>VXBA01001184.1:600830-785171 GCA_013399895.1 Serilophus lunatus
AGCAACAACAGCTAAACCCAGGTCTACTTTTCTACAACTTTTGGCTACAAATTGTGGCTACAATCTATAGAACTAACATGTCTTATTCATCATGTATGTACGTAAGAGGAAGGTACATGATGCTGTGGTTCATTTTAGCAGGATTTTGTGTCTGTTCAATGACCTGGCTGAATTTTCATAAGAAAACACACTCTTTGAGAATTTATTTCCACACTTTCTCATTACGAGTATACATGTTACTTCCACTTTTTTAAAGCACCCATCCCAGAGAGCAATTCCAGGTTTACAAATGTTGATGCAGAAGAACAGCTTCCTCCACTCCTGCAGCCAAGCCCCCCTTCAAAGAAGACCAGACACACTCATGCTACCATTAGCCCAATGGCTTCTGATTCTCATCTTTCTGCCCTATGGCAGAAACAGAAAAGGTCACTTGGTCTGTTCAGCCTGAAGAAGAGGAGGTTGAGAGGAGACCTCATTGTAGTTACAACTTCATCATGAGGGGAAGAGGAGGGGCAGGCACTGATCTCTTCTGAGTGGTCAACAGTGACAGGACCCAAGGGAATTGCCTGAACTTGTGTTAGGGGAGGTTTAGGGTAGATATTAGAGAAAGGTTCTTCACCCAGAGAGTGGTCGGGCACTGGAACAGGCTCCCCAAGGAAGTGGTCAGAGCACCGAGGCTGACAGTGTTCAAGAAATGTTTGGATGATACTCTCAGGCACATGGTGTGACTCTTGGGGGTGGTCCTGTGCAGGGCTAGGGGAGAGACTCAATGATCCTTGTGGGTCCCTTCCAACTCAGAATATTCTATGATCCTATGACATTTCTACAGATTTTGCATTAGTGACTTCTGATATTTACTACTTGTCACATTTTATGTGAGTGTTCTGAACTGAAATCTGCCTTCTAACTAGTCTTAAAAGCATTTTTTAGTAGAAACTGAATTGTTGATTCTCCTGAATCTGTTATATATATAGTTATGAAAAAGTAAGTAAAAACCCCAGAATTTCCATAATTTTCAAGATGAAGAAATACATAATTTCTTGAAGTCTTTATGTGTTTTGATAAACTGGGAGTTTAAATTAATGTAACTCTGAGAGTCTGTACAGTACTTATTGATAGAATACAGGCATTGCTTTGATCTATTTTATTATTGCTTGTCTCGTAGTCAATGACTTGGACTTTTCTATTTATCTCTAATGTAGCATAATGAGAAATATCTTCCAACAACTCCAATGTTCCTATGTAGCTGAATTTCTTAAACAAAGAAAATCTTGTATTCAGCTATATTAATAATAAATAATAATAATGAGTGTTAGAATATGTAGTAGCATGTCATGAAATCAAAGGAATCTGAGATTCACATCTAATTTTTGATAACGTGATTCAAAAAAGGAAAAATCGCAGATTAAAAATGTGGGACATGACTAAAGAATACTTGAAAGCATGGGTACTGTCACAACATCCATCTCCATGAATAGAGTTTTGTCACCTTAAAATTCATCCAGCCTAATCTCAGAGATGGAGATAATAACATCTACTTGTCTTAGAGTTGTTGGAATTTAGTTATTGGGATTTGGTTTATTGTGAAGAGAGATTTTGATCATGTAAACATAGACAAGACTTTGGTGCGTGTTTCCATGAGAACATACAGAATTAGAAAGGCTGATGAGGACCTATGTCACTGCCATTTATTCCTCTGCCAAACCCATCAAGCTCGTATAGACATGACTTTCTGTCTGAGTGCTTTTGTAGCAAGAAATATGTTTCTGCTGGATTCCTTTAATACTACTTTGAGAACCAGAAATTCATCCTCCAGTAGAAGTCTACTCTTCAGAAAAACTAAAAAAATCATCTTATTGCAATAAATAAATCAGTATTACTGCACATACTAGTCATTTGTTATTTACATTTGAGTATCAAAGTAAAACAGCTCCAACAGAAGGTAAAGCAAAAAGGTATTCAGTATTATTTTAAAAGTAAATGTATCAAGAAGTCAAAACACCAGTCAAAACCTTACAATCTTTTTTCTTTTTTAAAACAAATCTCTTTTTTCCCTTTTTTTTTTTTTTTTTTAATTTTTACCATCACTCCAGTTACTTGCACTGCCAGCTGTTTGTGTTCGTGCCTTTCATTCTCTTGCTAGAATATGAGCTACTGGCAAAGCTGCTGTGAAATAATAAGGGATAGCCTTTATAATCAATGCTTCCCAATGTTTACAGCCTCAACCTTTTTCTGTCCTGCTGAGGGTTTTTCCATTACTTTCTTTTTGTCTTTCACCCTTCTCACACATATTTTCTTCTCCATGAAAATTGCCAACATTTTCTGTCTAGGCTGGTTTTATATTAGTTTACTGTAGGAGAAATCAGACATCTAATACAGTCTTAACTGCTATTTCCTCCTGTCTCACACTGCTTTAAATAGATGTTGGGATTACTAGCATGGGTTTTTCTCAAAAAACATGTTCTCTGGCTCCACAAACAAGGTTGAGCATATGCATGTTCTGAAATCTGTTGCTCCTTTTGCAGTTGAATACCCAACAATCAACTGTTCATGGGACAAACTAAAGCTCATAGAAAGGCTGTATTTATTTATGTTTCTTCTGAGGAGGAATTCCAGCTGCTGAGGGTCCCCAGTATGTGTTCAGAGTCTTCCCTAATACGTTTATGGGAAGGCTAGATGATGTTATAAAAGGGCTTAGGTGTTACTATGTTTTATTCCATCCCTTCAGACATAGGTAGGGACGCTGTGTGCACGCAGCCATACTCCTCTGAGATGGCAAACACTATCACTTCCACTCCTGACAAACGGCTCCCTCTGGGATACGGGACTGCTCTGCAGTGGGAGCAGGCAGAGATGTTCATGTAATCACATAATGAGGGAGAGGAGCAGAACTCGGGAACTTTGCTCACAGCAAACACAATTTACAGTTTTGTGGGCAGTGAGGGTGGCTAACTTTGAGGCACAGGCATATAAACAAGCTGACAGCTTTATGTTGTAATTCTCAGAGCTAACAGGCTCACTGCCCACAAAATTTTAAATATACCACTGCAGAAATTCAGCCTGTATGCCCAAAATTCTTAGTGGGATTTAACAAAGTATATTAGAAGGAAAATACTGTTCAGGCTTTATTTTCAGAGAAAATGACACTGCTGTACAAAATATAGTTTGAAACAGAGAAAGCCTTTTGCGTCTTGAGATTTTGAGGAGTGGAATATTTCCCTGAAAAACTCATAAACTCTCTTCTGTTTATTGGTCATTCTGTTTGTGCTTCCCTTTCAGAGGTTTAATAATTTATTTTTTTTTTTGAAAGGGGGGGAAAACAAAAACATATGAACAAAACCACCAAAAAAGCAACCACACCCAGGAACAAAGAAACCCAGCACCAACAAATAAAACAATCAAAACAAAACAACCAATCAAAATAAAACAAAAATCCCCAAGCCAAACCAACCCCAAACTCAATTCTGATTGTGCATTCATACCATAAATTAAAACTCTTAGTCTGAAGTAATATGATTTGTGGGAAAATAATACTAACACTTCACACCTACTCAAATATGAAAAATAAAAATCATATACTTATATCAATCCAGTTTCAACCAGTTTTATTTCTGTTGGGTGGCTTTCTAAAATGGTGTAGGAAAACATTCGTGAGGCAGTGGGAAGAGATTAATGAAGGAATAAGTTTAGAGGAGGTAAATTAGAGGAAAAAGTTTCAGTAGTTTGTCAGAAGTTGCCCAAGCCAGTGACCTAAAGGACAGCATAAGGGATCAGAATTTTCTCCAAAAGGATTTTCTTTCAATATTCTGGCATGACTTGTCCCTGTACCATAGAAACATTTGGAATAAATGGAGGGAAAATCAAGATACCTGTAAATATCAAATTTAGGTGATCGAAGGTGACTATAGAGGTTTCTCTTAACAATGAGGATAAACACAGAAAACCTGTGTGCATTTGACAGGTAGTAGGTAGAGAGAGAATAAAAATGAGGTGGAGGAAGTCAAGAGAGTTACACAACTAATTGATATTTCATCTCACTAGATATCTCATATTTTTATCTATTTATACTCCCATGGAAGGGAATCCCTGTGTTCTAAGCAATCAACATCATACTATTGTATCAACATCCTCTCTGCATTCATTCAAGCACCACTTTTCCCCAAAATTTAGCTCTGATTTAGAATCACAAACTAATGACAGGATTAATAATAGGAAAGTTTATGTGTCTAACGCAAACTCCCTAGTCTCCCTAGTAAATATGGAAAACACTTTCTTATACTTTTTTTTCTTTTAGAATGGATAAAAGCTTTCTGGAAGTGCTCCTCTATTTTTGTCAGTGCCAGTTGAGATGCAAGTTAATGGATTTCATTTAGGAAACTGATTTTTAAACAATGAAATTAGGTTAGAAGTATCAAAATTAAAATCTACAGCTCTATAATTTTCCTTAACTTTAGTGAGAAAAACCTAAAATGATGGTTGAAATTATTCTCATGATTTTAATCAAACTTCAAAGGTAGATGAAGCCTGGATTTGAAAAGGGAACTTTGCAGTCTCAGAAGGCAAAAGTCTCTTCAATAACCTTTGTTCCCTTTCATCCTCACCATAAATCACTGTCTGAGTCTAAATATATATTCATAGTCTTCACAGTTTTAGCATCTTACATAATGAGACATATCAGACACTGCAGGTTCAGCTGCAGAGAAGATGGCTTGCCACAGCACATCTGAAATTTTGATGGTGAAAGGCACATTTTTCCCTGGCCTTTTGTATGAACAGAAGTTCATATAGGGAAAAGAAGAAAACTATTTAATGCCATACACACAGAGCATCTGAACCTTGATTATTTTAAGCTTATTCTACTGCAGATTTACCAAGGAGGAAATGTGTTTTTAAAGGAAGAAAAAATTTGCAAAATGCCTGTAAAGATTTAGTTTTGACATAACCACAGTTCAGTAAAGTATTTGTACAATACTATAATAATCTTTGTGTAATATAGCATAAATATTTTGTTAAAGTAGGACAACTGAGTCTGCAAACTGTTTTTCCATGTCAGTGTGAGAACACAAAATAGGTCTCAGCTATACAAAAACAGGGAGGATTTTGCTAGATTTTCTTATGTTGTCTTTTAAATGACTGATTTTAAGCTATTTTCCATGGTAAAGACATTTTTTATCTTTTTTTTTTTTAGTTTCAATGTGCAAGTTTTTGAGAGTTCGACAATATAGTCTGAAATCACAAAATCCCTTCTGAGTCAGCCTGCACTTTCTGTGCCAAAATAATGAAAAATTTTACACCTTCTCACTCTGAATATATATGAAGATGTGAATATCACAACAGATTTATTTATTCTTTGTGCCCACTTCATTTGGAGAAGTTAGACATTCGGGCTTGAATCACTAGAAATTCCAGGAAATGGATTAAAGTCATTTTGTCTTAATGGATAATATGAGCATTTTAAGTGGAGTGAAATGACTCCCAAGGACGGTAGCAAGAAATAACAGAAAATGGGCTTAAAGATAAAATAAAGAGGATCAAGTAATCATAAATATAATTCAGAAATCTTATGTAGCACAGTATCAGAAGGGAAAAAACTAGATTGCCAAGTAGGTTTTGTGTACTATTTACTTTTGGGAAATCCAAAGAGAAATAAATAATTTTAATGGAAGTTTTTTTGTTTGGGATGAAAATAAACATCCACCTACCTAAATTAAAATTCCCAGAAAATGTTATAAGAACAATGTATTTCCTAAGAACAACAAGCGAAAGCAACAAAACTAAAGTACTTGCAGATTGCATTTCTGAAAAGTAGTTTTCTGTTAGTAAACCTGCTGACTACTCCGGGAGCAGAGTGATATGAAAACAAAATTTATTTATATGATGTCTGCCAAACTTGTGGATCAGGCAGAAGCAAAACCAGTCATATTGCATTTAAATGTAAACCCAAGAACACGTTGCATAACTGGAACACCTAGAAACTTCCCTATTTGCTTTGGCAGAGGGCTGTGTAGGTAGTGATTTTTCCTTGAAGTGTTTTGGACGTATGGTCTAATGAATGAAAAAAACTTAGCCTCAGAGGTAGATAGGTAAAATTAGATGCAGGTTTTAAGAAAATTTATATCATTAGAAAGTTAAATAGAAAAACAGTTCAAGGATAAAGCACTAACTTAAGGAGTACATGTTACAGACTTAGTTTTGCTAGACAAGCTAAAGTTCTAACTTAGAAGTTGTATTCAAACTGAAAAAAATTCTGTAGTCTTCTGACTTAGAACTGCAAATAACACTATATTTTGGTACTTTCCCTTTGTCATAAAGCTGTCCTATCATAAGGATGTATACACAGTGAACAGGACTTGGTGTAAGAACCACATATGTGGTTTCGCTTGGAAAGTGACTCATCACACATTAACTTCACAGACAATAAGCACTGAGCCTGCACTGTCAGTGCAGTGGAACAAGCTGTTTCATTTCACAGCTTGGCCAAGTCATTTATAGCCCATAAAAAAATTGCTTAACACATGGTGGCATATGTAACTCTATAAGGCTTTCTTTGACAAGGAGGTGGGAGATAGCATTTGTATACACAAATACATCCATACACATACTCAAGCTAACACAATATGTTAGCACTCTTTTGTGCTGTAAACCTAGTAGGCACACTATCACAATAACTGGAGATGAAAATATCTGGTAAGAATGTGCCTATTCACTCCTCACATCATGATTTCCAGATTCCCCCTCAGATTTATACTGCAGTTCTGAGGCTCTTCAGTGAAATATGCTTAAAGTCTTGCTCATACCTCCCTGGAGCTACACACTGGAGAGCACAGCCGTGTGTGCTGCACAGCTTGGGTACCAGAGCAGATGCTTCTGCACTGACTGTTCATGTGGAAGACAGGTATGGTATTATATTAATAGATTTTCTTTTACATACTTGCATTACCTGATACAGTGGTAGCAACCCACTGTTGAGATGCTATTTCTTTCTCATTAAATAGGAATGATTACCGAAAAAAATTGCTGCTAATAAGACTACTAAGTGTAAAAGTATGAGACATTGACTATTTAGTGTGACAGTAAGAGCTGTGATAATTCTAACGAAGCTCCTTGTGACTAATATACGAAAGAAAACCGAATCCATCTTCCAGGACCACCAGAGTATTTTGTGTCTGGCTGAAAAGAATCTAGGAAATTTTAGCATAAAGGTGAATATTTGTAATCATTACTGGGATTCAACTACCTGCATAATCTGTCCAACAGGGCAATGAGGGATGATCCTTTCCATTAATCAGGACAAAGATGGAATCAGCTCAGTCAAACTAGAAAAATATGTTAATCCAAATTTTGCTCAGGAAGGATGAACAGAAATGTTCTGCAGGGTATTCCACAGTATTATGCAGAATTCAGAGTTGTACAGTCCCTGGAGGACTGATGCCTGGAAGCAGGCATCCTTACAGTAATATGAACATGGTTCTTGAAGTTTTCAGTCTGGAGAAATATCAATTTACCTTTCAGCTCCTACCCAGCGTCTTTTGCTTAATGTTTTTTGATAGAGGTTGGGGTTGTTTTTGGTTGTTGTTTTGATTTGGGGTTTTTTTGTGTTGGTTTTTCTTTTTTTAAAATTTGCAACCTTCCACTAGGAATCTTTACAGACTAACATACCTGTTTTTCATTGAAATACATACTCTACATTCCCCTCTCATTCAGCACTCAGCAGTGCTATTATTCTTCATTTCATGGAATGTTGATTTCCTCTAACTGCTTTAAAAGACATATCCTAAAGCTGGTATTTCATTGCACTGTTAAACTGATGGGTATGATTAAAGTCCACAGAGATGTGTTTGAATAAAAAATATTATATAAAAACCTAGAACAGAAGAAAAAGTACAGGGACAGAACAGCACTTATGTAAATGCACTCATAGAGCCTTGTTATGAAGATTGAAA
Source organism: Serilophus lunatus (assembly GCA_013399895.1). Lineage (NCBI taxonomy): Eukaryota > Metazoa > Chordata > Aves > Passeriformes > Eurylaimidae > Serilophus > Serilophus lunatus. The sequence continues at coordinate 608,774 of VXBA01001184.1, forward strand.
GGATGGAAAAAACAGAGAAAAGGAAAATGTGCTGTTATTTACAGTGTTCATGAACTGGTAAGTAACCAATTAAGTAAATGGAATTATATATTGCATAAAAAATCCCCAAACTAACGAACAACAACAAAAAAAAGGCAAAACTCGAGTTCCAAGTGGATGAAATGACACTACAGAAGAGTTCTCAGTCGATTCTAAGGGGGTGAAAATGCCAAACATATTTCTGGAGTTTCTGAACTTTCTTGAGTATTGTGAGAGATGATAGAAGCCCTCTCACAAAGAAAGGAGAGCTGGGAATTATGGAATTTAGAAAAACAGATGGGCCTAGTTCTCAGAAATGGAAGAGTATGATAGGTTGGTTAGCAGAGATGAAAGAGAAATTGTGGTATAGTGCAAGATTGAAAAATTTCAGTATCCTGACCTAGAACAATTATTCAGGACTTTCAAATCAAAAAGAAGTCAGAGGCTGATTCCTGGAAATCTCACATCTCAGATGCTGAGATTTCTCCCTAGTGCCACACAGTGTTTTTAGGTCAAAGAGCCTGTCCTTAGTAAGGGATCTTCAGGCTGCGATCACTTGGATTTCACTTGGATTTAACATCAATTCTATTCACAACTGGGAAACATTTCCGATGCAGATTTTCTCAAAATTATGTGCATCAGAAAAGGTAAATAAGAAAACACCCATACGTTGGTGCTTAAATTTGTCTGGCTTATAAACTCTCTCTCCATTTTCTGAAGTCACTGAAGCATACACCATCTATTTCAGGATATAAAAACCCTATGTATGTTGTAGCTCATTGTAAATGTTTTTTTCTGATCCTGGGCAGTATGCATGCAGTAGAACTTGTATAATTAACTGAATCTTTTCAATAACGAATACAAAGGAGTATCTCATAGGAGCTCTGACAGCTCCTGTAGATTTACATTCTGGCAACTAAAAAAGTTTACTCTCTTGCTTTGAGAGTTAGTGCCTCAATGACTTTATGCACTGAGGCCAACACTCATGATTTTTTCAAAAATCTCTGAGATTTAGTACCACTCTTTTGAAGATGACTGTTGAAGTCTTGCACATAATTTACATTTACAAATTAGGGCTGTGCATATGGGAATTGAAAGTAGGATTTTGCAAGACCTCACAAACTGAAAGTGCAACATAGATTCTTTGCATAATGTGATTTAAAACTTGTCTAGTGGGCTTTGAAATGTAAAATACCTGGAACATGGAAAAAAACTAAACAACCTGTTACTGTTGTATACTTATTATAAATTTATAATAAAGTATAGCAAACACTGTGTTTGGGAGACATCATCCATGAAAATGATTTCACTAGCTGCAGGGATTACACAGGCTGTCATTACAATTTCAAATGATTTAGAACAGAAAGTATGAAGTTGTATTTTTTAAAGTAAAAATGAAGACAGATTTTAGGAAAACAGAACATACTTCTGAATTTCAAACTTACTCAGAAAGCTTTTCATGCTGTAAGAGAGAAGTTTGAATAAAAATCTGATATACAGATTTGTTAAACCTTCAATTCAGGTTGACTTGAACTGAAGAAAGATCCCTTATCCCAAAGAGTCACCACAAAAGGAGTCTTGAATAACAAAAAGAATACTCTTAAAAACTCTACAGCATTGCCTTTTTAGAAATTTTAAAGAGACATTAAGGGTTTATTGTGGAGAATGGATTGCCAAACTGGTGCCAGGCCATGTTTTTTTACCACATCAGCTAGATAGAACATGACTAGAGTTAACCTTGAGAAAAAGAGTAAATTATCATAAACTCTTGTTTCCTTTTCACAAAGAATAACTAGTGTCAGGTTGAAACTTAAAAGTTATTTGTGAGCAACATTATGCACAACAAAATATTTCTGCAACTATTAGGAAAAACAGCCTGTGATGTATATTTTCATACAGAATACAAGTCTCTTAATTCTGGGTCAGAAAAAAATATTAACATCTGTAAAAATTCTTACAGATAAATTCAGCTGCTTAATGTGCATGCCAAATATTAGATGACTGAGGACTGAGGAAAAACCCATAGGATTTCAAGAGTAATCAGTTGTTCCCATTAATATTTGACATTATTTAATGACTTGAACAGTTTTTCACTGAGTTCCCAACAAAAGTAGTTAATCACCGAGAACATAAGTGCAAAAAAAAAAGGTAGAAATACTATTTAAATATGCAAGTATTGAGGTGGAGATAGAGATTATGTTAGTAACGTTAACAGAGTCACTAAAGATCATTTCAGATTATGATCTACTCCTGGAAGGAAGTAATATTTTCCTAAAATCTGTAAGCCAACTTTCTCCAATTCAAAGTACAGTATCTGGATTCATCATATCAAATGAACCTGTTTTCTTCCCTGAGAGCAAGGATGAATTTTCACATCTGATTTGGAAAACATGATGTATTCATACTCAAATGAATTTTAATGGGTTTATTGACTGGTGGCAGTACTAATTATTTCTGTAAAGTGATTAACATTGTGAAGTAAAGGATTGCATGACCAAAGAACCTGAAGACCATGTTTTATTGCTGAAGTTATTTCTGAACAATTTTCCTCCCTTCTGACCACATGTACTACAAATGTCCCCCTTGCATGGGGTCTCACAAGCAAAAATTTGGGGATCCACTACTGAACTACAAGTTTGTGAGTGCTGTTATAGTCATGGCTCTCACAGTGCTGAAGCCATGAGATCTCTCTATTGATATTTCTTCCAAAGAGAGAGTAGTCTTATTTACCAGTGACATCTATGCATTTTACTGTCTTCAGATCTGAAATTTGAGGATATATATATACATCCTAGCTCAGGTCAGCACCATTTTTTACTTCTCTGCACGTATTGATTCCTCCTTCCCAACACAGTTTGGCTACAGAAAAGAATGCAGACAGTTAAGTCCATGACTCAGACCAAGGACTTCACACTGATGTGGGAAACTGCAAACTTGATACTGAAATGGATCACAAGACACTTAGTTATCCTGTGCAAAGGACTCAACTTCCCATTTTGAAATAAAAGTCATACACTAAAATTCAGTACAGCAATATATACATCCCTCTACATTAAACAGAATTTAACCTGAGGTGGCCATCATGCTCTGAGTTAATAGTCACAGTTTCCATCAAAATAATCAGATTTTCTCAAAATGTCTCAGACATTTTGTGCTAAACACTTTCAACAGCTTGAAATTTGTAAAATTTTGGCTCGTTTCCCTTAATAATAGTAATACTAATAGTAGTTAGCAAAATCTTGAAATTTAAAAAGTATAGTACCATTATTTTCCATTTAGAAGGAACTGAGGCTTAAGGAGCATGACAGCAACAAAAATCACCATGTATCTTGTTTTATTTTTAAATCCTGAGTAGTCTGGTATAGGATACAGTACTTTTTGTGCATTTGGGCTTTTTTGTAGTGGTCAGTGTTATATGTTTACAATCATATTTGCACAAAAATATAAGTAATGATAAGCAGGTCTTCTAATCAGAAAGGTCTGAAAACTGCAGTTAAAGATAGTAATTAAAACTAAATATATATTGGAAATCTTCATAACTTTTCTAAACTATCTCAGAGAAGCACAAAGAGACAACAAAATAAGGAGCTTTCAAGCTCCATATGACATATAAGCTGCAGCAAATGAGCATTTCTTTACCACGAATGTTTAAAGAAACATAAGGCAAGTCTGCTCCCCCACTGAGCAGTGTACTTTTTGATTTCAAAGCATAACATACAGTTTTCAAAAACAGGCACTGGTAAAGGCAGAATTGACTCCTCTGCTGCCAAAGACAAAAACGGGTGCCATTGGTGAAAATAAAAAAAAAAAGTATTGCTGAGTTTTCCTCAATGATTTACCATAAAATCATCATCCTACTTATCAGACAAAGAACATGCAAAAGAAACCTTGTTTGTTGGGTTCCTTTTCTGTTATTTAACAAGGATTTTTTTAAATAACCCCTTATTTACAAAGCCTGTGAAGAGATGTTCTAGGTCTTGCTGTTATATGTAGGGTAGGGAAAGAAAAGTTATCTGTAGGCAATTGCAGCACTTCAAGAAATAGAAACTAAGTACCTGAAAGGAATTTGCCAACACCGTTCTTATTAAAATTACTGTGGAGTTTTTAATAAACAGGTACAGCAGATTGTTGCTTTAAACTCTTCCTGATCAGATGTTCCCTTAAAGAAAATAATACTATCCTTGGCACCAGTCTAGCTGAAAAGATCATTACCTGTAACTAATCACCGATTCTTACTCATCTTAAAAGGCATAAACAGGCACTGGTGCTGAAAGAGCTTCATGCTCCTGCTTATTGCTTCCCACACAGTGTCCTTGACTTTATCTACTGTAGCCATAGATGTTTATACGGCTGCTTGGTGAACTCGTTGGCAGAAATGGTCCTACTAACTGCCATCTCATCCCCCTCCCCACTCAGTGTATTGATTTTGGGTTAGTCACCCAACTGGAATCAGCACACGCTTTATGTCAAGAGTGAAATGAGGTTGAGGGACAGGAAAAATAGCATTTTTCAGCAATAATGCTGTTTTATGACCAAGTGTGCTCTATGAAGCAATTGTTAACTGATAGGTTAATTCAGAGAGGAAAGGACTGCTGGAGGTCTTCAGTCCAACCCCACACTCACAGGGCTAACTTCCAAATTAGGTCAGGCTGGACAGATCTTGTTTGTTGAGTTTTGAAAATCAATTTTTTTTTGTGAGTTTGTTTGGTTGATTGATCTGGTTTATTTATTATTTTTCCTTATATTCATTTTTGTTCCCTTTATCTTGCTATCTATCTCCAATTTTTGGCTACTGGGCTATGAGAAGTGTCTGGCTTCATCTTCTCCATAGTAACACAAAGGCAGTTAGCTATTCCTAAGATTTAAAGAAATTCTCCCTCTTCTCAGCAACACTTGCACTGCTCCTTACCCGTCTTACTATGTCGCTGTGTTGGACTCTCCTCAGTATCTCCAGAGGTCTCAAACCACACATTACTCTGGATGGGGCCTCACAAAGCACCCAGTGGAAGGGAATAATCCTTCCCTGTGACCCGCTCCCTGCACTGTTAATTTTGCAGCCCAATATGCAGTAACAGTGATCGTAAAGATATTTTCCAAATTAATATTTGTAAAAGAAAAATTTTTGGTTTCTGTGTACGTGACTTTCTCAGAAAAAAATCAGACTTGGGCAGTGCTTTAACCAAGTACTGTTGAGTACAATTGAATGGACACCACACATTTTGAGATAAAAGCATGAAAAAAAATCTATTGCTTTGTGGGAAAAAGACATTGTCTCCACTGCTAGAACTTTCAGTATTTTAAAATTGCTTTGGGCATCAATTACAGATTTTTAGTTTCACTCATTTTAAAGAAGTCTAAAGAATATTGAATCTGTTTTGTGGTCCTTGCATTATTTTCCAACTGTTTGAAAACAAATAGTGCCACAAAAATCTCTTTTCATAGACCATCCATTTTACTGTCAATGATAAAGAAAAGCTGCCTCAGGAAAAGAGCTTTAAATATAGCTGTGGTGCTATCAGCAAGTTAGCACTTCTATATGAAAGCGAGTCCAGTTTATTCCAGAGTTTTGCTGCAGGAGATAGAAATCAGTAGTGCTGTAGCATGAATACAAACCCAGTTCTTCATTGCTTAGTTTTGCTGCAGAGACCTGGAGAACTCAGGTGCATCATATACGTCATTCTGACTGGCCATGCATGACTGGGTTTGCTCTTTATATAAATGGAAGGTAGGATGTGGTTCCCAAAGGCTTCTAACACTGGGAATGGATGTTCATGAACTAAGCTGGACTCAGATGAATATGGAGTTTAAACACAACTTGGCAGTTCTAAGAAGTGAGCAGGTTTGCTTCTGTCTCTTTGGCCCAACTGAGACTGAAATCAAAGAGGAAATGTAAGAGCTTTGATCATTTCTGCCAACTACAGTCCACTGGGAGCTCCGCAAAGTTCAAAGATACTTCAATTCCTTGTTAGTCTTTGCTAGGAAAATCTAAAGAATGAAATTTATGCTTTTCCTTACTTTGGTTTTGACAGACATTTGCCTGATTTCCTTGTGGGTTGCCCACTCCCCAGGTTTTCAAGGTCTAAGCTTCTAAACAGCCCATGTTGAGGATTATGAAAGTTACTTTATACCCTCTAACTAGTTTCCACATCTACTCTGTCCCTTTTTCTCCACAATTTCATCCTTGTTCTCGTTTGTTCTTTATCTTCCACTTTTCCAAGTGGTCAAGGATTCTTGTCTTCCATTAAACAATGGCAAACTAAAAGTCTAAATACTGATAAGTTTTGAAATAATTGAAGTATGAGACAACAAACTTTCCTGAATATTTGAGGTTATTTCCATACCTTTTCTAAGGCCTAATTCTAAAATTACACAAGACCACAATTTAAATCTGAGATAGACAGTACTATCTTGTTATATATACCCATTATCCAGTTATGATAAGTATTAGGGGTACTGTCTAAAAAAGGAGGTAGTTATAAATTATACATCTTGTGTTTTAATTTGCTCTATGTGTGTTTCCTGTTATGTTTGGGTTTTTTTCCCTTGTGATTATAACTGAGATTATGACTGTGTGTTATGACTTTTTCTGGTGAGCTACAGTGAAGTAAACAGGGATAGACCTACTATCTCCACAGAGCTAAAGGATCAGAGAAGAGCATATATGGGCTCTTAAGGCAACTCAGAGCTTCTTGCCAGGCTTGCCACAGATCAACAAGGGAAACTGCTATCTGCTATCAACTTTTGAGGGTGAAATTCGACCAGCAAACACAAGGCACCAACTCTTCTGAGAGACAAAACCAATTAAAAGGCAATCAGTAACTCCTGATATAATGAATCAAGAGACAGTTCCTATTTCTCCTCTTTCAATGAGTTTTGTGTCAATCACCACATCTATGGAAGAGTTCCACAGGCTGTGTATCATTTCCACAGTGTTGGGTTTTTTTAATTGCTTGTATTTTTTTTCTCTCTCTTTCCAGTGAGATTTGAAAGGTGGAAAAAAGAGAGAATTAGTGTGAGGCTTTCCTCAAGAAGAACCAAAAGAGAAACTTATTGCTAAATAGATCACTAATCCCTGCTAAAAAGAAAGCAAAAAAAACCCTTCAAAAAACCCCCATTTGACTGTTTTGCAACATCATATTTGGAGAACTGAAGAGATTAAATTATATAAATGCAATTAAAATAGAATTAGTATTAGCAATCTAAAGATGCACAAAATTGGTCCTTGATGTATATTTATGACCTAAATCAGTGTTCCTTTTAAATGAAATAAACCTGGTTCTCTGTAACTGTTATATGTCTATGATTTCAAGATGATTATATTGTATCTGAGTACACTGTTAACTCAAAACTTCTCCCCCTTTCTATTTTTCATGTCCTAATTAGAGCCTTTTCTAACAAATAAACCCAAAAAGATAAATTGACACCATCTTCTGCTTCTTGTTAGTTCAAGATAATTATGGAAGTTAACACTCCAAATGGTAATTACACTTACTGTTGAGCACAGCAGCCGTTTTAGAATTGCAGACCAAATCAAACTAGCATTTTTGTCATATAAAGTTAAATGTGCTTAAAAGCTACTTCCTCATCCATATAGAATAACATTTTACAGTGGCTGTCACCTAACGTCTGTTGGAGATAGACCCTGCTTGAACATCATTGCCTTCATCTGAGGAATTGTTTTTCTAAAATGTGGTTTGTCTTATTTGCAAACTGACCTGTAAAATAGGTCAGATGAATTGTACCTTCATAACAGTTATTTTTTTCCAGTGATTGCAAAATTTTTACTTAAGTGGCTGATACTCCCTTAAAGCCCATGATAAAATCTCTCATTGCATTATCTATTGCAAAGGTGCCAGCTGTAAAAGGATATTGAATTAGATTTTATTATATACTAGACAAAACTCTAAGTTTTTAATTAGATAATTAACATAGAACTAGAATATGAGACTAAAATAAAACCTTTACTATTCAGAGAAATGCCTAAACTACTTAAGCAGGTCCTGTTTGCAAAATCTAAAAGATCAAATCATAATTTTCCTTATCATCTATTTAAGATTAAAAAGAAATTTCCAAAGAAATCACTAACCATTAAATTATTGTAAATATATTTAATAAAGAAGACCATTAAACTAGTAGTACCTGTGAAAGTAATTTGTAAAACTGAATATTAATAGGATTAATAGGATCCATTGCCTTTCTATATCAGAGCCACCATGACACACAGGTCTTATCTTTTTCTGCTGGCCATTGCAGTCACAAACAGTGGTGTTTGTTGTCCAAATTATAAAAGCTTATGAAACAAAAGGGGTGTTTTGAATAATAGAGAATACCATAGACACAGATGAAGCATTTCATTCAGAACCCAGATTTGGGTTTTATTTCCAAACATATATATATATTATAGCTTAATAATATTTTAACATATAAGTGTACATATGTATGTATATAACTGTATCAGATTCAATGATTTATAAGTGTGCACAGATATGTGTATGCATATATGTGCATTTTCCCAAATGTAAGCATGTACATCCATTGTTGAAGTAGACCTAATCCTAGGAATCTACATATATTAAACCTACCTTGTCTCAGCGCAATGTATTTGCTTATTGAACTAATCAACACTAAATCCTTGGGCTCTAGTTTAAGTTTATGAAGTTATGGCTGCCTAAATTAATTTCAGATTGCTGTCTCCACTTTTGCTCCTAGAATATAGTATTATATGAATTTTCCACTTTTCGTAGATCCTACCTTCCATTTCACAGTCTAATTGCAATTAAAAAAAAAAAAAAAAGAAAAAGAAAAAAAATAACATTAACATATATACAGAAACCATGCATGAGAGAAAAAAAATTTACATGGTTTGGATATTTCTCTGAAGACAAGACAGGTGATCTGAATCTCAACAAGTTTGTGTTTCAAAGGATTCCTTACATTTGTATAAGCAACTTTCTGAAATACAATTCTCCTTATTGAGAGTAAATACAGTACAGTGAATCAGTCCAGTGAACACCTCGGCAGATAAAGATCCTAGGTAAAGTAGGACAAAAATGTAGCTACTCTATTATTTAGAGTAAAAGCTGCCAGTCTGAGCTCAGGGTTGCTCAGAGGACAGATTTCCCACCTTCAGAGATCATTTGCAGAACTTAAGTTGTTCAGTCAACTAAACACTTCAAATGTACGTTTTCTGGACTCTCCGGCACTGCTCCTGTATTTTTCACAATACTTGAAATTTTCTCATTGTGTGATTCCTCTTCTCTCATGCCAATCTTAGGCTGATAAATTTCAGTGACTTTCATGGAGTACATCCTAATCTGAACTATTAAAAAATATTAATCTAGCCTACTACATCTATCAGGCTGTGTATGGCATCTACATCTGTCATTACAAGGTATAAATATTCCATGATATAAGAGTGAAATAATTTTTCCTTCATAATGCAATGAAATATATTAATTTATTTCAAAATTTGTTGCAGAACTCAAGGGATACTATGAGGGAATTGTGAATTCCAATGGCAAAACTCCCTTTAACTCACTGTCACAAGAATCATCAGAATTCCAAAAGCTTTATGAAATGATAATTTAGTTAATTCAGTTCATGCAGTGAGTAAAAAAAAAATATATCTGTATATACATATAAATCAAATATTCTTGGTTGTCTGCAACATAACAGTATCTCTTACATTAAGAGCTTTAAATATATGTTTTGACTTAATAAATAAAACCACTACACAGCAGCTCCTTATAGATAGATTCAGTTAATACAAAACAAGAAATGTAGTATGGGAAAAAATATAGGGAAGAGATTAAATGGGAATGTTGTGGGACTTTTTTGTTTGTCCTCCTTGAAAGGATGCAAAAGTGGTTTTATCTGATACTTGCCCTCAGTGCACTGTGGTAGAAAGAGATTAAATGTTCATCATTGTTCACCTCTTTCCTGTTTGATTTTTTGTAGGATATGGCAGCTGACGCATTTATCTTCTTTCCTTTATATGACTAGGGACAAAATTTCTCACCAAACTGATCGCAGAGTGACAGTATGAAAAGAAGGTGCATGCATTTTAATTTTTATTTTTTTATATATGGCAATTTTAAATATCAATAGAAAACTGAGTTCTCAAGAGATTTAGTCTTCTACTTTGGTAATTCCTTTACTGTCTGTTACTGTGTCTGCACAGCACTAATTTGTTTCAAAAGGAAGAAATCAATATATCAAAGCAATTAGTTATGAGGCATCCATAAGTATTTTGTAAAAACTTAAAGAGTATGTACTTGAAACTGAAATTACTCTGGTCTGTGATACAAATGTTCCTTTTCTGCATGTGATCCAGTTCTCTCCAAAGGATTAATCATTAAGTATGACATATTAAAGAACAGGAGCCCATTTACTGCTTGACTGGAACAGTTTCCAATTTAGTTTCTCTCAAAAGTAGATACATCAGATTTAGGTGTATCTAAAAAGAAATAACAAGCAAACAAAAAAAACGAACCACGACCCAGGAGACCAGTAAGATCTGGAGATAGAAAGGCTTTCTCTTGGCTAAGAAGAACTGAGTTATGACCATTTAGTCAAACTTGGCATTGGTAGGTCCATGGGTATTGATGGGATGCATCCATGAGTGCTGAGGGAACTGGTGGACATCGTTGCTAGACTACCCTCCATCGTCTTTGAAGGGTCAGAAGACAGTCAGGAAAGGTCCTGAGGACTGGAAGAAAGCAAATGTCATCTTGATCATGAAAAAAGGCAAGAAGGAGGACCTAGGAAAGTACAGGCCAGTCAGACTTACTCCATCCCTGGAAATGTGATGGAATGATTCATTGCCATCACTAGCCTTGTGGATGACAACAAGGTCAGCAGGATTCACCACAAAGAAATCATGCTTAATCAAACCGATTGCCTTCTATGATGAGATAACTGTCTGGAGATATGAGGGGACAACAGTGGATGTTTACCTGGACTTCAGCAAAACTTTTGATGCTATCTCCCATGATAACTTCACAGGCAAACTCAGGAAATGTGGGCTGGCCAAGTGGACAGTGAGGTGGATGAAGAACTGGCTGAACAGCAGAGCTCAGGGGGTTTTGATCAGAGGCAGAGAATCCAGTTGGAGATCTGTAAGTATTGGTGTCTCACAAGGGTTGATAATGGGTCCAGCCTTGTTCAACTTACTCATCAATGACTTGCATGACTGGGCAGATGCTCACTCGGTAAGTTTGCTAAGAACAAAGAGCTGGAAGGAGGAGCTGATAAACAAGAGTGCTCTTCAGCCCTTCAGTGGAAAAGTTGTAGAGGTAGGTAGAGAAGAGCTATCTAAAATTCAACACAGGCAAAATCAGGGTCCTTCCCCTGGAGAAGAATAACCACAAGTACCAGTATAGGCTGAGGGCTGTCCTGTTGGAAAGCAGCTCTGCAGAGAAGGGACTGAGGGTCCTGGTGGATGACAAGCTCTCCATCAACTTGTAATTTTTTTAAGAATTCTGTTTTGATAAATTTTTTTTACATTGATCATTATAATGAAAAAATCTACCATTGTGTAATTTGGATTATTAATATAAAAATAATCATGTAGTTAGATTCACAATATGCATTAAAAAAAAATCTGATCTCTTTTTTTATCTTGCAATCATAACAGACACAGTGTACCTAAGGAATTACTTTCTGCTCAAAATTATAGCAGAAATCAGAATAATTATTACTCTTGGTCAATACTTTAAATATACATCCACATACTCAATTGATGTCAGAGAGAGGCAAGGAAGAAAGGATGTGTTTGTGGTTTGTGTGTGTGTGTGTCCTTTCTCCCAGGATTTGCATCACTTCCTATTATACCCATTTTTCAAGCTGTCTACAATTTAGAATCTTTAGCCAATGGCAGAAAATTGTTCTTGAAACAAATTACTCAGCTTTGTTCAACAAGAAAGCTGCAATATTTAATTTTGGAATTTGATTCAGAACACTTAACCTGAGGCCATTATATGCTGCCAATAAAGAGGGAGCTGTTTTTTCCATGTTATACTTGGATGCAGCTTTGATTACAGAGTGTTCTTTCCCTTGCAATGTGAGAAGGCACACACAAAAAGATGAGAAATTTATGAAGAGTTTATGGTCTCTTTACTTTCTCATCCTTCTTGATGGATCTGTACTTGCATACAACACAGCAGATTCAACAGGACAATTGAAAGAGATTGGGAAAATAGTAGTCCACAATGACACTAGTTTCCAAGAATGAGAAAAGTTAGGAACACTGGCTTTGTCTCACTCATGTTGGTGCTTTCCTGGCTTTTGTTGGAAAACAGTATGCTTTCACGTTGTCTCCACTACTGAAGATAAATTGTAAAAGTCCTTTTCTCATGTTCCAGGATTTTTGCAAGTACCACCAATGTCATTTCTTGAAGATTAGCTGAGATTCTTCAACGTGTCATTTTCTTTGTATAATTTTGTAAATATGGAGTAGCTCCTTTAGTCAATAGAACAACACCTAGGTATGATGAGGTTGATAGGAGAGGTGAAGAGCAGCTCTTAATCTCTGCTTCTCAAATTCTGTTTGTATTTTGTGAGAAAGCTCTTTTTTGTGTCTAAAATGTTCACCAATGGAAAAAAATCTCACAATGTTTTTCGTTCACTGTCTAACACCGTTCAGCTTCCTTTCTTTGGAAGTGTCAGCTTTCGTGTACAAATTTATCACAGACTCCAAAAACCCATTGTTACACTTTATAGTTTCTGAATTATCACAACATATACTACAATTTTACAGGAATTTAGATAACTTTGCTTTGTGGAAGTGTTTGAAAAGGATGCGCTGATTAGGAAGAAAAATACTCAGACACAGAGTAGGCTTCACTTTTTCAAGCATAAAAATAGTGTGAAAAATGTGTCTGTAAAGTCAGAGACTTTGCATACTGCTTTAAAATATAAACAAAACACAAAAAAATCTTAAAACACTTAAATAATGATTTAAGTTGTCTTTGTTCATTACTCTCTCTCTCAAATGTCCAGAGACAAGATGGAAAGGCTCCCTTTTCTCTCACTTACTTGCCAAGAAAGAAGAAACTCCTCAGATGATCAGACTAGTCAGAAGGGTACAGTTTATTTGAAAGGCAAATCATTGCATTCAGATCAGTGAAAATCCAATTCCCTCAAGAATACAACAGAGTGTTTCATGAATATGCTTTTAAAAAGCTAAACACTCAGGCATGCATAGCCAAGGCAATCAGGAGGCTGGTGAATAAATTCTATAGATATTAGACAAGCAGTAGGAGGAAACGGTAAGAATCTATAGCATACTCAGCAGGAATCGATGCAAGCTACACATGGGACTTTTTCTAGAAAATCACACAAAGTGACATCATCATAAGCAGTAAGTTATCAGGCTTCTGAAAAATATGTGGACTTCTAGGTACTACAGCAGTTTGAAATATGAAGGCAGATGTTTAACTCAGCTCATCTCCAGAAGCTTTGTGCATTTTCCAAGGCATGTAAATTCAGACCTTCATTATCACATCACAACCAGTCAGAGTTCAATGTCAATGTGGCAGAAAAAAAAAAATCAGAAGAAATATTAAAAAAGAAAATATGACAGAAAGAAAGCATACCAGAGGCTGTTTCAGAAAATAAAGACCTCTGCAATGGATGGTATTTACACACATGCAAAACTGAGATCATTTGGTAGGACTAATCTCATCTGATATGATCCACTAAACTTTAGCTAAGGAAGCTAAAATACATGCTGTAAATTTTCACTATACTTTTGGTTCTTAAAAGATAATGGAAAAGGACTGGCACTTCAGGTACCTCTGATGGTGGATAAAAACATGAATACTGTCTTGGTTGCAGGAGGAATTACATATTCCTATTTACCTACAGATCTGGGTTTATTAAATAAATAAATAAATAAATAAATAAATGGAAGTAAATAAATAGATAAACAAAAAAAAGATGTCAGTGACACTGAAATATCTAACCTGAAATGGCAGATGTGATCAAGAATCTGTGGGATACCCATGACTTTCTGAAGCAGCAGCTGGACTGAGTCAGAAAAACAGTGTATTTAAAATCGCAGGATACACCTATGTTTAAAGACCCTGAATCCCTTTGCAGGCAAGGATAAATAAACTGCATCATCTTCTACACACAGAGTACATCACCTTCTGCCACTAGATCTGTGTAGTCTTCTGTCCATTTGATTCCCTCCCAGTCATAGCCAAGTAATGTCAGAATAAATAATATGCAACATCTAATAACCTAAAGTAATTACAAATGCCTACATAGGGCAAACTTAGGAATTCTTTATGAGAAATACACACACTGAAGCTTTCCCTTAACAGACAAAACATTATTCACATACTGCTGCAGTGGATAACATACTTCATTATAGTTGCAAACCTGCAAGACTACTATCACAGGATGAAATAATGAACACGGACCATTATGGAAAGCATATTAACCTGAAAATAAAGTGAGGATAAAGCACAAGGTTCTAATTGTAGACGTGAAAGCAGACTCTCTATAAGACTTGGACACATCTAAGCATTTTCATCATAAGAAAAAGTTATATTCATTCTAATGCACTGGTTTTCAAAACTTCTGGCCTGAAACACAATTTCCAGTCCAATAATTTTGAGCAGTCTCACATTCTAAAGTAAAGATAAGCTGAAGTTTAATTTTTAGCTTCCCACCTGCTCTAGATTGATCTGCGTGTAATCAGGATTCCAGGATAACTGCTTGAATATCAGTTTACAAAAAAGGGGTTATATACAAGAACACATAAAGGTAAATAAAAAACTCTTTTTTGCATTATAGTTTAATTTCTAAGTAAATTATGAATTATTAAAAATAATAAATTAAGAAAATTAAGACACTAATGAGCTACCCAGGACTGTTAAACATAGAAAGAGGTTATGATATTTTTAGTTGAGGGTTTTTTTGACATTTCAAGTAAATACAGGACTGTTTGGTAGGAATGGCTGTGTTGTCATTTGTAGGCAAGTTTAGAATAATTTACTTATAGGAAGTGCTTGATAAAATATACTATGTTTGTGATAGGAAGATCTTAGATTTTGGATTCTTATTTCTGTTCTTGAGTATTAATTTCAGCAAGCAACTAGGCTAGAACTTGGGAAAAACTTATTAGTGTTAAGGATAATCAAGCACTAAAACAGATTAATGAAGCTGTAAAGTCTCTATCACCACTAAGAATTTTTTGGTGCAAGTTAACACAAGCTTTTTAGGAAAAATATTGTGCTTCGAATCATTGAGATGACCTCTTCAGGCCCCCTTAACACCATTCCTACTACAGAAAAGCTTAAATATATATTTAAGTACGGAACATTATTGACTTTTTTACTTACTTTTTTTTTCCTTGGAGAATGCACACAATTCCAGGTCTAATCACACTGCTAAATGGAGGAGATCACTTGAAGTATCCAGGAAACTGACATTTAAAAACCCTACTTGGTACCTTCTAATTTCATTTTCATCACAGAGGGGAGATAATTTCAGATTTAGCAATTTAACTTCTACAATATTAATGCTTCATCCTGACTTTTATCAATCCTAAATGAACACTGATCATGAAAAATGACTCTATTTGAAGGTAGTTTTAAATTACTCACTAGGTGAAGCAGCCCTTCTTCAGACTTACACCAGACAAGGCTCGGGATCAGTTAATCACACATTCCAGCATCTTCACCTTCACTCCATTTTTGGTGAGGGGGATCCCTCTGCTTTCCAGGGTTGATGGTCTTCATTATTAACTGGTATTTATACTAAATGTGCCAGTTAGTATTAAATCAGATTTCATCCATAACCACATCTTTTGAAAAGACACAGATTACAGAATTCTACCAAAACTCCTTTTTTTTTTTTTTTTTTCTTCCCAGAAAATGATGCCAGGTGTCTTGTCAGATTTTTGATGGAATTACTAGCATGCCAATACCCAGTCCAAACACTCTGAGCCCATTACATCTCCAAGAAGTCAATAGAAGAATACTCTGAAAGTCCCAAGCTTTATGTCAGTGGAAATGCATTTAAGAGCTAGGTCAATAAATGTGATTAAGAACATTAGGTAAACAAATTATCTTTCCAGGTGGTTATTGAAGTATGCTTTTGAAGGGTGATGTTTTTGGTTTCAGGATGTTTCAACATGTACTTTTCAACTTTGTCCTTGTTTTGCTTGTCTTAGTATTTCTTAATTTCCAATAGAACCCGTGGGAAAAGCAGAATTTTTTTAAATCAAATCTTAAAAAAATCAATTATTTTTTTAGAATTTCCTTAGCACGTCATTTAAGGGCTAATAGCCTTTCAGTTACACTTCATACAACAGTTGGCCAGAAGCTGTTGGCCAGCCACTAGTTAATCACAGTCAGCCTTTCTAAACTATTTACTTTTCTTTTGATGATACTTTACAGTTACATATCAGGAAAAGGTTGATATGTAACAATGCAAATCAATATTGTTTGCAATATGGATATAAGAACACAGAATATTAACTTGTTCTTTTTTTTTCTCTATGTTTTTATCTCTGGCTGCAATTTTTATTCTTATTTAAATTCTTTCTGCTTCCTTTTAGGAAAACCAGCTGGATTATACTGCAAATACCTCAGGAAGGAAGAACTAATTGCTCCAATTATTACTGGAGAGCCAGGTGGAAAATTAGAGTGTGAGACCAATCAGGGAGAGATAAAAAATATTTCTTGAAGTTTAGAGAGGAAGCTGATAAAACTCAGGTTTACAATACTGCTATTCTTTATCTTGACTCACTTCTTTAAAATTCAGGCTTTAATGGTAAGGCTATTTCTAGATGAAGGGAGTATGTATAAAAGAGAGACAGCTTTTTAAAAAACAACAGAGAGGGTAAGGACTACTGTCAGTGAATAGGCCTGATTTATTGCTTAAGGATCCCTTGTAACAGCAAGTATATATGATCTTTTTAATTCTTAAAATTAAAATTTCTATTGCTAAAAATGAGGAACAGTGTGAGGGAATCAACCCACAACAGACGAGCTGCAAATGCTTTCAGTACTTATTATCTATTCCCTTATGTCCTTTTTTTATCCTCTCTATTGTAGAAGCTGCTCATGTGAGAAATTACCCTTGCTGGTATTTTCTGCTTTAAATTTTGTTGACATTGATTAAACTTGCACTGTCAAGAGTTGTAGATAGCAGACCCTCAGTAGAAGGTAATGGCAGAAGCCAAGGTTGTGATTTTATATTAAAGACAGTTTAAACAATGTCAGGTTGAATTTTAGCCTTTTTATTTATAGAGATAGTGGAGAAGTTTGGCAGTTAGTTTTGTTCTTTCAATTAGGTCTCTTTCTGGGAAAGGATCACATTTTACTCAATGATATTCTATTTCACAAATGACCTCTTCTATATGCAAATCAGAATGGCAATAAGACTATAAAAGTAGATGTTGGAGCTACCAAAAATGGGGTTTAAAACGGAGATCATCAGGTTTATATAGCTCTTTAGGAAAGACAATGAAAGTGTGGAGTAATTTCTTTTGCTGTGTACCATGGAACATGAACTCAAAACCAAAAAATGCAACTCAGCCACTGTTCAAACCAGTGTTAGTAACATTTCCGATTGGCCGAATTTTTCTGTAAATCCATGGATCAATAACCATTACAGTCAAGTCAATAGTCTCAGTCTCGGCCAGTACAAGATTCTATTGATTCAAGAAAAATACTTGAAAGCCCAGACTTTTTCCAGGTTCTTTTACATTTTAGTATATTTTAGCATTAAATGCACAGTACTCCTGAGTTATTTGAGTTATTGAGAAGGCGGCAAACAGCAAAGATAGTATTTGACCTGTGTGCAAGAACTACATAGACAGTGCTCCTTGTGGTTTTTAGATACCAGTCTAAAAAGGCCTTGGAAAGAATTGGATCAAACCTTGGTGCAGAAACATGGAACTATTCCAGAATTCTCCACCATGGTGAAAGTGACTGGTTCTCACTTGCTGATCTACATACCATTAGTTATACTGCTATGAGTCAGAAATACAGGAGATAGGAATTTTTAGTTCTGTTCAAATTAACTAGATTTAAGAAAAATAATACATGCTTGTGTATGATTTGTGGGTAAATTGAAGACTACTCTTCCTAGTAACCTTAAGCATGTGAATTCATAGTTCCCCTGTCTACTCAGTCACTTCCTGACAGAAACATAGGAGTGCCCATTGGTGTGAGATATATAATGATACTTGCAATTTTCCCTGGAAATAGCAGTTTTCAGATTCTCTCTACCCAGTATGAGGCATTCTGATATTACTGCAATAAGCAAAACTCAACTCAAATGTAAGAAACTAAAAAAGAAAATAGAATTTTCCTGACATAGAGTTGCTGACTTCATTTGTTCAAGAAAAAAGCCTAGATGAAGAAAGTGAAATGCAGGAGCCTGAAGCTCCTAATCAAAGGTACAGAAGAAACAACTGCTGAAGGAGAAAAAGTGTTTCTACTTCCATAACTGTAAGACTTCTGTGTGAACCAGCAAATGTTCCCGGAACGCAGCTCACATAGTACAGGTGTACTGTCAATTTGTGTGTTGAATCCTTCAATAATCATTGCCAAATTTTTCATATCATAGAATGGGTTTTGTTGTAGGAGATCTTTAAGGATGATCTAGTTCCAACATCACCCTATGGGCAGGGCCACCTTCTATTAGACCAGGTTGCTCAAAGCCCCATCCATCCTGGCCTTGGTCACTTCCAGGCTTGGAACATCTGTAACTTCTCCAGGAATTTTCTTCCAGTGCCTCATCATCCTCATCGTAATTTTTTTTTTTTTTATATCTAATCCAAATCTGCTTTCTTTCAGTTTAAAACCATTTTCCCTTGTCCTGTTACTACATGCCCCAGTAAATAGTTTTTGTCTCTTTTATAAGTCCCCTTTATATACTGCAAGGCCACAATAAGGTCTCCCCAGAGTCTTCTCCTCTCCAGGCTAAAAACCCCAGCTCCCTCAGCTTGTCATCACAGGAAAAGTGTTCCATCCCTCTGATCATTTTTGTGCCTCTTCTCTGGACCTGCTCTAACAGGTCCATGTTTTTCTAGTATAGGGGACCCCGGAGCTGGATGCAGTACTCCAAGTGAGGTCTCATAAGAGCAGAGTAGAGGGGCAGAATTGTCTTCCTTGACTTGCTGGTCATGCTTCTTGTCATGGAATCCAGGATATTGTTGGCTTTCTGGGCTGCAAACGCACATTGCTGGCTCATGTCTAATTTCCCACATACCAGTGTCCCCATGTCCTTCTCTTCAGGGTTGCTCTTAGTTAACTCATCACTTACCTTTGAGTATTGCTAATAAATACAAGCTCTGTGCAGGTTGTGTTTTATCCTATTGTTGAGCCTTCTGAAAGAAATAATCTACTATAATTTTTCTGATTACTAAATGAAAAAAAAACAACAAAGGCAGTTGGCTTAATCAGTAGTGGAGAATTTCCTTCATATCAAAGGAAGTTAGAGCTACATTTACAATACCTATTATTATTTAGAATCATCATGTATTTCATGAGGAGATTTAGATATCTGCAAGGGCAAACTATAGCACATAAACTATGCACATTGTAACACTGGCCTAAAGTGGTGGTGTATCAAGTCTTTACAAAAAGTAAGGATATGAACCTAAAATGCCTACTGCCAGGCTCTGGAGGAACACCAGAAATCATTTCCTGCTGTAACAGGCTGCTATCAGGATGATATCTGGTGTTTTTCTATTTTACAGCAAGGTTTACTTTGTCCTGTATCCAAGTGCAGCTGGGGTGACAGAGGCATCTTTGCCACTCTCCTTCCAAGATGGAGATCTTCCACTCCTGAAGCCTCTCAGGACTTCTGAGAATTTCACTAATTTTGGCATCCAATTGCCAGAAAATCTACTTCTTTCCATGAATTGATATAAATCCCTCCGGTCTAAACCCACAATATCCCTCTTAAAATCTATTTATCTCTCTTCTTTATTTTTTGCATTTTCATTAATAAATTAACACTGCTTCTCCATTAAATATCAAAGAACTTACTCCAAACATTTAAAATAACTGACTAGACATTTTATAGTACAGCTTCTCTTATGCACCTTTGTGGGACAAAGTATTTGTAAATGTAATACTTTCTTCCTTTCTAATTTTTATGTTTAAAACCAGTTGAAAAGAAAAATGCTTGTGAGTGACAAAGAGCTAAATATATCTTTCTGGTATTCATGTTAGATGACCTAAAATGCCGTTATGTTTCACAGAAGTTACCTTCTAATAAATACGAAGATACGTATTAGTCTTGATTATAAAAGAAGGAAAAGTCTCAGATAATCCTGAAGTTGCACAAATTTAATATATAACCTAATCTATGTACTTAATTCCATGTATCTATGTATTTAATTCTAATGCAAGAAAAGTTCCTGAGCTGCAGTAAATCCCTTCTTTTCAATCCGGACAACCCAGACATCAAAGTATAGATTTCTGCATAGGCAAAAGCATTTTCAAATCTCAGTAACTATATCATGATTAGCCATTAGAATCTCTTTCATCTGTCTTTTTTCTCCTCATAATTTTCTGGTTTAAGGTCCAAAATTAGGACATTTTTCACTGAACATCCTCATAAGGACTAATATAATACTTCTGATATTGAACCTTTGGTGTTAAAAGAAATCAAAATGCTAGTTTTTTTTAAGAAGTGGAGATGCTGAAAGTTAATTTAAGGAACATCTCAAGCCATTAGTCTGTTCTCAGTCACGCCACAGGAAGTCATATGGTTTAAATAGTGTTACTCTAGCCTAGCTAAAGAGCAAGTAAAAGAATGATTTATTTTTTTCTGAGTTTTAATTACTTTGGAGAATATACCAATGCTTAGTTGTGCCTGTGCTGTCAGTTTGTTTCATGCCTTATTTTACTCAAGAGAGCTAATCCACATATTAGTCCTGGGTACTCCTCTTCAAGAGAAAGCGTGATATAGTTTGCTCCAGAGTCTGTTCTGTGCAGACACGATGGATGAGAATTCAACCAGGACTATTCAGAAAGACATAAAGGAAAATGTACAAGCCAAATGGTTGTCAGTCACCTTGACACAGAGGTCATGCACTTTTCCTCCGTAATGTTATAAGAATTACTTCCTAGCATATTTTGGGCTTTATGTGGTGTTTCAAATATTTTTCTTATAAATAAAAAATAAACTGCCTTAATTAGTGAAAGATTGAGATAAGTGATGCAAATTAAAACTGAATTTCTTAGTTTATAATCCAGGTTGATGAACTCAAAAATATAAGAAAAAAAAAAAAAAGAGTGGTTTCTATCTTAGACTGAATGGACAAAATGAAAATCACAGTGCTGTAAAACTTGCCGGTTAAATCATGATCACAGGGCATTGTTTGGGGTTTTGTGTTTTTTGTTGTCATTTTGTTTCTGTTTTGTTTTGGTTTTTTTTTAATCTGTAATTCAGGCAAATACATAGCATGCAAAAAACCAAAGGAAAAATCCTGAAAGAGGTCACTAAATGTTATACTACATGAATGCATATCACTAGCATATCGTTGTGTAGAAGTTCAGTAAATATGTGTACAACTTCCTTTAGATTTTGAAACAGCACAAGTCTATTACTTCTCCTTGCCTGTGGAAATATGTCTACTGAAGTATTACTACAACACTCTGAAATTTTCTGTTCAAGTTCAGTCATTTGAAGAGGGAGAGAGTTTCTTACTTAAAGAACTTTCTTTTATCACACTCAAAGGGTGATGCTCAAAGGATCACTGGAAATGTCGGAAAATGAACCTCTGAACCATGGCAGAACTCTGTCGAGAAGTTCTTGGTATTCGGGACCTGGACTTGACAGCATTTTTTAAAAAACAGTAAAAAACCACACTCTTGGAAGACGTGGGTGGGGAACCACCCCGTTCCTATACAAAGGTTATAATTTTTTCACCAAAAATCTTCACAATGGAGCCAAGCACAAAGGATGACAGAATCATTGTGAGTACTCATTCAGTCAAAAAAGTCCCCTGAAATACTCCTGAAAGAGTCTTTTCTTGAGATGATGCTTATAATTGTCGGGGAATATTTTGCATACATATGACATTTTGAAAAGGAGAATATCCAAAATTTCAACTACAATGCTATTTATATATCTCTATTCTACTGGAAATAATGGCATCTTGGGATTACCTATCAAGTTCACACTTTTGAAATATATTAAAATAATTTTCTCTATATATTTTTTGATTGGATAAATAGTTGGTAGGTGGAAAATACCTTCTGGGATCTATTGACAGCAATTTCATAGGGCAGATAGACATGATCTACAACTGAATCAAGATGTTTATTAAATTTTTT
This sequence comes from Serilophus lunatus, assembly GCA_013399895.1. Taxonomy (NCBI): domain Eukaryota; kingdom Metazoa; phylum Chordata; class Aves; order Passeriformes; family Eurylaimidae; genus Serilophus; species Serilophus lunatus. The sequence continues at coordinate 631,105 of VXBA01001184.1, forward strand.
TAATGTTTGTTTCAATCCTTACATGAATGCAGTTGGGGCTTTTTTTGTCTGTAATCTCTGTAATGCTCCATAGAATGCCATAAGAAATCTTTAAACAAAGTATATTGTACTTTCTGAAACAAATACAGAAATTGGCTTGCATAACTCAATGAAGATCACAATATGTATAAAAAGATTAACTGAAGCTTAAGAAGATCAAGTATTTCATCTGCTCAGAGCAGAATGCCCAGAGTAAGGTAGCATGCAAAAATGCATATCATAAAAATAACTAATACAGTGTCCAAGAACAAAACTCTGAATTATTTTTATATTATTAAGTAGTAATAAAATACAGAATATGACATGTTCAGAGAAACAGTGATTATCACAGCAATAGTCACAGTTGTTTATATTGACCAAATAGAAATAGTACTGTGTTCCAATATTTACTTATAGCTATACTAATACATTGTAATAGCTCAAAGACTATTCCACTTACACATTAACACATTTCTCAAGAGGGCAAAAAGTTACAGAAGCTGCATATCTTTTCTGTGGTGATTCCACTTATGTATATGCCTAATTTTTGGTGTCATAGCCCATGAGCTGAACCTGTTGCTACAGTTTTCATTCAGCTGCCTAGAAAATAGTTCTCATTGCCATTTGAGGATCCTACCTTTCTTTGCCTCCAGCTACTGCTCTTAAAGATCCTGTAAGTCCCCTGTCATATTTGTCAGGTTTGTGTGAATGACTTGGATGACTGAAACATTTCAAGCAGCAGCAGATCTCCGTATTTAAGCAACTGAATTTATTCTGTACCATTTTAAAGAGACTAACCAACAAGCTACTCTTCACAAACATTACGTGTTAAGAGTATTTGAAAATGTAAAAAAATAATACCAGTATTAAAAGGTTTTAAATATAACACTACATCTTTCATTGCAAATATGAATACAAATGTCAGCTCTGGGACCTCTTCACAAACTAATGAAAAAAATGGTAATGAATATTTGATTCCAGTTAATTGCAGAGCTCATGCAGTCTGTAACACAGAGAAGTGAACTACAGAAAAGATGCCATGTGATCTCTGAGATTTTTCATTTATCTATAAAAGAATACCACAATAAGTCTGTAATACTGAAGGAATACTTGGTTAATCTTGAGTTTCTCTGAAGTCTGAACTGTTTCCCCACAAGATATTTCCATGCTGAAACTGAAATGCTCTTAAATTGTTTTCCAGCTTTTCATTTAATTTATCCTTTGAGTCTGATCTTTCCTATCTTAGTCAGCTAGAAATCAGACTAAAACCTGGATGGATGCACTGAATTCTCTCAATGGCAAGAAACAACACTTGGTAAGAACCACTCATTTTACTGGATTTGGAGCTGTACTGGTTCTCAAGGAAGGAGAGGTGAATTGCATCATAAGAGAAAATTAGGGAAATGCAGCTCTTGAGTTATTTGCAGATTTTGAAGACAAGCAGAAACTTTGACTGGAAAAGTAACACTAGTGACCAAATGCTATATACAAATCTTTCAGAATGTTTCAAAACATTATTTTGTTTGGAGTTTGGTTTTTGTTTTTTTGGTTGTTTTTTTTTGGTTAATTTGTTTTGTTTGGGTTTGGGGGTTATTTAGTGAAAGAAGTGAAAATATTTTGTATTTGTAGGCTTTATATTTAAGATCCAAAACCTTGACGAAGGGACAACTGATGACAAATAAAATTATGAAAAGGTATTTTTTTACAATTTCCACTCTATATAAAACTTATAATGAAAAAGTAAAAATGGAAAATTCCTCATTTCCATCCCACCATTTCTCTCTTTAAAAATAGATTGTTTTTCAAACTTAAAAATATTATTGAGAAATTGAAGTTTGAGAAGCAGATTAATTTGAATATTTGTGTGATGAGTACTATGTATGGAAGGATTTAGAAGAATATCTATACACAATTAAGGATTCTTTCTTTGGAAATGACAGTTTTGCAGTTATACCTTAAAATTCTATTTTGATTTCTTCAGCTCTGTGGAAAATTAGACCACATTTACCTCAAATATAGCAACAGCAATTATTTCCACATGAATACAGGTATCTGAAAAAATACTTTAAAAAAATGATATTTTTATGACTAAACTTAAGATCAGTTTACCAATTGTATGCATGAATTTCAATTTATGAATTAATTAACACCACAAAGCTGCATTGAAGTGCTTATAAACGATAACGGTCTTCCTTTAATAGCAAAATGAAGGTCGCGATAATTGAGTTTTGTATTTCGGGCCAACAGAAACATACACTTGAAATAATATAACTTATATGCAAAGGGAAGTGGAATTTTCTTAACACATCCTTCAGTACAAAACAGTCTTAATTTTCATGGAATTGTCCATTATTACACATGAAAAAGAAAATAACATTGCTCATGAAGCTTTTGTAACTCATTCTGTCAGACTTTTTCCAGCTCAAATAATACAATTCCTCCTTCTTTGTCATCTCTGCATCCATACCAAAAAAATCCCTCAGGATTTCATAATCCAGTAAAGGTTTCATTATAATGCATTTCTGTTAAGTTCAGCAGTCAAGCCTGATGGTCAACTGATATTTTTATTTAAACTTAATGTTTTATGTGAACACTAATATTAATAATTATTTTTGAAGTAAATATTCCAGCATGTTACAAAAATAGAGTCTGATAGATATTGGATATTTTCTTTAAATTCAATGAGCAATGAATCAGCTCCATACTTTTTATTTTTTATTTGAACACTATGAAAAGCAGTGGACATTGAAAGACAGATATTATTCATTGTAATCTAACTATATAATTGTTTTAAACAAGCAGGTAAGACACTGTTCTTGTTTCAACTGAAGACTCATTACACTGCTGCTATGTGTAAAGGGCCCTTAGAGTAAATGAAGGTTAGGATCTCAATCTACAATACAAAGACAGCATTGACTAGTTTTTCGCAACACAAGTAAAAGAAACAGACGTATCAGTTCTACAAACATGGGTTACCACTGTTGTGCTGTTTGTATTTCGTTTTACCTTCTGAATCGGCTATTCCTACTCCCGACTGCTTTACTGGTTCTTGTCCATTCTGGCTCATCTTCCCTCTGTTAAAAGATATGGTGATTGTTGTCAGTAAGAACATCAAGAGATGAGAGCTAAGAACATGATAGACTCAAGCCAGGGTAGGTTGCTTCTTTACAAAAAGACAAACATCACAGGTATTTCTTAAAAACAGAGTGAAAATATATGCATATATATATATGTACATAATTTTAAGAAAATAAAGTGAGCAATTTTTCGATGTTGTTGCTATTTAGATATATCACTTAAGAATATTTTCTTCACTTTTGAAGTCAACTGCAATCACACCTTGCTAACCCTGTAAATTTTTTTAGAATGGGGCCATCAGATGCTGTCGGCTACTTGCCTCTCATCAGCTTGGGGTTCCACAACCAGTTTGCATAGCTCCTCTCCTCACTTTATCCTGTTATAGTCACCAATGAAATATATAATAAGCAATTGCAAAACTGATATTTGGTTTACAATATCATAAATTTGAAGGTAATACATACTTGTGGCCATTATCTTCCTTTAATGATTGTTTTACTTTAGATTTAGCATAAGAAACAATTCTGTTCTGAAGACATATTAAGCCTAAAGTAAAGTGAGTGGAATAAATCGTGCTCTGGAGATCCTTATTTTCTTACACAGTGTGTAGCAAGAATCTGCATTACAATCTTCATATCTATTTTTAGGCAGTGAAAGTTAGGTAAAACATATTTGTTGCAAGCTCTAAGGCATGATTACAATCACTCTTAAATATGTCTGCTACTATCAGACACTTGTGCTTCTAGGGTTTTTTTCTCCCCTAAGACTCTGAAATGCTGTCTTAGAGAATATAAGGCATTATTTTCAGAACCATGGGATTTGTTTGGGGTCAGCACTGTTCTTTGCTACCAATGAGCCAGCAATCAAATCTGTCCAAATTCACAGTGAACTAAAAAAGTTAATATAAAATGGCAATCCATAAAGTAATTTTGTATTCCGTTTTAACTGAAAGGTTAAATTATTTTCTTCTTATGTACGTATTGCTTCATAAATAATATTATAAACATGATACAAGAATTATTTGTCCCAAATGTTAGATTCCTTATTGTACAGTTGCTTTTTATCTTTGCATTCAAAATGAATATAATTTTACAGACATTGTACTGCTATAGAGGGCTACCCAACACAGACTTGGAGAATCAGGGCTTTATCAGAGGCAATAACATGAGTAACTTTCAGGAATATTACAACTGGATAATAAGAGTATTTAAAAAAATATTCCAAAGTAGAAAGCTTTACAAGATATATTCAGCTTTGTGTAAGTGTATATAATGGCTAATTTCCCTGCATAGTTATAGCAACTTAATATTGTCAAGTATTCTAATTAGTCACCTCATCAAACTATTCCCAAGATGTCACAATTTAATTATTTTATTTTACTTCATGACTAATTGTTTCTATGGTTAGAAGCATTTAGGCTGAAGGAAATAGTTTAAAACTCAGCATATCCAACCTATTTTCTATCGATAGATCAAAACCTTAGTCTAATCAGGGAGCCAATAACCAAAAATGTTTTTACATGCCAAGAAACATAAAAAGTATTTAGCCTACTTAACATTTCACATCCAAACTATGAGCTGTGGTCTTGTGGATATGCTGAATTAGAGTACAAGGTCAGAGTCCCTGAAGTCATTATCAAGCCAGTGTGAATGCAAATGTTGACTAGAATTTCAATCATACATGTATCCAGATAAGTACGAATTTTTATACAGAATTCAAAATGGAAACATTAAACATTCTTTCCAGGAATTACTTAATGGTAAACAGTAATATTGTCATTCATTTTCATTATATTGCTGTGTAAAACCCTGGAGACTAACATGAAAAATAAAGAATGTCTTGTCCATATAAATTTCCTGTGTAACTTTTAAAGTCTCTGTCTAATAGCAGCATATCAATAATTTACTTTAAAATGTAATAAAATAAAAAGATAGTCTAGCCTTAAGAGAAAAAAAAGAAGTCCTGGAAATATTTTATTTAATTAAGCATAATTCATGAGAACAAACTGCTATAAGAGAAATCTGAAGCTTTTCTGTAGAAGTGGGGCTGATTTCAGGCTTAAGAGATCAGTGAATTTGTCAGCCAAATACTAAGTACCTATAGATGCTGCCATATTCCTAGATAATACACAGTAAATGATACTGTCTGGACTCAAATTTAGCATATGTGAACTGAATATTTCTATTGAGAGCTTTATCTTATATTTCTGTGCACAAAGATTTTATGCATCTTTGTTTTTCTCACTAGGAATGATAGCACAATATTTTTCTTCTGAGGTTGTCAAGGCCAGTTAAAGATCATCTTTTTTTTTTTTTTTTTTTTTGCCAATGGGAAACATAACTCTTTTTAACCTAGACCATCATGAGGTAATAGCTCAATGAAGATCAAACAACTTGCACCTTATGACCTCAGCTGACATTATCCCTCTTGATTCCGAAGGTGAGATTGAAATTACTGTTATTTCTCTATTTTCCCTTTAGCAACTAACAAGCTGCAGACAAATACTATTGGGCATATTTTAGAAATTTATAAATATGTAGAAATATCATAGCTATGGGGAAATATTTTTACTTCATTCAAGTTTTTCTAGGAAATTTATATCTTTTGTGACTAATCGTTCAGGACTTCAAAAGAAAAGCAAAAATCTTGTGTTCCAGAGAAAAACATTGAACAACTATTGCAGACAGAGAATGAGAAATGATGATCAACTAATACTTTCAGAACAGTCAACCTATAATTTTTTCAGGCCTGAATCATTAAGTTGATCAGGAGAAGTTACTTTGTCCTGTAAAGGAATATAAATGAAATTGCTAAATGAAGGTGCATGCTGAAAGGTTTGAGGGGAAAAAATCCTGGGAAAACTTTTTTCTGTGGATTACTTAACTGGGAAAATAATTTAAAAAATTAAATAATTTTATATGATCATTACATTGACAGTAGTTTGAAAATTCCTAAAGGGACTCTGTACCAAGAAGCTTTATTCCAAACAAGAACTGAAAATTCTACTCAACCTTCTAAAAACTTGGGAAAAGTTGGGTTATATCCAGAATACAAATTCCACTTGCACTAGTAACACTTCTTTATAGAAAGATGACAATCTGAAAACCTAAACTAAGTATTCTCAGGTCTGCAAAAGTTGTACTGTTAAGCCATGCCCAGCTCTACACACTTTCATCAAAGGCTGAGACTAGCACCTCTTCTGTGTGACAGGAGAATAAATTCATGAGGTTGAGGCTGAGGTTTGGTTGGTTATTAACAATTCAGTCCTCAACAAAGCAGAATAAAGCTATGAACTCTGAGGAATTCTCCCCAGTTAGCTGCTATTCTACTGCGTAACTCAAGTCTGCAGAGGAAACTAAGTAAGAAGGTGAGTGGCAAGTGAAAGGGCTATGAATTGTGCATGGATAATACAGTATATTAAACGAGAAGCCTTACATTCTTGGGATGGGAAATAGATTATTCTCTCCTGTGGCACTGCTGCTGCCTTCACTATCCATGCTGTATCCACTGCCAAAACTACTGGCTGATGAGCCAGTGGAGACAGAACTTTCTGCAGGTCGGTGGTTAGTAGGCCTTGCTGTACAGGGCAGGAACAGCGGGTTACTAAAAATTTCTAAGACATCAGTACCACTGACATAAGAAAAAACACAACTTATCAAAATCACATGCTGCAAACACTTTCACTTTTACATTCAAGTATTGCTTTATCATCTTTTGCAGATGTTTATTTTCACATTGAATAAGATGTTCTAAACCAAATATTATACCATTATAGATTTTCTCCCGTCATGCTAATAGTTCAAATCAACATCCTGAAGGAAAAAAAGAATGGAATAGATTGATTAACACTGCTTTTCTGACTTAAGTTACAGAAAAACAGTTATTCATCTGAAACATTTCATATGATAATCTTGTGAAAATGAAAGTCCCAGTGGGCCTTCCTCATATTCTTCGTGAAATGTTCTTTGCATTTAGTGATTTTGAGGAGAGGAGTCTGAAAGGATACACAAGTACTTATCTATAGTCACATAGACTGTATGAAAGTTCCACCTCTCTTCAAACAACACAGCTACTGCATTATATTTCTCAACTGCTCCTACCCATCTGGATCTCTCTTACTACATGCCTAGAATTTTAATGCATATTATGATGGGAGATGCCTTAATCTAATTTAAGACCATTTGGTGTTTGTATAGCATATGTTAGTTTTACTTCAGATTGCCTTAGTTTTTGTGTTGAATATTATTGCACTACATGAACAAATCTTCCAGTATTTGGCATTTAGCATGTTGAGAAATATAAACAAAAAAGGGCACAGTGACATTACACATAATAATAAAAACAGGAACAAGAGAGTAGCTACTCTCATTTTGAATAACATAATTTTCTGGGACTATTAATACAGATTTTTGAAATTTTATTGTTAAATATCCTCTAACACTTCTACTATTGTCATGTTTCATCTATTTCAAATGAGCAAGTATATATACTGAAGATAGAAAATACTTTTTTTTAAAATTATTTTTCTGTGAAGACTTAATGAAGTTTTATGTTATTTTGCTGAACTGTGAAGCTCTTATGAAGCAGTTAAAAGAGATTCTTCTTTAAGCAAGAAATTAGTCAAATATCTAAATGGAAATTTAATAAGAGCCAGAGCCCCAATAGGGTTGTGCTTTAAAGTGGGAACAGATATTATTTATGTCTGCCTGACTGAATATTTTTGGTGAAGACTGCTCCTTGCTGCCTGATGTGGGACCAGGCAGCTGAGTGTACCTCTTCAAACATAATGCAAAAACAGGTGAGTAATTGGAACTAGAAGTAATGAATGAAGCAGTTCTTACATCATCAATCCTTGGGCCAAAATTTAAGACAGAATTCTTACCGTGCACAGTGATTCTTCACTGCTAAACCAAGCTGTCACATAACATTTTTATCTTTTAAACTTTATTAGTCCCTTTTGTTTCACTATTGCCCATAGGCACAAGAGGAATCTGTCAATCTGTGTTGTTTTCAGATAAAATTATTCTTTAGCTGTATTTCATGAGTTTATACCTTAGTTATAGGCTCCATTCTCGGATGTTAATACAAATGAATACATTTTAAAATCATAGTGTTATTAACAGGAAAGCATCCATCCAGGTCTCTACTGCTTTTTCCAGCAGAGACAGCTAGATCTGGTGGCTGGCTGTGTGCAGTGATTTCTCTATCACTTCCATCTGCTGGTACTGTGAGTGAATTCCTATGACTATGAGGACATGTCAGCAAACTGCTGTTGGGAAAGGCTGGTCAAGAGCAAGTTGTCAGAGAGGAGAGGTGAAAATCTCTGTTACAGGCCATTATTGCCAGATGACCTCTATTCAACAGGCTGCATTGGGGCTCTCTTATGCCTGTCCCAAGCTAATTCATAACATCAGTTCTCAGTGTTTGTGTGACCTGTATGATTTATGGTGTTTGCTACTTGGGATTCTGAGGGTTTCCTTAGGTTAGGTTATTTTGTTTGATGTTTTTCTGCCATGTCATGACAAATGCCTCACAGGTGAGGAAAACTGTGAGATCAACACATCTGCAAAATCCATGGAAGCCGAAACTAGTGTGTAAGCACAGAAAAGCATCTTCTGTCCTTCCCTTAGGCATGAATTTGCTTAGTGTAGCATATATATCTCCATCATGACATATGTGGCTTGAAAGGATGTTTCATTTTTCAGTTTTTATTTTTATTGACTTTGCCATAAAAGCTAGTGCCTGAATTAACTTCTTGTATATTTACTGGTGGATTTCTAAAACTAGTAAGAACCTAGAATTTAGTTCAAGCCAGAAAAGCTTGCATTAAGCCTTTATAAATGGTTTAGAAGTTTTCCTTCATCTATTTATAATCAAAACATAGCTGTTTCTTTTGAAACAGCTGTATCCTGATGATACATTCAGTATGCTGTATTTTTAGTTTCTCTACTGTTTCAATAATTCACATAATTTTCTATATTGGTATTTATTCCGTAAGATCTCTTGGTGAATGGTTATAATGGATCCAAGTTTAGATTCATGACAGGATTTTGAAATTTCTAAACTTACTCTTTTTTCCTCCCCTGTCTGGTCTATGAAAGTAATGAACTCCAGTGTCAGTTTGTGACAAGGGATGGAATCCACAAATAGATTTACAGCTGATTTCGTGACAAACTGAGAACCTGGATACAGAGAACTTATAACTTGGAAAACACCCACATTTTCTATATGTCTGTATTTTTACAGATATATCTAGGTCTTTAAGCTTCTTCTGGTTATATATGAAACTCTGAAGCTCTGAGGGTGTGAAAATGCCTGCTTCCAGGCATTATTTTGTCTGAGAGTTACAGTAACCATGGTTATATTTGTACTCTAAATTGAAATATAGATCTTGCTCCATGTTCTTATGTCTAGTCTGTACATTCACTTGCTATCTTGCACCTTCTCTTTGAATATTGTCTTAGAAAATTTAATGAGAAAGTCAGAGTTCACTGTGGTACTCCTCTAGTCTTACTAGTCTATGTAAGGTCTGTGAAGCCCTGAAAATGTCAGAATAATTTCCATCTTGCTGGGTCCACTGGGCTCATATCCACATAAGGACAAGTAACTATTGCATTATGTTTAGGTTTAATTTTATTTTTAATTGTGATAGTAGGGCGGGTTAATTCTGACATACAGAGCTTCTTCTTACAGATGCCTATGCTAGAAAGTACCTTAGCATTCAGGTTTTGACATCAAAGTTGTGGCAGAAGGTGCTTTGGTTTGTAGAAATTGAACAGCTCCATATAGATTGACCTAGGTTCAAAGATTAGATATTCTCTTCTGATAACACAGAGGCACCTGATGCTACGAGGTGTAATCTTGTTTTGCTGAAATCTACAACATTTGTCTGAAAAGGAACTTGGGTGAAGGTAATTGCCATTATTTGAATATTAAATATCCAGAGTATGCAAGAGCTATGTTTCATTGCTTCCTTGCCCTTTGGTTTTTCAAATTATTTTCTNGAAGCCAAGCAACATTTAGAAACTCTAAAAGAGCTTAGAAAACTTTTTAAATACTTCTCATGTGCAAAGTCTTGCTGTCAATTACATATCATGCTGAAATCTTTCCATTTTAGAGAAAAGATTTTTCAGACCTCAGCAGATGGGAGAGATCAAGCTTGACTGAAGATCATTATCCATCTTCATTTGGCCTCCTTCTGGGAGAGTGGAGATACCTCTTCACCCCCTTCAGCCCTTTCTCCCTAAACTTTTTATGCAGTGTATCAAGTACATAGTACTTTTCAAGGACTGCAACTACAGTGATGCCTGGGTTGTCCAGTCATTGAATTACAAGAATAGAAATAGGAAATCTAAGTTTAAAACATTAATACGAACTGGTTCCTCTGAAAGAATGCACAGAATTTCCTATTACACAAAGCTATTGCTGTAGGTTGACCTAATTTTCATCTGCTAATCCTATTTTAGCTGGTAGTTCCCTTCATGAGATGGAGTGTTCTCTACTTGGAATGGGTGTTGATGGGTACACATCATATTTAGCAGCTAGCAAAGTGGTGTTGAAGCTGAGCGATACGGTTTTATTCCTGTTGTACAGGCTCTGGCATAAGCAAAAGGTTCAATTCAAGCAGTCTAGTGAATAATACATAAATGAGTTGGAAGAGCTCTCGACTGCTTACGGTGATTATTTCAGATTCTAAGAAAGTGGATCATAATGTTATCCCTAGTGTAGGATGAGAGTTTCCCAAGAAAAAAATTATAATGTTTAGAAAGGTCCCTTTTTCCTCTGTATTGTTTATAGGAAGAAGAAAAATAGACTTTTCCTTCAACAGAATGGTACTTGAACATGTACCCCCTGATGTCTTCTTAGAAAAGAGCTACTGATTCAAGAAAATGGAGGCTAGTGCTGACCTCAGCTTTAAGCTCCATCTTTTTAGTATTTTTTTTTTTAAATTACTGTTAGTACGATATTAGTTGAGTGCAAATCTATGGCAAAAATATGCTTTTGCTTATGCTTTGGCTTATGTTAGAAAATGAACTTTTATAACCAAGGGAAATAGGTAAGTAATGACTTAGTATAAGGAAAGCATCATATTAAAATCAATAAGAAAGAATGGAAAGCATATGATTTCACTTAATCTTTCAGAAAAGTCTGAACAACAATAAGATGCTTTTTCAAAGCCTAAGAACGATACAAAGACACACAAGACCTATCAAATTAGTCAGCAACAAAATGGAAACAGTCCAACATTGTCAGCCATTCCAGACATTCATCTATAGTGAATGGACTTTTTTGAGACTTAAATTTGAAAAATGGGACTATACGGTTCTGTGGTTCCTATGGAGGAAAAAAAGCACTCAACTAGACCTTCCTCCTCAGGAACAAATTGTAGATGTTCCCCTTTTCCGGTATCTGTCTAGAAGCAGAATTGCACTGTCAAAATTAATCAGGAAAGACAGTTCTATTTGTGAACCAAACAGAAGGTGGGGAAAATGCCTTCAAGTATGCATTCAGAGTTAGTTTTTCAGAATTTACCTCTAATTATTTTGAAAAAAAATATAACTCATAGTCTTGTGGGAGACTCCGGGTAACAAAAATGGCTGATAACATCATGCTGAGTCTTCTCAAAGAGATGCATGCCCATGGGAGCAGGGGAAAGCACCAACCTGCTGTGGACAATTTTTTGCTGACCAACAGACTGGGCATCTCATACACAGTGTCTTTTGGCACAAGCTTGGCTACTCTTCACTCTCAGTCACCTTGTGTTTCCAGTGTTCCAACCTCAAACTGCCCTGAATGCTAGTTTACCTGTTGTTTTGTTTTTTTTTATGAAGAATTTACTAGCACTAAAAGCAAGGGCTGCTCCAGCTTGTTCTGCAGCGTAAAAATGTTTTTGCGACTGCTTGTTGCATCTTTTTTTGAACTGGTAACAGAATGGGGATATGGAAACAGCTGGTGATCAAACACATACCTCAGGTCAGTTCACACAGTTTCTAATGCTCACTTATACTGAATAGGACTTTAAGCCATGGTCTGACCCATTTCAGCCACATTTGTGTATTAGTCACGACTTTGACCACACACTGAGTAGTGACATTTTGTGAGATTTCAACACAGTCCTTTACAGAGAAATTTACCCTTTGAGCTGAGTAACAGCAGAACAGCACTCTTCTTAAACCCTGGTGAAGTCATCTCTTTACCCAGCAAAGCAATTCTGATGAAATAATTCCCCATGTACTCTGTAGGGTCAGTCTACCATCTAATAGACTTTTGATTTAAGAGTTATTAAATGAAGAATCTGAGCAATTTCCCGAAATTACATGTCAACTTAAAATGGTAGAAGAGTAAATAGCAGGAATAGCCAAAGCAAAATGGGCCAGCTATTAGGCTGAAACAAGTCTCAAAAGATAGCCTCAGATTACTGCTATCTGCAAGAGTGGGAACAAACTGTCCTTGTTTTGATAATGATTCTTGGAAATGGGTTATTTGTAGCAATAGGAAGGCCCATTTCACCTGGCAATCAAGAGACTAGTGACACTAGTGATTAAAAAGCTTTGGGCAGTAAATTATTTCAGTATGAAAGGAAATATCCTAAAATAGTGTAGGAAATTAAAACATGGCATTGCCTGTTAAATGTGTGAAAATAGAATAGACCAAAAGGGACCCCAAATAAGCAGGTAGTTGAAAACACAATCATATTCAATTAAAAAGATTTATGGAACCTAGGAATCAATTTTCTTTCACTCCATTGTTGCTAAATCCAGTAAATAGAGTTTAGTGATAAGGTAAATTCATGTCAGTTTTAATTTCTTGCAGCTAAGTGTCCAGAAATTACACAGTGCTGGCTCAGACCTATAACAGTGCTTCTACAGTGCTAGCAATATTTTGATGCATATGTCTTATTTCTGTGTTCCTTTAATCTGTTACGATGACAATTAAGTTAACTCTGGTCAAAGTTTTGGCCCAAGGCAGCCATGAGCATGTGTGCTACCTTTTGAACTGAAGTGTTTTAAATCAGTTTTCTTTGAGATGTTTAAATTGATAGGCTCAGTAGGGTATAATTCCTAAAATGCTGATGCACATTTAGGGTACTGTAGGTACCCTAGCTAACAATATCAGCGCTGACACTAGACCTCCCCCGATCAGTAAAATCACTTGACTGTTTGGAACATAGTTTCCTCTTAGGATATCACAGAAAAGCTTTTGTGTCATGATGGAAAATGTGTAAAATATAAAAGATAAAATGCTTTCTATGAGATGGTGTTGTGCTGCATCCCCCAGCTTCTCATCCCCCCATCCCCCATTCTCAGGGAGAGAAATAAATAATACTAGGTACATGCGTTAGAAGAGGTTTTAAGAAAATGCTATGTTTTAAAATTCCCAGAGGTTTGAGCTTGATAAAACCTACCTACTGCTAAAGAATAGACAGAAAGTTCTGTAGAATTACTATTTATTACCTTAAATGGTAATCTAATAGGTATGTCTGGATCTTTGAAACATATGGTAATTTCTCTAGATCTTCAACCTTTGCTAACTAATTCAGGTCAAGAGTACGGCAATGTTTTTCTCTTGGCAGGTTGCTTGGTTGGGTTAAGGTGAACCAAATAAAAAAAGGAGTGCATATATCATCCATCATCATATGATATTCAAGCCTGACAGCATGACTTTTAGCTTTTCTTTCATGACTGTTTGAAAGGATAAAAAATGGATAGGGCTATAATGATGTTCAGACTTAAATTCACTTACTGAACTATTTGCTGTTTAAATATTAATTTACTGTTCTCCGAAGATCCTAGGAAGAATCAAAATAAATGTCTAGAAATTCTCTTCTTGGGTTATAAAATAAAGTTTTGTTGACCATTGGATACTCTAGTGTAATAAAAGAATTGATTTTTCCTTGTACAATCATTGTTCCTTTTGGGGGCAAAAGTGGCTCTATTTTCTCTGCCGTTAAGGACAAGCCCATCAAATTTTACCCATTAAACTACATCCATGTAGGGACCAGTTGGACTGATTTACACTCTCTTTAAAACTGATTCATCTCATGGTTAAACTCTAATACATAGATTTATGTTGAAAGGAATGTGCTTAATTATATGTGGATGTGCAATTGGCAATGATTCATATTTTGCATAGAACTTAAATCAACTCAAACCTAGGCACTGCTCTCCTCTGAATTGGATCCCTTGCAACTTCTGGCTTCAAAGATTTGGATCTGAAAGGTTATTGTTCCTCTCTGAGGTATGTGATGGGAATGTGTAGTATTCAATTGGTTTCTCTGCAGTTCACACTCTAATCTCTCACAGGCAACAAGAAAATTATACTTCAGGGTTTATTTTCAATTAAATGCTGTAGTTGAATATTGGATTTTACAGAAGTTCTGAACAAAAACTGATGTTTTTTGTTGCATCTTCACCTTAATTTTAAAACAGAGTGATTGAAATACATTTTTTACTGTTTAAAATGAATACAGAAACATTTCAGTTCAACTTAAACTGATGCAAGTCCCTTGCATTTACAAAATATGCTATTTATACCACAGGTGTTGGTTTTGCTTATGATTTCCTTGTTACTTCTCAACAGACACACAATAATTGACAAAATACATCCAATAGAACAGCTTCTAGGAGTCAGAAGTAGAAAAAGATCTCTCTAAGACATTCAGAGAATGACTGAGTTATTGTTGTGTTTTGTGTTTGTTTGTTTTCAAGAACCAAATCAATTCTAAAAAAAAAGATGGACCAGGTCATAGGATGAAACCATTTCTGAGAATTCTCTTAGGTAGAGAAGGACTGATGACCACTTACAGCATAAAATCATTTCCATCAGCCTCGTGTAATTGGGCTGATAAAACCTAAACAGTTGTTCTAAAAGGTGTTGTTCTTTGATAAATACACAGAGGATTAGCTGTGGTAAAAAAATAACAATAATGTTATGGATTATTTGTAATGGCTTTGAGATAGAGTGACAAAAAGTTACTAACTTGCAAAGATGACTGTTCTAGTCAATAGAACCAGCTTCTAATGCTTTCTTTTCCAGGTGCCAGTAAGGCAGGCTGCAATGGGTTGTGTGCTACAACCATGTATCACCCCTTTAGGAATGGACTTGTAACCTGATGATGCCCTAATACTAATGGTTCACAATAGTCTCAATTTTTAGAATTTTTGAAATGCAGGGCTTCATCATCTCTTCATTCCACAAAGAACGCCACAAATTTGAGCCTGATTTGAGTACCTTTAGTGCTTTTTCCATTCAAAGTAATCTCATTTACTTTCATTCTCCATATAACCACAGTGAAATTGTACTTTGAAATTCATGAGAATCATTAACCTCAAAATGGTAATTACTCAGATGAATAAATTTGGAAAAACTAGTTTTCATATGATAAGTCAAAATTTTTCACAGATTTGAAACCATACTAGTAAACATTGTGTAGCTAATCATGCATTGTCTAAATTTGTCACACTAAAAAAACCAAAGGTTCATGTCTCTTCATGGTAATTCTAATGTCCTTTATATATTAACCATATTAATGTGAACTCTTATTCCCATAATCCTCTATGATGCTTCTAATATTTCTGAACCAAATGCATATCAATACTTATCCTTTTTGCAATTTTAAAAGTAAAGAAGATAGCATAACAGTGTAGTCTCAAGGGTACTTGAAGATAACAGACTTCCTATTTTCTTATTATAAAAAGTGTATATGAACCTTAGTTTAACCTTGTCTCAAAAGCAAAACATTTTGATTTACTTTTATGTATCAAAAGGCATCGTCATAGGGCTACAAGTTTTTATCATAAATTTCTACAAACATGACACCTCAAAAGATCATAACAGCTATTTAGATTTATATGTTTACATCTGAGGAATAGTATGCACCTTTCAGTCATACGCCTGAGCTAATATGAGAACATTGTCTAGTTCTGCCTAAACTGAGTGTCTGCACTTGAGCTCTATAGCAAGACAATATGTGGGTAGATGCACATATGTGTGTAGATAGATTAATGGAAGAGTAAGGCTCTCCTAAGAAAAAACTTGTAATTTCTAAACAATGTTTAAAAATATTTGTTACTTTTGCCCCCTCAACTAGTTGTTTTAACATCACACTAGTTCTCTTAATGACTTGTTGCTTTTAGGGTGTATAGTTTGAAGCATCATTCCCTCTTCCTCTCCTACAACCTTCTCAGCCAGCTTGTATTGTCCACGGTGTGCAATGGTGTTGACAGAAAAACCTTCAATGAATCTTGAGAGCTTAGAAAGTGATTACAGCACAAGAGAACACCTGGGAGTGTGGTCAGTACATTTATTTGGATTATCCCTCGCATTCCATGGAAATAAACAAAATGCTCCAGAAATCAAAAGAACAGTGGCAGTTTGAACTGATTGAGATTCTGGCTCTTTATTTGTGATGAGGGGATAAATTCATGATATGTGGTATTACAGGTGCCTACAGGTAGAAAAGAATTTTTAAAGATGTTGATAGGAAAATTATCAAGAGATTGAGCTATACATAGATCAAAATACCTTTCCACTGGCAATTTGAAAAATTATCTATGCTAATGACTGTGGACATAATTACTAAGTTGGAAGAGGAAAAGAAATTGTTAATGCCCCAATTACAATTTCAGAAACAAAAATGTGCAATTAGCTTTTTGTCACATTACAAGAAATTTCCAATCATGCTTAAGCAGACCAGATTCGATGCATGCTTTTTATTAGGCAACAACATGAGCAAAGCTACACTATTTTTCAACAGAAGTCTAAGTACTTCAGTGGAATGGAAGTGCACACATTTGCTGTTTCATAATGCTCCTTAGCACAGTTTTTCATTATGGATTAATGCGCTGGTAGGTGGAAAAATCAAGCAGAGTTCTTGATTCATGTTAACATTTACAGCACATAATGGAGGGGTAAAATAAATAATTAAATATCGCAATGAATCAGTTTACATGGCAAGAAGGATTTGGGATGTAGTTGGTTTCTTAACCATGTCTTTCTGCTCACCTCCTTCAGGCTTGACTGGTCCATCAGACATCACTTTCCTGAGGGCTAGTTGGCTTTGGTCTTTGTTGTCATTGGCTGGTGGAGGCAGATTGTCAGACTGAGTTCTTTGAATAGGGAGGACTCCTGCTATGCTGTGTCTGTGCTGCTTCCTGGCATGATTAGACTGACCGCTTTTATGTGCTGCTGTGGCAGTGTGGGTGAAATGGAAACCCAGAGTATGTATCCTCAGATGGAACCAGCTTAAATGTTATTCATGCAAACAGAAGTGGGGGTTTTTTCCATACTTAAATAAGTAGTGTTTTCAAACACCAAAGAGACACCACATGCACAGCATTAAAGAGTATTAAAACTGGCTGTTTCTTTATTAATGATGGTGAAGATAGTGGAAATAAATTTTCCCCCGTTTCACATTATACCATGGTGAATTTATGGTATATCAACAAATCCTGAAGACAAACACAATGACTCCACAGTCAGAGAGATTTAATTTGCCATCAACTAAACCCTCAACTAGAAATCAGATACTGGTCTCAAGTATACTCTGGAGATCAATCCTTATGAATAGAATAATTTTAATTTATTAACCTATTTGAATTTTTCAGATGAAATTTATCTTGACCTTTAATCAATTCATGGCACAAGAATTACTACAAAAATTGAACTATGACACTGACTTAACTCTCAACTCCCTTTGACCTTGCTAACTTAACAACATAATTGTTCTTAATGGCTCTGTATATTTAATGGTTTTGCATTTAATGTGTTTAATCTTTTTATTATATTTCTGTTCTCATTATTAACATGATCTTCTCTGAGATATTGAGAAGGTTGACTTATATTTCCTTTTCAAAAAAAATAAAATAGATATTTACAAACATGTTTCAAAAATAGAAATCTCAGCCATGTATTTAAGAAAAAAAATTCTTCATCTTCAAATCTTCTTTTGCGTATATAGTACTTTCCTTCCTGATTACTACTTACAGATAAGTCCTGTTATTAATGTGGTCTCAGTACTTGTGTGCAATTTGAAGAGCTGGCAGCCGCACCTCTGCAGGTTTTGATTATTGGTAGTTATTTAGTGACATCAAAACATAATGGACTTCTCTGTGAGTCATGCACAACCATGGAACATCATGGACCATGAGTGAAGGGACTGATGGAGAAACAGCCAGTTTCACTGCAGTCTATATAAATTAAAATAAATAAATAAATAAAAGACCTCTAAATACAAGAGTATATTGTAATTATATGTATTCACACACAGGCACACAAAGAACGACATTGAACAGAGTGAGCACAGTGTGCCAAGAACAGGAAAAAAAAAAATAGTCAAAAAAGGGAAGGACAGCAGGGAAAAAGGCAACAGATGAACATTAAGCTGCCATGCTGAGGAATTTATTTGCGTCTTTTACTTGGTTGAAGGCGGAGCTGCTGGACAGCGGCTTCAGCGGCGGCGATGGCTGCCCCCGCGTCTTCAAGGTGAGTTTGAGTGACACTGGTTTTGCTTTGGCTGCGAGATGGGCCATGAGATCGTAGATGTCCTTCAGAAGAAGATTTGGAGCTCCCTGGACTGCTGTGAGATTTCTCAATGGTGGGAACCTGCATGTCTACCAGCAAAATGAAGAAGCACAACTTTTGCATGTATTAAAAACAATTTCATTTTCCTTCTCTTGGTTGGTCTTTCTAGCTGAATTCCAGAACAAGGAATAAACATTTAGCTGTGCCACTCCATTTAAACTATCAGGCTGTATTGTTATTAAGAAATTCCTATGAAGCATTATTTTCTACTTCCCCACTGTTCTCTGGCCCAGGGAATAATTTATTTAGTATAGGGCTGCTATCACCTGTGAGTTAGGCCTCCTGTGATGGTTCATACTGGTGGAATGATGGGGTAATGTTTTCCACTTTCTACTTCTCCAGTATATAGAGACTAACCAGCATCACCTACACTAGTACCGAATACTTAGTGAATCCAAGCCACTTTATTCTGAATAATACCCTGGTCAAAATCACAGCCTAGCTTACAATAGCCCTTATACATCCCTCTAATTTAGATACAGATCTTATGTAGACACAAATCCCTGGCAAAACATTAAATAGAGAAATAGAGAGGAGATGGAACAGAGACTTAGCACTCTGAGGCTCTTATCTAGGTTCTATTTGGCATGGTTTTTGCTTTGGTATGACATATAATGTGTTTTAAGAGAACAACTGTTTACTATTTTTCTATTTAGGAAAGAAGACAGGAGACACAGACATCAATTCTGCTTTTTTAAACACTACCACATTTCTACTACATCAGCTCCACTGATTTCCAATACATTGAGATATGCTGCAGCCCATTATTATTGACTGGAAATGCATATGTATTATTACAGAATAACTGTTGTTCTATAAAATATTAATGTGGCATTTTCAGAAGATAAAATGACATAGAATATTTAAGGAACATGAAAAATATGTAAATATGTATTGAATTTGGCCAAGGCTACCAGAAAAATCAAAAGGGCACAGAAAATATAGTATATGTGGAAAGCACATGAAGTCTGTAAGCAGCTGGTTTAAGGACATAATTGCTCATTAAACTGGCTGGCAGAGATTGAGCCAAATTAAGCCTTGTCCACAAATAATTAATCATAAAGATAAATGCATCTTTAGTAAAAATGTATACAAATTCCATAGCAATATCTTTATTTTTCTATTAGAACTTACACATAGCAAAGGTTTTCCCATCATCTGGGAAAATATTTCATATCAGGTGCACCATGTCATTCCTACCCTTGGAGGGGTCCGGGAAGATTCCATGACTTCTGCTCTTGATGACAGATGGTTTTGGAGATTGCTGGCTACTCTGTCCAGAATGAGATTTCCCGTGATCAACATTTTCACTCTGTTCTTTAAGAGGATACCACCGAGGAGTGTTGTCAAGCTGAGAGACACTGGATAACTCGATCAATACCTACAAATACATAAAAGTATAATATATGGCCTGTATCTGATCTATTAATGATTGTATACAGCAGAAGACACTACAGTTGTGTCACCAATCAAATGCAAGAAGTTAAGGGTATAAGACAGTATGCTGACAGATTCAGGACTCTCTGGGCATGCTTTGACCTCACCTCATATAAGCCACATGTGGCCCCAAAACCACGTTTGGAGCATATTGATGTATCTGAAGTGCTATGTCTCTGCAACAGGACCTCAGGAAGGACCATGAGCTCAGTTCTAAGACTACAACATAACTCCATACCAAGACGGCCAGACAGTTTAAAGGGTAGCTTGTGAGCACTATTATGACAGCTAGTCTAAAAAGACATCCAGTCATTCTGTCTCTAGAGATATTCTGATAGAAGAATCAAGCACTGTAATTTTCTCCCTGCTATGGTGCAGGATTCCTCTGGACATCCTGGTACTCAAATACACCAGATAGTCTTTTCTGTTCCTTTTTTCCCTGAAGAACAGATTTCATAATTAATGAATAAAATAGCTCAAGAGGTTGAAAAAATTTGAAAAGAAAAGTTTAAATCTTCCTGCAGAATCAGTTGCTGGACCACCCATTCCCTAAATGTCATAAATAACAATTACTTAAATATTCAGTAAAGCCTTGCATTTGGACAAAAATTCTGAACTCAACAAAAATTTGCAGGAAATAAGTAATTATGTAGCAGTTTCCTACACATTTATTTTAATCATTGTTTAAATAGTGACACTGATTGATCAGTTTGGTAGTTACACAAAGGGGAACTGGATCTGAATTGTCCTTTTTTCAAAATTCAAATGCAGAATGAGCATGGATACTCTGAGGTACTCTGTATGAGCAAGCCATTATTACAAATAAGGATTGTAATTAGAAATGGAAGCACAGGAAAGAATCTTTCACATTTTTTTACATCATAGTTATTGCTGGTAATTCTGTATAATATGTGCACATGTTTGTTTATTTGCTTTCTAAAGAAAGAGCATATTTCTTCCCATGATCACTCATCTCTATTATTAATGACAAGATTTTTGCCTTCAGTCGTATTTTGGTAATGATATTACAATTTCAGGATATTACACATGATCCTGCATTACTCACTTTTGCAGATACTTGTGTATGTGTTAAAATATGGCTTGACGACAGACAGCTGTCAGTCATAAAAGAATTTCCCACTGAGTCACTCTGAAGGTTGTTACTGTCTCACACCCCCAAAAAGCTAGTTTTCAGGTAATTAACAATGTTGGGTCCTAAACTAACTTGCCCTCAGTTAATCATGACAAAGGGAATACATCTTTCATGTGTGATAAAAGAAATTACGACTGTTATTTAAGAAGTCAACAGTAAAACTGCGACGTAAAAAAAGGTTTTACTTACACATGAACCATACCTTGTAAGAGAACAGTCTGCAAATAACAGCCTGCAGTTACTGTGAATAGCAAGGAAGAAATAAAATACTTACTTCACCGAGGAAGTCATTTGAGGAGAATCTATCATAATCCCAGACAGTCACTTCCAGTGTTTTCTTTTTCAGCTGCAATTTAAGTTAAAAGATAATTAACCTCATTGCCACCATAAACTTCAGATCAAGTCTTTATGGTGGTTTCTATACATAATTCACTCCTTGTATCCTTTTTCATATTGACAGCTAGGCAGTTTTTGTCCTCTCATCAACCTTATCCCACGAAAAATTATTTGTGGCTATCATTTGTTATCAAGACAGATGGGCTTGGCCCTGTTTTAGGAATTTCCACAAGTTGTTTAGGGCAGAATGTGTGTCCACTACATTACTCAAACTGATTTTTAAAGTGCCATTTTTATGTTTCTGCAGCTTTTCTCATGATCAGATCTGAGTTGTCCAAACTCAGATATTCGCCTTTGAGCATGAATTTCAAATGTATTATTTAAACCACCCCTCTTACATCATCTCATCTGTGAAGACCGTGCTTTAGTGCTCAAAGAATCAGTGTATTCAATGAGAGTGTGCAAGTGATCCACGCACGCAGGACTGTCAGGTGCAAGGTTTATGTTGGGTATTAATTGCAACTATCAAACCTCTTTATCTGCAGACCTTGTCACATGTGGTGGCTGTGTTAAACACTCCTCTATAGGCTACAGTAAGAAACAATTAAATCTTTTTGTGTGACAAGAGAGCATAAGATAAAGAAGATGTTGACCAAAGCAGTTGAAAAGGCTGATCCGAGGTTTTATCCAGGAGTCTTTGGGGACATATAAGGAGAGGATTTATCACTGATGTTGTATGCTAAGATGGCTGGAAAGGCAGTAATGAATTCAGGGGGCTGGAAAGAAAGAAGAACAAAATCCTGAGGGTATATGGTATCTGCAAAGTCACGCTAATAAATTATAAGTGAAGAATCCAAGCATTACTAAGGAAAACAGTACTCTTCATATACTTAAATAAAAGAGGTCAGAAGAAGAAATCTTATGTGATAGTTGAGGTCATCATCCTAATGTAAACAACAGAAACTACCTACTGTTCTGGCTATTAATTGGCTGCTGCGCACATGGGGACAACAAAGGAACAAGTCATTGCTCAAAATTATAAGCTATACTAATTATGGTACCCATTACACATACTTGCAAGAAAAATACTGTTTGCTATTTATAGGATTACAGAATATTCTAAGTTGGAAGGGACTCACAAAGATCAAGTCCAACTCTTAAGTGAATGGCCCATACAAGCTCTTGGTTTAGTGTGACACAGACTCAGACAGTTCCTCATAACTTGAAATTGCCTTTAAATTACAATTTCATCTCAGTATTATGTACTTGGCATATCTTCTGCTCCCAGCTAACTTTAGAAAAATGAGTAACTCTGCAAAGGCAATGTCTTTGAAAACCAAATTTAAATCAGCATATCCTGGAAAACCCACACAAAAGGGAATTGTACTGTTTTTAGCATCAATAATGTACTCTTTAAGCACACAACAACATGATTTGACACCTAAGATTTTTTTAAAAATATTTGAGAGCAATTCTTTCATCTTGCTCTGTTTTATTGTCATATAATTAGGCAATACTCTTCTTAAGCATTCATTTTAAAAATATCCTGCAAAAATGAAAGAAAAAGTTGAGCAAAAAGATTCTCTTTTGAAAATTCCTTACACAATATTTATTAAGCAGATTTTCTTGACTGAATAAAATTTGTTTTCTTTGCTGTTCCAAGACAGTATTGAAACTGCAACATGAAAAATACTCTAAAAAAATGAGCTGAGCAGCCACTGGTCCATGATGCTTTTGGTTTTCTGAATGATATAATTTTATGCTAGGTGCTATACTAAATATTTTACTTTTGCCTTTTAAATAAGGGATAACATAAATACTTTTCAGAAATTTATTGTCTCTTTTGTTGCTATTTTGAGAGAACATACTGTCTTTTTGATGACTGTACAAGAACAGAGAGAAGAATGCATAGATCCAAGAAAGAGCAAAAAACCCCCTAACCCTAATATTTGAAGGATTTTTGGTAGAAAGGGGAAAATAGAATACTTCCAAGTAACAGCAACCCTACTTGGATAGCTTCTTTGCATTAGTGTGATAATAAAACTGGGATGTAAACTTACAGTATTGTATATTTCTTTGCAAAAAAATCTATTTTAAGGCTCTTCGTTTAATAAAGCTTTTATAAAATATTATGACAATGAAAAACTACGGCAAGAGCTTTATTAGAAAAAGTGCATGAAATGAGTTTCAAAGAGGAGTAAAATTTTCTTTTCTGCATATATTTATGTACCACCACTGATTTTAAAATCAGCCTTTATACTGTTACAGTGAAGTATAGTTCTGCCTTACATTGCCCAGTTGTGAAGCCAGAAATTCAGATTCTTATCAGGATTATAAGAGAAATACTGAAATGGGCTCCAGAAACCCTCTAGCCATCTGCCTGTGACTTTCTGCAAGTGGACAATGTACCAACAAGGAAATGAGAAAGCATCCCAAAAAGAAGGAAAGCAGCGCACACACATTGTGGACCTCATCTGAGTTCTGAGAATATTATGAAAAAAGTGCTACTAAACAGTAACTAATTTCTGCCTTTGCCTTGTGGGAAAAAAAAAAATACAAAAAAATAACTAAAAAATATACCACCACCTAAAAGCATATCATTGCCTGTGAACTTCAGTTAGCTTTATGCTGCTGTAGACAGTCATAGCTTAAAGAACATGAAGGAATATGCAGAAACAGCTGATGTGAAAAATGTCTCTTATGGAAGATACAACCAACACCACAGGTACAGAACGCTTTGTTTCTTTGTTTTAAATGCCTGGAGATCACTGGGTGTTATGGAAACTGCGTGCCTGTGTAGCTAAGTATGCACTACTTAAAATATTTAATACATATCTCTTGAAGATTTCATACAAGGCTTCACTATTTGAAATATTTAGCACATATTCCTTGAAAATGTCATATAAGGACTTGCATGAGGAATGAAATAATTTTAATGTAGCATGTTTTCCTTCTGTGCTGAAAGTAAATGACTATAATTACTTCATAAAGAATATAAACTATTGCTATCTCAATCAGAATATTTGATGAGTAGAAATTAATGTGTGGCATTAATGATGATCATCCATTATAGTTATTTTTGTTTACATTCATATTTAACATTTTATTGTTCTCTATATTGTTGTACTGAAGTACATGGAAGAACAGTAAGACTTTTGATAGGTCACTTAGAAACCTTCTCTTGTCCAAAATATTAAGTAAGATTTAAGTACCAGAACCTTACTGATTCATAAGAAAGGGTTCCTTACTTTTGGAAATAAGACATAGGCTCCTACATCACCCATGGATTTTGAAAAAAATTACTTTTTCTAAATATATTACCCTAAAATTAAGAACATAAATTACAGCAAAAGCTATTTGTTTTATTAAATTATTAATTAAATTTAAGGAAATAGTTTTATTTGCTTTCTGACAAGTTATGCCAATGGACTGACCAGAACAGAAATTACATCTTTTATCATCCTCTCCTTAAATTACTCTAATGCTTTCTTTCATGAGTAAGCATTCAACTTGAGTTAGCAATTATTACACAACTTTTTTTAACATATGTACTTGGCCTTTCTCTCAAATTGTAATTATCTCTACTTTATTACTCAACAAAAACCTTGAATTACTAAATATTCACAGTTTAATTTATTTTCCTCCAACTGTCAAAGTAGAAACTGCTATATGATAAAACCAATCCTTCTGACCTTGGAAAAGCCTGTTTCATTTCAAAGAGCGATCTATTTCCCATAATTATTTTTACTTTAATTTCAGCTAGATTATGAAAGAGAAAAGGAAAATGAAAAATTGTACAACCCGTTAAAGTCTAGACAGTTTTGTTAAAAGGATTATATTTGGAAATATTTAATAATACTTATTTGCTGCCAGTAAGCAACTCATGCTTTGATGGAGGGAAAGGAAATGCTTCTTTGAAGAAATACTACTTATAAAGATTCATGAATTTATGTTAGAATACAACTATTAACTCTGTGTAACTTAGTGTATGATGCAGTTTTGCTTGTTTGGTGTACAGAATGCTCATTCTCAGTCTAAAACAATTATTATCTTGCACATTTTTTTATATTCCCAACTATTTTGAAATATACATTTGTGAGGGTTACAAGTACAAATGATGCATGGTGATAGTTATTCAGACTGTAACAGTTACTTATCATAAAGATGGAATTATTTGATGATTTAGAAACGTGCTTTACTGCATATTCTCTAAGCTAAGGCATGGAATTTTATAGAAGAATCACTTGCACCAGTATCTTCACTGTTGACACAAAGTCACAAAGAAAGGTGTAGAAGGAAACACTATTCTCTGCACACACGTCTGTTTGACAAGAAGGCAAACTATAGAACATATGTGGTTCTCAGAGGGAGTTTACACACTTACAACCATAATCTTGGAGTAACAGTTGCAGAGGAAGGGAAAAGGAGGAGATTTGCAAATAAAATGCAAAAGTTCAGAAAATTTCATCAAGTAATGCTCAAATCCTGACATCAAAGATAGATGGAGAATTTTTTTTGTTGTAAAAATCACTGTCCAAGAAATACTAGATTAATGTCATTATCTTATTTCAAAGCACCAATTAGCTGTTGAATGTACAAATCCAAAGGACTCTTATTGACAGCTCTGTGAAATGTCACGGCAAAACCTCAAAGCAACTTATGAAAACTGAAGAACTTACTTAAATGGAAAGCTGAGTTTGTAAATATTGCTAAGACTTACCAAATCCTTTCAACAAATCCAGAAGACTCAGGGTTTGTATTGCAGCTTGGCAAACATCACACTTTTTTTTTATTGACACTTTCAGTATCAACGAGCTATCATTTATAAAAGCCTGCATGAAGCAGTGAGCAAACCCCATCAAATCATAATCACTACATACAATAGGACACTTCTGAAGTAATTCTGAGGTATTGCCTGTTAAAGTCACATGCGCAGATTGCACGAGTAGCCTTCCCTCTGTGGGAAGGGCTTTGCTCTATGCAAAAATGAGTATCTTAATCTATATTACCCTCAACGAACAAGAAGGAAGAATAATGAAATTATAAATTGGGAAAATAACACTGAGGCCTTGAGGTCATGATAGAGGAGTATATTAAAGCATTTGGAAATCTATTAACTAAAGAGTCTGGTTATTCTGGGCTTTTTTAAAAAAGCACTGAAAGATGAAATGGCCTTGAAAAATGAAGTTGCAAATACCAAGAACAAAACAGCAAGAGAGAAAAAAATGATTCAGGACTGCGTACAGATTCAGTACTCTATAAAACATACTTTACAATTTAAACAAATGAACTGATCATGATTTTGCCCATTATATCTTTTTCAAATGGTGAAAAGTCCTTTTACCAGGGGAGATGGAGAAAAAGAGGACTCAGTTGCTTCATACTGCCTCAGTTAAACTTCTAGTTAGTTTGAATTAGGAAGAAGAAGAAGAAGACTCCATAGCCAGCTTTCCCAAATGTGGGTTAATTCTTTCTATAGCAAGAAAATTTAAATACATTACAATTTTTTCATGGGATTCATATTTCAAGACATTAA
This sequence comes from Serilophus lunatus, assembly GCA_013399895.1. NCBI lineage: Eukaryota > Metazoa > Chordata > Aves > Passeriformes > Eurylaimidae > Serilophus > Serilophus lunatus. The sequence goes on from VXBA01001184.1 coordinate 658,245, forward strand.
TGTAAATTGCTGATAAATCTAAAAATGTTTTTCTATATTTTTAAAAATATTTTTGAATAAAAAATGGTTGAACCTGTGCTTTGTGTGAGCTTGCATGGCTTTCGAAACAAAGAGTGGCTGATTTCTGCATTTGCTTCAGAAACTTACGTATTAATTTATTCCCTCATTAATTTATCCCATTATCATTTTTTTAAAGTGTCACATCTTTACTTATGATATGATTATAATCCCCACAAATTACCATTTTTTTGAGTAGAAGGGCAAGAAAAGAGTATTGCTATAGTAAACTCTATCAGAGGCAAGGAAAGAGTCCTAAATTTCTGCTAAATCTGGCAATATTTTTCAGGGGTTCACAGAATTGCCAGTAGCACTACTCCCTTCACAGTGAGCACTGCAGACCATACAAATAATAAAGCAGCAAATTGCACTGAACAGCACCACGAGTCACGCACCTGCTCTGTGGAGATATTTTTATAAATGACTGTCTGATTCCACTCAGGATTCAGGCTTTTCTGTAGGTACTTAGTTCTCCTCTTGTATTCAGCACTGAATTTGAACAAAAGAAGAAAACATTACATTAGTGATATTTTGCTTCTTTCAGCTCTAATGCAAAAAAACACACCCACAAAGCAAAAAATAGAAAAAGGAAAGAACTGCATCTTTCATTTCTGCAACAATCCAGGGTTGCAAGAGGACAATGACAGCTTTTGGCATTTTTTCTTTGGTATGCTTTTCTGACTCTTCAGTAGGCTTGCTCTCCTTAAAACCATTTCAAGATAAAGTCATGCATATATGCTTTGTTCTCTCATTGTAAGTGTTGGGCTCTGACTCTTAATTGAGGTTATAATGCATTGATTTCTTTTCCAAGACTATCCTCCCATTAGCACTTTAAATTAGCATGGATTCATTATATTTATAGACTGCTATCTCTAATTACAGGACTCCTATCTCACAAAAACATTTAATGAATGCCATAAGGTAACTAATAACCTCTTAATGATAGAAACACTAATTTCTTATTGATCCCATTCTCTGCCTATCCCTCTAACTATACTGGAAACTGCATCAAGCTTATGTTTGTTTGTTTTTTTTATCAATAGCTAAGAACAAAAGGGTTGTCTGCATTATCTGTGTTTTTTTTTAAAGAATCAGTAATGCTTCCTATTGTACTTTGCATTTCCTGAGTATGGAAAAGGCAATGCACCAATCTTTAACGGAATATGGACTCATCTAGCTCTTTGAGCTTTGATGTCAGATTTGCTTTCATTTCAATTTTAATATAAATTTTAATGGATATCTCGAAAAAGCTTTTGATACTTTGAAAAACCCACAAGATATAAGGTAAGGAAACTCATTCTGTAAGTCTGCAAGTATATACCCTCAATATCTATGACTAAATTAAATGTTCCCAGGACTGTACTTCAGCACTAAGACAAAATGGCACAAAATGACTTGTACATGCCACATAAAACTCCTTTATAGTTCCCTACGTTAACTTTTGGTAGCGTACTGTTCTGATTCTCATTTCTGACTTCTGATGTAACTGTTTTGGTTCACACAGTGGCATGGTCTCAGAACTAATTCCTTTCATATTAAATTAGCCGAGAAGATGGACTCCAGGGACCCATTTCATCAGCCAGTCACTAACGGTGATTGGAGTAAGTCTGACCTACGGTTATGTGAAAGATGCATGTGTTTTACTGGTAAATATATTTCAGTGTTGGACAGCATCAGCAGTTTCATGCTAAAAACTCAACTCTACTGTGCAGTGATCCCATCTAATTATTCTGGAGTGTCTAGTAGCCTTATTCTCCAAAAGGGGGTGGCCCCATTCAACATGCCTACTAGCCTAATATCTCTTAATGAAAGGGATTTGCAGCTATTTTCCCTCTTACTTTTTGCTCTAGTCATTCTAGGCTTTTTCATTTATTATTTTGCAAATCTTTCTATCCACTGTCTTCTGGTTTACTGAAAAATGTGAGGAGTTTTGGGACCTGTGAAACAGAGTATCTGTTCACCTCTGCTTATGAGAAGAAAGCAGCAGCTCTGCAGAGCTCAATAAGTTTATCTGCCATAGCACAGAATAGTAAGGATGAATTAAAAACTAGAGGAGCCAAGAGTATATGAAAAATAATCTCTCACAAAGTTATTTCTTTGCATATCTTGGAAGGAAAGCTGAAATACAAAATCTGAATCCTGTTTGAAACTAGATTATGATGGCAAGTACTATTTAGTAATGCAGTTAAAATTTTAAAACACCTCAATATTCTTCTTTTCCTACTCTCTGATATAAGTGTCCCCTGCCTAAAGCATTCTACCTAAATGTCCCATGCTACTGGTTTTAAGGAACTGTTATATTTCCATTTTTTGAAGAAAGTAGGAAAGGACCGTTTGTGCACTTAGTCAAGAAAATGACACCAAGACATTTCCTTTCTTCATCTCCTTTTTGCAATATTAGAACTTCATCACCTTTTCACAGTTCCTGATTCCTTTCAGAGATATATGAGAAGGTGATTCATACAGTGTTGAGTTTCAGAACTGACAGTGACAAAAGGTAAATGTGTTGTTAACATGGTAACTCTAAAATAAATTCAGTGAAGTCAATGGAGTATTTGGAGCTAAACTGTAAGGGTGGCATGAGCCCACATCTATAAAAACCAATGGTCTGTTGCAGAGGGAAACAGGAGACTTTGGTCACTTCTAGGGAGTTGCAGAACCAGGCAAAGCTGGATGACAGGTGAAGGTTTCAATATCTCTGAAGGGACAAATATGACAAATACATTGTTTGTGTTACCTTCTCCCCTCAACAATTGTGATTAACAGATGGAGTTGCTTTAATAAAATGCATTCATTAAACCAGTCTACAACCAGTATGAAATAATTTGCACTTGAAATTCACAGAGTATGAAGTGTGAAAAAATACAAACTGCTTATCTCTTTTTTATATTTTCTCTCTGATTCCTTAATTGTAATTTATTAATACATAATGCAACTGAAAATACAATAAAAAGTATGTAAGAATACCTGTATTAAAAAGTCTAACAGAATACACATATAAAATGTGAAATTTTAACACATTTATTAAATAATTGTAGTAATGAAAGAACTTTGATACATATCTGTTTATTAAAATTATACTTTTCACTTGTTTTGTCAGATTTCTACTTTTAAAAAAGAAATAAAATTGGGGCTGAAATACATTTATGTTTTTAGCCTGGTCTGTTATTAGCATATTCTGTGAATGGAGCTTTGCCTCATGTTTCCAGGACAAATAAAGCACTAGTAATTTTAATAACTAAAAATCTAAACTTTGCTTATGACAAATCACCATTTATGCGGTTGAGCACCTTTAAAGCCATCTAGGCAATTATCTAGAATTGTGCCTGGCTTCAATGTCTATACATTGTGTAGACAAATAGAGAAAAGTATTCAATTTAATTACCAAACAAGACCTGTTTCTCTTGGCAGTGACACCATTAAAAATCTTGACACAATTTTCAGTGACTGAGAATGAAGTTTTAGATATATCTGAACTAAATTCTTCCATACCTCAAAAGAAATTTTGCTTGTCTTCAGAGTTTGGCCCTAGAATATTACTGCATTAAGCAGCATTAGCTACTTGTTTCCAATTCCTACTTATCTGGAAATGACCTCATTAGAAAATGAAAAACAAAACCATATGGCAGTTGCATGCCATCAGAATTCAAGAGAAATCTATAGTTTAGTGCATAAGCTTATTTACTCATTCATGTATACAAAAAATGAAAGAATAAAATTGGAAGATAGTACACTTTACCTGGCGTTTTGGACAACCATGACTTGTCTGCATACCCAGCATTTACAGAAGTAGGAACACAGAGGAAGCAATGTAAGAGAAAATGAGAAAAGAGACGAAAGAAAACATGTGAGTACTGGTAGTTCCAAGTATCAGAATCAAAGGAAATAGACATGTCAGGAAGTATAAGAAGCCTAGCTCAGAGTGAACTACAGAAGAAAGTTATTAAGTAGCAATTCAGGTTTCTCCTTTCAATAAGAAGTATGTTGCATGTAGTCCAGGCCTCTAGGGAATAGTGAAAATGAACAGCTTCTTAAGGTGTCCAAGTAACAATGGAATATTTTAAAATAATGAACCCAAATAAAACTAAAATCCAAATTCTTTTTAACTTGGCACCAAGTTTAAAATTATACTAGGATCTAGCTTAGACCTTCTATAGAATGAACACACCTTTTGTTCAGTCTTATTTCTGCATCAGTGACTGTACCTGCAAAATTCCCAATAAGATTGATCCGACAAGCATTTTACAAGACTTTTAGGTGCATTAAAAAACCTCTCTAGCTTTAGCACCTGTTCCCAATATATTCAGTAATAGTTCTAGGCCCAGTGCCACTGAACAATATTGAATGCTGTATAGCTGGAATTAGCAAGCTACAAAAGAAAATGCAGGGCTTTATTTGTACCACTTGTGCATTTAGTGGTGCTTGCCCATATGCCAAATGCTGAACTGTGACCCGAGCTGTTACTTTGAATAGAACAGAAATATAGGTTTATATTTGCATGGTCCTAGCCTAAGGGTTTTTTAGGATGACTACGATTATACAAGCAGGGAAGTACGCAGGAATTTGTCTTTGCAATCTATTGTCTGATCCATCAGTTTAATTTTAGATATATTTATTGTGTCACTGAAGTCAGCAGGGTTATTATAACCATGTATTCTTATGCATTCTGCATATATATGACATTCATCAATATTAGGGCAAAAAAGTAATTATAATATTACTGACATAGAAACATATAATTCAAAGGAAACACTAATGATTTATAGAGAGTCTAAAAAAGCAATGGTCTGTGAAAAAGTGATTAGCAATTTATATAGTCATTAGATGCAAAATTAGAGGTATTTCTAAAACCATATCTTAGCTCTTAAAAATAAAAGCCTAAAACTCATATGGAAAGAATGGATTTTGACCATTATTTCTCACCTGCAGTATTACATTGCAACCTTAAATTCATTCCAGATACTTGAATTGTGCATGTTTGTAAATGTATCTTAAATTCATATTGTCTTGAGCTGAAGCAACCATTCCATGCTAAACTTAACATGCATGGACATTGTCTATTACAGAAAGTATTACATCCATTTTGCACATTTCCATAGGGTTATTTTAAATATATTATAATATATATTGTATTTTTAAAAGGAAACATAAAATAAAGTAAATCTACAAGAATAATTATGAAGTTCCTAAAGTCATCAGCAAAGTATGTACATTCTCCTGGGAATAGGACCTGGCTCAGTACTAAAAATTCACCATTTTTGCTGGTGTTGCAGCTGGATTTTCCATAGCAATTACTCTCAGTTCTGTTTATTAAATGGACAAGTAGGAAACCTAAACTGCAAGAAAATTCAGGTTAGAATTTCTCCTACACTTACCCTCTCCCTGGAAGAAGATAAACTTTAACAAAGGGGTCCGAATAGCCATTATTGTCTCTGGGAGCAAGGTTTCTTGCCTGAAGGATGTGGATGATAAGGTTGCCAAGGTGTTTGTCATAGTTGATTTGAAGCTGGTGAATGCATTGAAACAAAGTAGGATTATTTGTTACTGTTACATTCTAAATGATTCAATATCTCTCCTGAATACATTGAACGAGTTTCAGACTTCTATGTTCGCTGGAATTAAACACATTTTAGAAGCTTCTGTCTCTTTCTCCTGATTAGAATGAAATGCTAGATGACCACGTAGGACCTTGGCGGGGGGGTGTTGATGGTGGTGGTGGAAAGGAAATGCCTATATCGATCTATTCCAATCAGAAGAATTACATACACATCCTGCCTACTTGGAGCCCGAGCCTGACAAGGTTTTTATGATATGATGGAAAAACTCTTAGTACTAGTATGGAAAAAAGAGGGGTTAAATAAGGTGGAAAAAAGGCCCCAGGAATCTATAGGAAGTTAGGCCTCAGTTATTTTGCTCTTCTGTGTTCCACTGCCTAGAAAAGCTAAAGTCCATTTACATAAGGGATAACCATAAACTTGGCATGGAAAAAACACATTGCACTATAAGAAACTGAAAGTAATTCTTATTTAAATGCAAACAGATAGGGAATTTCTGAAGAAAACCACAATAAGTAGCCAAAGATTAAGTATTTTAATGAATTTCACTACAATTTTATTACCTTCAGGAACAATAGCATTTTTCATTCTTCTGGTTGTATTTTACAAACCAGCATTAAAGACAGATGCAAAAATCAAGCACTGACTTACATTGGTGACATTTTAAGGGACTGGAGTTTAATAAGCAATTAGTTGATGGAGATTTTTTCTAAAAACTTATTCCACTGGAAAATATGGCCAGTAGCAAAAACAATTTACACAGAATAAACCTACATATTTACCTGAATTTCTCCAGTGATCGGATGGGAAGCAGACTTTGTTGTTTCTGTGGGCTGCCAGATTAAAAATACACAAATAAATACACTCACAAATACATGCACATAAATATTGGAAATAATAGATTTTCAAAGTTAGCCTTTTGAACTGGTATGATTTATACTGCTGTATTGCCACATTTTTAAAAAACTTTGTGTCTACAGTTATGATCAAAACTAATAGTTACAGTATTTTAACAGCACTTAATGTCCATTAATTAATGCCATTTTGATCAGCCTTTGTGCACGTACAGATTCAAACAACTGAATACCAAAGTCTTTACAGTCTGAGCAGGTTAGTAACACAGGGAGGCATGGAGAAGAAAAAGACATATAGCACTAACTCTAACAAAAGTAAATATTGTCAAGATTAAAAAATACCATGTCAAGTAAAACACAGCCATATTTCTGGCAACATGAGAAAGGCAGAGAGAGGCAAAAATTACACTAGTTTAAACTAACTTTAGGTGAAAGTGGGTAGAAATAGTGAAAAGAATGGTACTAAAACTAAGTGATGTGTGTAAGTGGATTTCACAATTGCAAGCAATCTCATATTTTTCACTTTATTCTGTGTTTTCTGATAATCAATACATGACTTCAAATTCCTCCACACGCTTTCCATGTTGTGAAATTTAACTTTCTTCTCTTCCTCTCTGTTCTTTATCACTAAACTTTTCTAGGTTTTTGGCAAAAAGCAATAAAATCCTTAATGTTCCTCCTTCTCCTTTTTTCCCTCCTGGTTGTTAGTGGTTGGAAAATAATATCATCAAAAATAATATCACCACTTACTTAGAATCCTGGACACACAAAAATATGTTGTTCTCTTAAATGCTGGTGCCCTCGAGCCACCATCGACCTATCTCTAATCTGCAAGCCATCAGTCAAGGAAGTAAGCTCTGGTTCAGTAGCAAGGTTTGAATATTTTTGTATTCTTTCCACATCTGCTTCCTTGGTTGATGGAGCAGAAAAAAAAGGGTGCAAACAAGGACAAACTCACTGTTTTCTGAAGACTGATCTGGAAGCCATCGTTCCTATGCCTTCAGATGTGAGAAGCTGCCTGACATTATTCGATGCATTTAGTATTTCTATTGCCCTCTGAGAAGAGTAAAACCCATCTGCCTCTTTTGTGCTGCCCTGCACTCCAAGAAAACCCTTAGAGACTGTCTCAGGATCCTGGGCATCAATTGTGTTAAATTAGGCCAATGTAGGGCCCACATCACCCAGACCAGAGCCTGAAGTTAAGGTGATGCATTACCCTTTTCAGGGTTTGTGGAACATTCTCTTAACCATTCAGATCTGTAGACCAGAGATAGCCAGAAAAATACCAAATACTAGCACAATGAAAACACAGAAGAAAACTAGCCAAAATTATGGTTATATGGTTATATATGTGTTGCCTTATTCTTATTTGGTTTAATACTTTACACCTTGCCTTCTAAGTATGTTTCTTTATGAGCACAGGCTTTTTGTGAAAAACAAACAAACAAAAAAACAAGAACAAAAACAAATTCAATTTTTCTGCAAACGCATTTGAGTTAAAAAAATAATTCTCATGGCAAATTTTTAAATTAGCTCCTCTTGGTACCTTAGAAAGCTTTCAAAGGAGTTTAATCCCTTTAACAGCTAAAATAGGTGTATTGAGTCTGCCTGAGATGGAGCCCATTTCCCATACAGCAGCTCTCACAGTGCTGTGCTGTGCATTGGTGGCTGGAGTGGTGCTGATAATACGCCAGTGTTTTGGCTACTGCTGAGCACAGTACTGGGACTGTAGTGTCCCTTCCCCAACTGACGGCAGGATTTTGGGAGGGGACACAAGTGGGCCAGCTGACCCAAACTGACCAAAGGAATATTCCGTACCATATGATGTCAGCTCAGGTATAAAGCTGGGGAGAAGCAGGAAGGGGGGGGGCATGCACAGTCTCCCATGGTGGCTCACCAAGAGAACCACTACACGCGTTGAAGCCCTACTTCTTTGGATGTGGCCGGTCATCGCCGCGGATGGGAAGTAGAGATTAGATTAGGATTTTTGCTTTTGCACAGGCTTTGCTTTGCTTTCATTTTTGCTTTAGTAAACTGCCTTATCTCAACCCACTGTTTGCCATCATATTCTTTTCCCCGCCTGACTTTTGGAGGGGAAAAAGAAGTTAAAGAGACTATGGGCACCTGGCGGCCAGCCAAGGTTAACCCATTACAATAGGTAATCATTTTATATTGTTTAAATAATGCTCTGAATAAGAAAAGAAATTTTAGGTTGATAGCGAACAACCCCTAAAACTTGTTTGGTCCTTTATGGACTTCAAAGAGAGAGTTTCACTCCTTTTGTCAAAGACAGAAAGCTACCTGAGCATCATGCAAACTTAGTCTGGCTTAAATTGTTTATGTTTCTCATACTTCACCTCTACAAATGGGTTTTATTATACTTAATAGTTCTTTCCTCAGGCTGTACTAGCACTGACAATACTGACAACACCAAAAATAATATGAAGCTAGCTATGCTGTGGCTACAAAATCACTGCCGGATAGTCTAAATGCTCTCATTTTTCACAAGTTGAAAAAACAAGAATAATGAATCTGTTCACGCTGAATGTCATGTAATAGGGAACATATTATTATAGATAATGTAGAATGGGCATGACAAATTTGTATGGGGACTTCTGAGGGTGGTTAAAGCAGAGTCTATAAAGTGGAGTCTGTAAAAATAAATGTGCATTTTTATGTTTCTGTGTAATTGTTGAATCTCTATATGCATTTTCAAGGCTGTAATTTACTATGTCAAATATTTTGTTTCCTGTCTGATATCAGCAGATTTAAAACTGACCATGAAGAACTACTCATATATTTAAAAGAAACATGAATAATTTAGGCTGAAAGGGATCTTTCAAGGTCATCCGGTCTAACCCCCAGCTCAGAGCTGGGCCAACTTTGAAGCTGGATCTGGATTGAAAGTCACAGATGCAAATAAGTATCTTTCTTTATCAGGGGTTCTATGTGGATTAATTTGAAAAGAAAGAAAAGCATTTCACTGCTGACTTCTCTAGGAGCTAAAGTATCTGAGGAATTAGAAAAACACAGTTCATTCTTCAAGATACAAATACAATTAAATGTTTCTATAGGGCATTTATATCCTAGATGTAATCTGCACTATAGAATGATCACGCATTTGCACTACAAAAGAAACAGATCTGCACAGGATATAGTCAGCTCAAGGCTTCCAAAGGTTAAAACTCTCTAGTGATGGCTAATCTAATTTCATTCTTTCTTTTGATACTCTCTGCATGAACTCACACATCCTGTGTAAGAGATGATGGTTTGTAATGCCATCACACCTGCTTGAGAAAGTTGTCATGAAAGGTCAATGAGGTTGATGTGAAACTTCTTATGCCAGGGTCTGACACTACACACTATCACTCTCTGTAGCAATGGGACAAAGCATTAAATATGAGACAATTGGCACTGCAGAATATCAAATAGACTCCTACGAAATTTCTAGAGTGTATACTCTACACAAAAAGGTTAAAAATATTACCTTCTAAAAATAAAAGCAGTTGCAAAAACAAGGTCTAGGCAGTTTGGCTATTTAGTCTGTTATGATACTTTGGCAGGACTGCAGCTTGCCTAGAAATGCTGTCAGCCCGAGGCAAAGAGCAGTTCCAGAAAGGATGAGCTTTCTCTTCTAACAGAGCTCAACACCATTATAAACTTGGCCTGCAGTCAATGAACAGAAACTATAGAAGTCAACAAGAGCTATGGTTGTGATGAAAGAAATGCCACTCAACATGATTTTCAGAAATAAGCAAAGAATGTTTTAAATATTTACCTGACTAGTTCTGACTTTTGCATGTCCTACATCAAGGCAATAGCTCTAATAATTTTTTGTTTCATCTTTATAAGCCTCCAGCTGAATTTTCATAAAAGAGTCCTAAATCCTCTGTGAAGCAGGAAATTAAATTTATGCATCTAACTTTAGGTGACCTGTTACAGTGCCAAAGCTGGGAACGCAGTCTCCTCATGTGGACATTGTATCCTCTACAGGATACAATGCACAACAAGTATATGCTCTCCATATGCTCTGCAGTGAATTTAGGAGCGTGATTCATCTGACTAAATGAAAAGGGTTTCAATGTAGGTTCACTAATTGCCCTGCCCTCTCCATGCGCTGCATGCACTGCAATGCCAGGTTTCACCCAGTCTCATGAATTGTATTCCAGAAGCACACTGTTCTTAGTGGTGAAAATCAATCACATGGCAAACTAGTTCATGTGTAGATGAATACAATATCCAGAGTATGCTGTAATGAATCCATCTATTCACTAAATGATTAAGAAATTCTGCCAGATCCCTTAAATTAGACATAGTAAATCTTGACATATGAATGTAACTTTTGCATCATAGACCTGCATTAGTTCATAAAAAGTCTATGAGTATTGTGGAAAGACAGAATTATTATCCAAATCAAACTGATCAATAAATACCTTCACAATTTGTGCTAAATTGCTGGGTGAAAGTTTTTTATGTTTCCTCTCACATGGAAGTTATGTTGGCATATTGAAGAGCTGTCTGAAACAAGCAAACCATTTGCTTGTTTTGATTTGTGCAGTACTAACTTATCTATAATTCAAATCACAGGCTTAGCTCCAACATCACAAAAATTCAGACATTGCATACATATATAACTATAACCTGAGTCCCAAGAAGGAACAAAGTTGAGGAGTTAAAAATATCTAGAAAGCACTTTGCTTTCAAGGTTAAGCTCTGTTTCTAATAGTAAGAGTGGGAGAAGCTGGATATTCAAGATAGGGACCAGCTACCCTCTTGCAAATGGCTTAAGCAAATACAGTCTTTCACAGCATTAACTTTCACTTCAAGCCTCAACTTTTTGGACACAAAATGCAAAAATGTGACAAATGACTTTATGGTCCAATTTTCAGTTTCAACTGTGAAAAAATGCTACTAAATTCCCACTTGTCCCTTTTCAGATGTGCATAAGGAGAAAGAACCTTAGCTGAGAAATGGACAGCAAGTGGCAAAGAAAGTGAGGAAATATGTCTAGCAAGTTCACATGAATTAGCTAGTGATAAAACACATTTTAATGGTAAATTTTCGCTTTCATTCTTTTCCTGGCTTTCAGAGACACAATTACTACTGCTATGATTATTCATAACTTTTAACACTTCAAGCTGTGGTTTAGTACAGAGAAATTATGGTCTTAGTAATATCAGCTTCTTCACTGGGGCTAATACCTCACCATCATGTAGGGTGCACTTAAAAAGCAAGAGAAACAATGACTACAAAGGGCAATTACTTTGTTTAAAAACAATAATAGAAGTTCAAAACATTTATTTTATGAAAAGGACTAATCTTTTATGACCTTGAATGAATCACATTTCCTTCGCCCAAATTCAGTATCATGATAGTAATTTTCATCACTGTTGCAGAAATGAGTTCACCAATATGTGATGTGATTTCCTGCTACACTGAAGAAGGTAAACAGGCAGTTTCTTCCTGTCATCAAAATATTATTGCTGCATATCTGGGAAGTTTCTTACCTTGCTGCTGTGCCTCTTTTTGCTCACTGAAGGAGAACCAGGCTGACCAGGGCTAGGAATAGCACTGGAGGTGGCAGAAGTGGTTCCAGAGTGGACATGAGACCCCTTTTCCACTCCTGAGGAAGCAACCAGAGGCGACTGCTGTAGAGAAACCTTTTGGAGCTCTGCAGCCAGCTGCTTGGGATCAACCCCCGGGGACTTCGCTTTATCTACTGGATTAAAGTAAGAGAGCTTTGTATGGAAAATTGCCCGTACATCCAAATACATCTTGCCATGGTACAGGGACAGAATAATGATCTTTACAAATTTTCATGTCATCTGCTTGTATATTTCAAAGATGCAAAAGGCAATCTATAAAAAAATAGACGATTCTCCCACAACAATGACATTCCCATTCCAATTTTCTGTCAACTAGTGCTACTTACCTTGAAAGCTTTCTGAGAATGTACTTCTAGCTGAAGAAAAACAGGCCTAGTTGATAATGCTGAATCATACCAGAGCAAATTACAGATTTAAGGACTGGACTGTGCTATCTTTCAATGTTTGGAACTGGTTCACTTTCACCAAGTAATTGAACTTGCTTGTGAAAAGCTTAAATCTCACTTTTTAATATTTTTTTTAAATCAACCAGATGTTCAGTAGAACTGAATTCCACTCCTGAATTTATAGGGGAAAAAAAAAAAAGGAAAAAAAGCCAAAAACTTTAGCACTACAAATTAATCAAAGCAGAATAAAATGAAAATAAATGTAGACTAAAAGCCCTGATTCATCTTTAGTTATTACTCACACCTATGTGAGGCTTCTGTGGTAGGAGTCTGATTGCCCTCCTTGCTGCCTGGGAATGAGTGGAAGGAATTTACCCTTTGCAGACAGCAACTTCCATTTAACACAGAAATGAAGTCAAGTAAGTTCCGCACATGCCTTGAACTGCATAGAGTTGAAAGGATACTAGGCACAGCTTACTTCCCCAGTTTTCAGAAGTATGAGAGGTTTAAAGCAAGACATTAGCCTTATCCTGCCTGCTTGGCTCTAATACATTTTTTCAGAGAAAATAGAGATTGTTCCTTTCCAAAGCCCAGTCTGCCCAACCTCAGAGGTAATGGCAAGACTTGGCAGCCCGAAGGGACTCTATAGAGTTGTTCCAACTCAGAAACCACTAGAAGATTGCCAGACTAGGAAGAAGGATGCATACAAGAATCAAACAATTAACTTTTACTTCTATTCATTCTCATTTTGAGTTTTCTTCATTAATAAAAAGTTGTTTATTCTAGCTTCTGTCCGTTCAAAACTCAATTTCAGTGTTAGATCTGCTCACAAAGAAAAAAGCCATGTGGTTTGCTCTGCTTCAAAGCTCTGTCAGATTTAGTCTTTGCTTTCAATTCCTATCAATAACATCAATAACAAAACATTTTCAACAAAAAGTAGCTTTATGGTAGCTTTATATTACTAGCTGGGAAGTGTTTCATGGTCAGAAAAACGAGGATTTAATCCAGATAATTTATGTAAAGATTGATAAAATATCAGCTACAAATCCACAAAAATCAGAATGGACCCATGAAATGATGTATGAAACAGCCTTTTAATCTGCACTGACCTTGTGGAGGGGCTGTATTACTAGTAAGATTGCAGATGTTGAGTCAAAGTTAGGTTAGATATGACTGATAAAATGACTGAAGCCTTCAATCATGGTATTGACTGGACAGAAGGGAGTCCCTCCAAAAGCACTGACATCTTAGAACTCACATAACAAAACTTCACACTGACTATTGCATCCCTGTATCCTAGTAAATACTGTATTCTCATCACTTAGACCACAAACCTAGTATTAAGCTAAAAGATCTTTTTATCAACATGGTTTTTTGTCTTTCCCAACACTGAGGATTCTATGATTCTGTGAATATAAGCCTTAGGAATTGTGTGTTATTTGGACTTATTACAGTTTTTTGGGAGCTTTGTTTTAGCTTGTCTGGCTGTAACAGCAATTCTAAAGTCAGCCATCTCAACATTCTAACTTGCCTGGGTTACACCTTGCCCCGAATAATTGTATAGTATAGTGCCCATTTTTAATAATTTTGATAAAGACACAGCAGTAATTGCACTGTGCAGACTGAAGTATTTATGACTCTGGATTAATAATGCATTTTATAGGAGCAGAGACCTGGGGAGACAGCGAAGTGCTGCAAGGTTTGGACACAGGACAAAAGCTCAGGTCCTGGGGACACCAGTAATTCACTGGTCAGGTATCAACACAGGTCCAAACTCAGGGGCTGGGCAAAGTAAACTTTAAGGGCAACAGAGGGAAAAAGAACAAGAATATACTACATATAAAGTTTACATTATCTGGTCAAGTCATATGCAATGCAGAGCTGTTCAACAGTGGGGGAAGATCAAGGCATAGTAGAAAACACAAAAGAGTCTCCAAGCAGACCCTGATGTGAACAGGAAGGAATCCTCAACATCATCCACTTCCCAGCAAAAAGAGTAGTCAAAAACTCCCACTGCAAACATCATACTGCTCTCAGCACATTCATCAGGAAACTGGTGATTTGCAGCAATGCCCAAGAGTGAAAGCACTGCCCACAGAGCCTTGAGAAGCTGCTGCAGGGGGACTGTTATGCCACAGGTTTCTGTGGCATGTCTAGCTTAAGGGGTACTTAGCAGGAGCTTTTCCCTCGATAACAAATGCTTAGCTGCATTATTCCTACTGAGACTTCCTTTGTATTAATAGGATAGTGAAGACTGTGATTCTGCCAACGACAGAATCATAAAATTTATGTTGAAAAAGATATCTAGGATCATCAAATCCAACCACTAACCCAGAACTGCCAAGTCCACCCCTAAACCATGTCCCTAAGCACCACATCTACATGTCTTTCAAATACCTCCAGGGATGGTAACACAACCACTTCCCTGGGCAGTCTGTTGCAATGCTTTACAACCCTCTTTGTGGAGAATTTTTTCCTAATATCCAAGCTAAACTTCCTCTGGTATAACTTAAGGCAATTTTCTCTTGGCTTAGTATTTGTAACCCGGCAGATGAGACTGACCCCACCTGGATACAACTGCCATTCAGGCAGCTCCCTCCGCTGTTCCCCATCAGACTTGTGTTCCCCATCAGATTTGTGCTCCAGACCCTCCCCCAGCTCTGTTGCCCTTCTCTGGACACACTCCAGCACCTCAATGTCTTTCTTGAAGTGAGGTGCCCAGAACTGAACACAGAATTTGGTGTAGACTATCATTTCCATGGTCCTGCTGGCCACGCTGTGTCTGGTATAGTCTAGGATGCCATTGGCATTCTTGGCGCAGAGCACACTGCTGACTCACTTCAGCTGCTATTGACCAGCACCCTCAGGTCGTTTTCCTCTGGGCAGCTTTTCAGCCACTCTTCCTCCAGCCTGGAGCACTGCAGGCGGTTGATGTGATCCAAGTGCAGGGCCTGGCATTTGACTTTATTGAATCTCTTGCAATTGGCCTCAGCCCATTGATTCAGCCTGTCCTGATCCCTCTGCAGAGCCTTCTTATCCTCCAGCAGACCAACACTATTGCACAACTTGGTGCTATCTGAAAGCTCATTGAAGATGCCCTGAATTCCCTCATCTTGCTTTAGTATGTCAGGTGTGGTTCTCTTTCTACTCCTGGCATGGGATGTTACCCAAATCTGAGCTTGCAATGCTAATAACATTCTTGCTTATATAACATCAAGTTTTCAGCTGCTATTCAGTCCTACCATATCAAAACAACATTGTGCTCACCTGCCCTTACTGGCTCATGGAGCTCCAGGTGCTGAGGATTCTCCGAGTCTGAGAGCATGTTCAGATCCCTGCAGAAAGCAATGAGAAGCCTGAGACAAAAGAAACTCTTTCCTCATACCCTCATTATTGTATTAAGTAGATAAATGAATAGTGGTTCATGACAGAAAGCAGCTCCCAAGCATGGTCCCTTCTTAGCTGATACATATTTGCAATGCTATTAAAGAGCTGAGAATACAAGCTTCTTTTAAGGTGAAATCTTTAATGAATTTTATGCAAGTATATGCATTTCTCATGATGCTTAAATGACTTTCATCTAAAGGATACAGATTTCACTAAAAGTCAAGTTACTACCAAATTATCATCTTTTTCTAACACTAGTAAATTCAGTGAATTGTATGTTTTTAAATGAGAGGAGATTGTGGCCTAAGAATGGAGATATCCTTATTTATAAAAGTAGAGTTACTAGAATCTGATTCTTTCCTATGACTTTAAAAAACCAGAACAAACAGACCTCCCACACTCTCAATGAACTCTTGCTTATTATTACATCAATTCTTTGTGATAACAAAGGTTCCACCTTAACAACTGTAAATTTAAAAACAAAAACAAAAAAAAAAGAAAAAAGAAGCCATGAAAAGCCAAAAAAAAATGGAAACAGAAAGATGGGGAAAAACTCACAGTCTTACACATATTTCTGCTTCCCCACTCTGTTGAATAATAATGCTCTGGACTTCTTCGTAAGTTTTCCCAGTCAAGGGGATGCCATTCCATTCCAGCACCTGCATTCCTAAGAGGGCAAAAGACCATGAGGTCAAGGACTCAGATTTTGACAAAGGGATCAGATAAATTCTTCTTGTCTTTATTTGACAACAAGATTTGATGTGACATTCAGTGAATGTTATTTAAATGCACAACACATTAGGCAAAGCCTTTTCACTTCACACAGATTAGATTGTTGAATGTTATTGTCCCTTCAGCTATAACTTACCTGCTGAAAAAAGACAGGAGATTAATTCTCTGTGATTCAAAGTATACATGCATTCTCCACAGCCTGGGTTGCATGACATTGAAAAATTTTGCAATATCAAACACATGCATCCCTACAAACATGGCAAGAAACCAAAACATTTTGTATATCAGACATTTCCTGGCCAGCCATGGTCTTGGAAGATAGCTGTTCCTGATGGTGACAAATTGCTGCTAAGAAGCTGAACCTCAAAATGGAATTAACTTGTGAATGTGATTTGATAATTCAAATACATTTTTTCTACATTATCACTTATGAAAATACAAAAAAGTGAAGGTAGTTGGGCTAACCAATTTTAATGAAAAAGTGTGCTTCCACATTTCAAACATCAGCCTGGTAATATTCAGTAAATTTTTCTTCTGTATCTTTCCTCATAAAAAACTAACAGAACAGCTGAATATACTTCATTCTGGAAGGTAGAAACAGAGCTATGATAATCAGGCTGACAAATACTGAATACTGATATAATCTTCTGTGTCTTGCAAGCACCCCAGGACTGAGTCAGGAGACTTGGCATGGATCAATGTATCTCCATAAGAAAGTTTTTTGCTCAGCATTTTCAGAGTCTAAAAATCATATTCTGATAACATGATATATATTTTGGTTGGAATGAAATACTTACAAAAACCAAACTGAGACTTCCAACTCAGGTTCTGAGAACTGAATTCATATTTTGAAGAAATTAGTCATAAGGATGACTCCAAACAGATTAACTTCTCATCAATTTACAAATGTCAAAATGCAAGCCTCTGGCTCTATTGGGAAAAAATTCTTAATGGGACAAGATACTGAATTTTTAATAGTCCACTAAAAGCAATATATTACAAAAACATCTGAAAAACACACCACCCACACAGCAAGGAAAACCACAAACACTTAGCTTGCTACCACTTACACAGATAAAACCAAGTCTTCACCTGGGTCATATTTTAATTTCAAAATCCTGTGCAGGTGCATATAACAAATGGGAAAAATAATGAAGTGAAATGTGGAGATAAAATCATAGAAAAACATGTTCCTAAAAAAAAATAATGAAAATTATTCATGGAATAAATCAGATTAAATTTTTTGACAATGAAAGAATATGAGAAATAAAGAGTACAAGTTTATATTCCAAAATTTCCCATAGGATTCCATGAATTAGGAGATGAAATATCAAAATTGATCATAACTGTTGTCATCAAGAAATTATCATTTTGTTTGTAGCAGTTTACAGAAATACAAACTCTGCAGAATTATTAAAAAGTGATGTTCAGATGGCAGTAAAGCCATCTGCTTAAGGCCAAAATAGATTTTATTTTTCCTAAAATCTAGCTCCTCTCATTTACTAGTAATGATTCAAAAACATGATCTTGCTTTTGCTTGTTAAAGCAGATCTGATTTTAAGCTCAGCTCCTCTGAAATAAAGCAACAGTAATTACGAAAAAATGCATCTCCCTCTAATTTTCAATCATACAAATATAACAGCATGGCTTTAGAAGGCTTCAAGAAAGGAAGGAACTGAAGTTATTTTTGTTTTCGTGTCAATGTGTGCACTCATAACGCTATCATGGCATAGGATGTTTTATATGATAGTATGAACCTCATATTTAAGACATGTATTGGCAATTAACTCTGCTCACATGGCTTCAGAAGAAGATTTAGTAGAGGACCAGTAAGGCTACCATCAATAACGTGCTTTAATTTAAAAGACCAGCAGGAAGAATCTAGCTGAGTACCACTACAGTGCTGACATTTGGAAATCAAGTCTAACTTCCACTGGTGAGAATTTCAGTAGTGCATACAATGGCACTGCACTCGCTCAGTTGGTTCAGTAAGGCCATGCAGACATGAACAAAGCACAAAACCAAAAGGAAATGGAATCTAAATAGTCTTGGCCCACACAGAGGTCCATCAAAGCTGTCAGTAGAGGGGTATTTTCTTTTTATTGTGTGCCTTGTGGACTCATGAATATTTATAATCAAACACGACTTAACTGATCTGACTGATAGCCCTGGGGTCTAAGGAAAACAAAAAATAGGCAAGAAGCTGATTTCTCTTTTCTCAAGGGGTAACTGCAATAAATATTTTCCTTGAAAAAAAATAATACTACAAAGAAAAAATTGTAAGGAGAAATGCAAGCCCATTTAAGAAAAAGAGAAAAAAAGTAATGAGAAGTCCCAGGAGACTGGTGGTAAAATTTTTTTTGCCTAAAACCAATCACATTCTGTACTAGTCTTTAGTAGTCAGGACATGGTAGTACATTTTTGAAAGTTTATATGCTTTGAGTTGCCAGTTTACCAGGAAAAAAAACAAAACTAACAAAAAACAACAGGAAGATGAGAAAACTCGCATTGTTCCCTGCCAACTCTGCTGACTGAGGAAGAACTAGTAGTTGCCTTGATAATTGAATACATAATTTCTTCTAGCACACTTTTTTATTATTATTTTATTAATATGGCTACATCCTGCACTGATGGTGAGAAATCACTTATTTTTAGCAATATGAGCTCCTACTGTCAGCAGATCAGCTTTAAACACCAAGACCTCTTCCCTGCTCCACTAAGTGTGCTGACAGACACGATTTGTTCAGCCTTTTTGTCATCTACTCTATGTGACATTTAGAACCTGGAATCTGAAGATGACAATTTTCCACTCATTGCCAAATAATTATTTCAGAGAGGGAACCTCATGCATTCTTAACTGCCATGAAGAATTACATATTTAATACCATTCCTTCCTTTAAAAGAGCATGCTACAGTCCTACTTCATTGAAAGAGAAAAAGAAGGCTGTTGTGTTCTTATATTCTTCCATACATATGTTAATGGCCACAGTTGGAGACGTTATCAAAATCTAAGTGTAACTTTCCTCTGACACAGTACAGCCATTGTGTTGTTTTTTATAAGTGCCAAATAAATATCTCAAAGTCTTCAGTATTTGTTAGAGTTGCTGCTCTCAGTACTTAAAGTAAGAGCTTGCTCCTGGAGGTAGAGTCAGTGCTTACACTGCAGAAGTGAGGAAGGGCCCGTTTTTCCTCAAACCCTCCCAGGAAGGAGAGGGTGTAATTTGTTGTGTTACATTTTGGTGGTACATTTTTGAAAGCTAGGCTTTTGGGCCTAAGGTTTGAGAGTTTCAAAGTTAGCATAAGTACCTCTGTGTCTAGCAAAAATCCAAAGTCAGCCTGAGAGGTTTCTGTTTCTCACAGAAGCTCGAGCAGGCAAGCTAAACAAAGAACTTCTGCTAGCTGAAGAACACTTAGGAATGTGGCTATACCAAAACAGTGGTGAAACTTTCTCAAAATATAGCTATGGTCCCTGCAGCAGTTTGAGGCTGCAACACGGTAGTCTTGGAGCTTGTCGAGCAAGGACAAACTTCTTTCCCATAACAAGCAGTTTCACAAAAAAACATGTTTTTCCAAGCAGGTGTCTCTTGGAAAAACATGTTTTGAACACGAATTAATCTCGAATATTTCTGAAACATAGCGAAAGTTCTCAAAGCAAAAGAAGATTGTGTAATGCTCGACTTCGACCAATGAAATGGTTAACAACAAGTGTATCTGCCAATGAAATGCTAACGGGCAGGTTTCTAAAAAGTATAAAAAGCTGTGAGTTTTCTCATTAAATGGCTTCCTGGAGGAAATCCTGTCTCCTGTGGCTTGAGTTCTTACAAAGATAGCCAGGTATAATACAACATTACTTTACCTTGCCATATTTAACACACAAAGCTTAATGCTGTTCAAGACTGTCAGGCTCTTTTTTTTTTCCAATTAGTAAAGTGTTAACATTTATTATTATTCTTTATGTCTCAGTAGGCCAGTTATCTGTTAACTGATAATGATAAAACCTGAAAACTCTATGGAACTGATTTCTTTTTTCAAAAATGTTGACTAGTCTTTGACAACTTGTGAAATGGAAGTTAAATACTGGTGGAACTTAAACCAATTCCCTGAGGTTCCCAGGGAGCATTCAGCATCCATTAGAAGACCTGTAAAATTTGGGGGAAGAGAATTTTGGAGTAGAAAGTTTGAGTAAAATGTGGAAAGAAGATGAGTTTGTATTCAAACCTAGGGCTAGATTTGAACTTCCAACAACATGTGCAATTTCTCAAGATCCTGAGAAAACCTGTGTCCAAATATGAAAAGTTGGTTCTTGGGGTGACTACATGGTTTAGATTGATAATCTCTCAAAAATTTTGAAGGCCATATTAAACAACAAAGCCCTCTAACTGCTAACTATTTAGATTTATCAAATTCATATATAAATCAACTGTCAGGAAAAAAAAAAAGAAAAAAAAAGCTTACAGAACAGCATGGACTATGTTGGCATTGCTCACTGTCCCTGTGTGTGTTTTATAGTTGCTCAATTGAGAAATGCAAAATGCAGCTCACTACTAACGTTCAACTGCCTATAAAACAAAAGGAGCTTTTTAATTTTAAATGGTCCTATATGTTTAAAGTATTAAAATATTGTAGATTGTCAAGAGAAGAAGCTACCCTGTCCTTGGAGGTGTTCAAAACCCAACAGGAAGAAGACCTGGGCAATCATGCCTTGGCTCTGAACAGGGAGATTGAATTCAGTGATCTCTAGAGTGCTTTCCAGCCTCAGCTAGTTTGTGACTCTGTGTAAAATGATTAATTTTGTTTTATAGACTATGCTATTTTTTAATCCATATATGCTGCAGCTCCATTCATCAGAGAAAGTAGAAGTAGTGATTCTAGGGGTATTAGATCTGTGCTGTAATATCCATAATCAGTGTGAAGTTCCAAGAATTAACTGATTTGGTTTAACAGAGGAACAATGAATAATTGTTCCTTAATCTCTTTGAACTCCTGTACTTGAGCAGGTATGTATGCAATCTATTTATCTGGGTTTTTTTAATGAAGAGGATAAATATTTAGCAACAATGAAAAAGTATTTAATATGATATGATTGGAAATTAGTTCCATGATTATTGTTGAAATGTGCATAGTAAATCTCACAGCTTCTTTTAAGATCTTGGTTTGAATTAAATTTTAAAATTTAGATATAATTCTATCCTATATCATGAAACACAGTATTTAGGAGAAACTTATGCAAAAAAAAGTTGTGCTCTGCCATCCTACCTTTTGGCACAGGAACTTTGACATAGTTCCTTTGGATGGACTCTGACCTCATTAAGTAATGCCTAATTAAATCAACCAGGTGTCATTCTATTTAAAACTAAACAGTAAGAAAGATCTGAAAGATGATAAAGTGAATTATTCCCTCTTTTAGGAGTGATAATAAAGAAAAGATTATCTAAGACAGAGTGATCAAAAAATACTACCAACTACAGTCTTGCTCCTTAATTTTCAATGTATTTTTGCTATGCTATGGTGATACAAAACCCTTGACACTAACATTGTTCTTTTAATGGTTAACAGTGGAGATTAGATGATATCATGGTTATGTCAAATGTATTAGCCTAAAAGCTTCTCAGGACTGGATCTCTTCATATACAATCTGTGTTCATAGCCAATGGTTTGAGGACAGTTTCTTAGGAGATCAAGGACTGGGGCTGTGAAAGCTCTCTGCCACGGACCCTGACAGTGGCTCTTTTTCTACTTGCACTAGTTTTAGGACTTCTGTCAGCTTTACTCTTGGCTTGCACTAACGCTGGAGCTTGAGATCTCGAACATTGTCATTTCCATTTACTTCATGGAATCATGCATTTATAATTTATTTAGATCCCATGACTGCATGCACTGCTGGCTGGAGAGAGTTTTGTTTGTTATCCTGCAGCCTTAAGAAAAATGGTATGAAAAAGCAACTGGACTATATGGTATGAAAAAGCAACTGAAATAATATAACAGACCAAAACAATCAAAAAGTTAATGCTATCCTTGGGGGTTGGGCATGACCTGGATTTGGAGAGGCTATAGCATCTGTTCCCTAATCTATCCTGGACATTCTTGTGTAATTTCTTTATACCTGCTTCCTTAGTAGTGATCAAGGGCAGAAATATTTCTTTGCTGCATGAGGAATACATACATATATATATATATATGTATGTATGTATACATGCAAATATATTTGAAGAATGTCTACTTTGGTTTGGTGGCTGTAATCAATATATACATCTTTCAGTCCATCACCTGGGTGATAAAGCTGTACAAAACAAATTACAAAATATGCAGACAAAATATTATATTTATCTCAGTTTTCACCTATCTTACATTATTTCTAACATTTTCTGTCCTCTTCACACTTATCTTAGTCCTGACATAGTTGAGTCAAATTCAGAAATATGAAATTGAACCACTGAATGTCTCTTGAATTTTATTCTCATTTGCAACATAATGTACACTATTATGAAGATAATCTCAGTCACTTTGAATACACTGTTATACTGCAGACTCTCCTATTCAGTATACCCAAGGCACCCAAGTAGTGGAAAAACTGTTGTTTGCTGTGTCACTGAGTTTGTAATTACTTCCCAAAAATAAGACTATACATTTGTATAAAACCTATTATTTTTCAATTTGCTTTGGAGGCTCAGAACTGCTCTCCTGCTGGAATTTAAAAATATTTAGCTATCATAATCTTAGAATAGAGCCTCTGGTTTTGGTTACACACCATAGTTATACCCACAGATAGCTGGGGTTTATTCTCTGCTTCTTCACAGATTGTATTGTTTATTCGTATGTAAAATAAACAAGTCAGTTTGAATTGCATTTTTTCACTGGTGCAATGCTCACAGAGGAGAATGAAATTGGACACTACAGACAAGCAACTTCAATCAGTAAAATGTGAATATTAGTGTCTTTCTATACCACAGAAGAATTAAAATGCAGACACATTACTTTGAAATCCCAGAAAGTGCTATAAAAGTTATATGAAAAGAAAAAGGAGAAACAATATAAAGTTTCAGTCTGACATTCAACACTAAATTACTTTATGGTCTATGCTCTCCATTTATTTTTCTTTTATTTCTAGACCTTTTTGATGGTTAAAAATAGGTTGATGAAAGTTAATGTGTTAATGTATTTCCCCATACTGCTGGGCATGAATCACACCAAAACTCATTATTTTTTGTTAGACACATTAACTTCCTCTCCAATTCCTCATTCACACTCAGGCTGAATATCTTCCATTTATTACAATAATTATTATATAGACAACATTCATGATTCTTAAAAATGAGTGTGTTGTTCATCAAGTAGAAATGATATAATGGACCTGCCTGTGCCTCATGGCTGCTATGGTGCTACTATGAAGTGGCATTTATAAAAGTACAGGCAGAGCAAATCAACCTCATTTTCAAGGTGTTCTTGGTATTTACTGACAGCCGTACCCCACACCATTGATGGCGACAGCTGCAGCTGCCAACAAAATACTAAACACCTCTTTATTTTTGCCTGCCTTCAGATTTCTACATATATTGATACATGATTCCATAAACCACCTTTCAGTTTGAACTATGCTAGATCAACAAGTGATGATCTGGATGTATTTGTGCAAACTAACAGAAGTTCTTGGAAAGTTAAATGAAGATTAGAGTTACTGTTTATGAAAATAAGTATGATATAAATGATAAGTTTATAGTGCTTTCACTACTACTATATCCTCAAAAATTAGTTTATATTAGAGTTACAGACAGACGATCAGTTATACCATGCTGAAGAAAATGTTATGGTGCATTGTAATTATTGAGTGTTGTAGGAAAATAAGTGGGTTTTACTAACATAGCCTTCACTGAAGCTATAGAGAATAGTGTATTTACTTTGCTTTCAATAATATTGTATAAGAGATTAAAAGGATTTTGCCAGAGAAATGAGCTTCCTCTAAAAAGATCCAATTTAGCTAGAAGTCTTAAACATTTAATTATCAGGCTGTGCTCATACACACATACACAAATCAACTTTTAAAAGCAGTTTACTATGAATTCAGATTTTTTAAAATAATCTTGTAATAATATATATGATAGAATGAAAAATTCTGTTAATTCAAAGTCACATAGATTCACTTAAAGATCAGTACACAAAGAGGCTGTAGGAATTTTTCTTTGCTGTCTTCATCATGAATTTTATATAGCTAAAAAATAATATTTTCATAGGGGTTTAATGTGAAATATGAAATTAGGCCAGTATATCCCTGTCTGTTTTCTATATATTTGTGTATTCAGAATTCAATGAGGTTTTTTTTTCAATTTTCGTTTTCATAGAAGAAATTATTCTTGCTTACACAAATGCAATTCTTTTAGTCCAACTTCTATCAGTTACAACTTAGAAAGAAGTGATATTTGGGTTTGAAATTTCCATTTGGAGGGCAAGAGAGACACGTAATGAGATGCAAACAAACAGTTCTTGTTGAAGTTAGTGTGTCTGAATAAACTAATACTCCCTCTATATTACTTAGTTTCTAGTCTCCTTTAGAATATAAATTGCACGTCAAACAAAGTCTATATAAAACACTGTTCTATAGTCAAAACAATTAGACTTGAAGCACAACTTGATTTAGAAGTGACATAACTTACTAGTGTTAAAATCTCTCTTGTAGTACCAAATAAAAAGAAAGCTCAAATGCTCTGTCTTCTGCAGAGGAGGACTGAAATTACCTGTACCCCAAGCAGGAGGAGGCCCACTGGCAG
The DNA here is from genome assembly GCA_013399895.1 of Serilophus lunatus. Taxonomy (NCBI): domain Eukaryota; kingdom Metazoa; phylum Chordata; class Aves; order Passeriformes; family Eurylaimidae; genus Serilophus; species Serilophus lunatus. The sequence continues at coordinate 683,584 of VXBA01001184.1, forward strand.
CTGCCAAGATACTCGTGGCCTGGTTTTTTTAGCAAGGCTCTCTTTAACAAAGAGAACAAATACAAAGCTCAGCAGAGCTGATCCCAGACAAACCCAAACTCTCCAGCTCCAGTAGCACAGGTTGATGGAGGACAGAGATTTAGACTTTTTGTTCTGCCTGCTATCTCTTCTCAGTCACTTCTCTTTCTTCAATCAAAATATCCTCCATTAATAAAACAACACAGGATAAATTTGATTTGGATCAGTAATCATTACTACATCCAAGAAACAGCAAATACATAGCAGTCTGTAGTATCCTAGTTGCCATTCAAGTGTCAAGAAAAAAATGAGTAAAGGGAGAGAAACTCACCAAGATTAGGTTATTGGCTATGTCAAGTAGAGCTACGTAATAGACACCTAAACACTAGTATGAATGGGGCCTAGTGAGATAATAATAAGTCTAAGGGGCCTGACAGGATTCATCCCAGAGTACTCAAAGAGCAGGCTGTGTCATTGCGAGACCTCTCTCAAGGATTTCCCAATGGTTTTGAGAATCTGAGGTCACTTGTTTTGTTCTGCCTAGAGATGAGGAGAGTGAGGTGAGACCTAATTGTGGTCTACAGCTTCCTCAGAAGGGGAAGCAAAGGGGCAAGTTGTCGATCCCTTCTCTGGTGACCAGTGATAGAATGCAAAGGAAAATCATGAAGCTCTGTCAGGGGAGGTTTAGTGGGCATTGGAACAGGCTCCTCAGGGAAGTGGTCATGGCAAAAAGCCCAACGGGAGCATTTGCACAATACTTTCAGGCACATGATGTGATTCTTGGGATTCTCCTGTCTATGAATAAAATTTAAATGGAAATTTAATTAAGTAGGATTACCAGAACTGTGCAGGAAGAAAAAGGGACATTAACACAGGTTAGCATGTCATCAAGATCTCAACATATTAACCTATGGTTTTGCAGGATATTTAGCCCAGGTAAGGAAAAGCAGCCATAAAAAGGGCAGAAGCAGACTTTAGCAAAGGACTGATTAAATCAAAGAGCGGCCTGAAACCATAAAAAGACAATGTCAGGAAGATAAAGAACAGGACTAAGGCCACAAGATACTGAAAAAAAAGGACAGAGAGTAACACAGCAATATTTCCAGTGATTCACATGGGTATAGAGTAGAGAAACAAAACATCATCATTGTTATCAACTTCTGAAACTGTGCAAAAGGCATCTCTGAGACCATCACACAGTTGACAACCTAAGGACCCAGAGGACAGGAAGACTCAGCAGCTGGCATTCCTTTCTCTCTTGACATATCACTTTTGTATAGACATCCTGGTGCTTAGGAGAACATGGGTTTGAGAGAATGGTTTTATTAAAAAAGTACAATAGAGAAAGAAAATCCTAAAGAAAAGTTGCTCTTAAGTGAAGATTCCCAACATGCTGTGTCTCCTGGGGCTTCCTGAAGAGGCTCTTCTCACACAGATCTAGGGGGTCTAACCCATGCTTGATTAAGTCGTGGCTGGTATCCAGCAATGTCACCTGCCTACCTGACTGTAGAGGCCATTTCAGAAAATAATGGAACTCTTAGGAAAATTTAAATAATGAAAGTAAGCTAGGAATGAGAAAAGGCCATGGTTATGCACTGAATGGCAATGCTACTTATGGTCATATACAAAGAACAGAAAGTTTTTTGTGACTCACAACAGGGAGACACTACTGTTTAAGCAAAAAGTCAAGTCTTAATGGGAACAGCTGAAGACCTTAAAATACCTCTCTGTCACATAGGATAGAACAAGATCATTACTTGGTATGTTTAGTAGGGGTCACTCTGTCAATAATTATCCTCTATATCCTGGGAGTAATTTTACAATTCTGATACTATGTGATTATTCTGATATAAAGTAGAATTTACTCATTGTTATCTCATTTGTGAAAGTAACCTAAACACTTCTGGGGAGTTATGTTCTTCATAAGGTAAGTTAAGGTAAATCATGATATTATCTTGAAATCAACTCGTTCATATTCTAATTCCAGTTGAGCTAAATTTTTCAGTCACATACTGAGATTTGAATTAGGTTCATTATCATTGAAGTATTTAAAAGCTATTTTAAAAATTTTGGTATTTATTCAGGTGTAAAAAAATTAAGTATTTCTTTATATTTTTTTTTTTCAAAAAGGAATGGGGTTTTAATTTTAAAAGGATTTTTCAGTCCAAATTTTTTAATTTGAAATGGAAGCAATTTATTCTCTGAGTTTTTTCAGGAAGAAAATTTTACTTCATAAGAAATTCAGCTTCTATTTTTATGCTAACCTAGATGTATGAGCTGGTTAAAGGCCATAGCCATGCCAAATATGGTAGGGAGGTAGAGTTTGCTACTTGTTTGTTTGTTTGTTTCAGAAAAAGGATGCTGATTTTTGTTTTACTTTGGTATTTTGTTTTGTTGGGTTTTAATTTTTGTTTGTTTGGGTTTTTGTTGTTGTTTTGTTTGTTTGTTTTTTTTTTAATTTTATGTTTTGTTTCTCACATGTTCCATTGTTTCAGGGATATTTTTATCACCAACAGCAGTAATTTGGCATCATTAAAAAGTATAAGGGTAGAATACAGATTTAAAATTACAGTATAAATAGATGTGCTTGCAAGTTCTTTATGGTATTGCCAGAGATGGAAAGAGATACTTTAATATTTAATAAAATAATAAAAAAAAAAAGAAATACTGCTGGAGAAATTTGGCTCGATGTGCCAGTTAACTTATTTGGGAAAACAAATATATTATATAACAGCTTCTAAGCAAGAGGTATTTGCTTTCCTACAGGAAATAGTGACCTATTCACAGTTAATAAAATCTCTTGTTATCTTATGAGATATCAGAATATTTTTCTCTTCATAGGGTTGTCAGAATAGAATTATGACTATTGGGATGACTTTAGTGCAACCACTATTTTTTATGCTTCTCTTGTAGAGGTTAATAAGGTGTTTGTAAGAATTCCCGACCTATAGCACGTCCATAGCTGTCAAAACTATGTGAAACAAATTTGTTCGATTATTGGCTAGTTTCAAAAGACAGTAATATGAACCACAGGTGAAAATGCACAATTTTTTTTTCCATCAAATTTTGAACAAATTTAGAACAGTAAAGAAAAGATCATGGAAAACAGTATACATGTCTGCAGGGAAGAACTGTTTTGGTTTTGCCTTGTCTTGTGCTCAGAGCCATTGAACTAATTTTTGTCTGTTAATAGGTAAGTGCATTGCCTCAGCAGTTGTCTAGGAATTTTGAGTAGTTAATAAATGAAGAGAGGCAGGCTGCTCTTAGGAAGGCTCATCTCAACTGACACCTATTCGTAATGACATGGATCATGTCCCTCAGGATATCCTTCTTTCACCTATGGTTAGAAAAAGAGCCTATAATAGAAGCTGAGGTGAGATATTTAGTTTTCAGACACCAAAAACATATATGTATTGATTCCCTCCTTTGTCACCTAAAGTGATAAATCTGTCCTAGAAACAGAAATGGACTTTCCCCCCCCACCTCTGTTTAACAAATTGGCAGCTGCAACTTATCAATGAGAAGAACAAACTTAAAGGCAGTGTACCTCAAGTGAAGAGGACAAATGGGGTACCATCAGAAGCTGAATTATTAATTCTAGTACTAGCTAGGTGAGCAGAACAAGCACATCGATTTGCCTCTTTGTGTCTCAGTTTCTTTATGTGCTAAAAAGGCACAGTGAAAAGATAATGTTATTGTACAGTAACTTTGAGATGTGCAAGCAACAAGTGCTATTAGTAAAGCCAAGTGTGTTTGTGCATCAGAAATCTTGCTGACAATAGAGATGCAGGAGGTAGTACTTGTGAAGTATTAAAGGCTGGGTATTAACTCTCCAACATTTGTATCCCTATAACTCATTCATAAAAGAATTTATTGAAAGATGGGAGGACTATTCAACTTCAAGAAGTACAGGTTCCATATGTGCTTGAAAAATAAGAGACACTAATAGTTACCTATTAGAACTGATTGGCATTTTAACAGAAATTTGAAAAACTGCAGGATTTCTGTTTTCAATAGTGCAGTGATAAAAGTAGGCATAAATCCCATTTTTAGGAACATCTAGTGAGTTACTGATAGTCCAATTTCACTGCTGAAATAGTAAAATAAGAGACATCTAATCAAATAGGGACGAAAACTTGTGCATGGTAATATTTAAGAGTACAGTTCAACTTTCTGTATTGGTTTTGAGTGTGATGGAACGATATCTTCCCATCTCACTGCAGGAGAGAGAGTGAGCAGCTGCGGGGGCTTAGATGCCTACCAAGATTAAATCCCATATGTAGATCTGCAACATGAATTATAAAAAGGGAAGTGAGCCCCTGTAATGACTGCCATACATCTCAGTGAGAATGGTTCATGATGTGCAGCTAAAATTGTCTTTAAGAAATAGTGATATAAAATAACAAAATTTAATTTTAAATTAAATAATTTTAAATAATTAATAGTCTCCTCACTACCCTAGAATGTAATTCTGATGTTTACCTATCTCCAACATGTAACTTGTAACAGCCACACAAAGTTTTTTTATCATATCTGTATACAAACTTGATCTGCAGTACTTGATCAAAGAAGTAGCATTATTCCCACAAACAGTTCCATTGCAATAAATATGGAATTCATGCATGAAGAAATAGCCTTGCAAATAAATTATGCAGGATTAGGCCCATGGTTTAGTCATTCTCTGTAGGGTTCTCTAAAAGAAATTCGAATGCACAATTACTGAAGCTATTCTGTACATGTAAGATCTGATGGTGATTATCTGGCAGCTAAATACCCAATCAACTTCCATGAATACCCACATGCATACTGATTAGCAGCAGCTTCTATTTCTTCTCATTATCTGCATTAAAACAAATGATCTCTGTGTATTTATGTGTTTCTTATGATCACAATTAATGTACTAAATTCACCATGTAAGCATCAGAAAGACAAGCAAAACAAGCTTATGATACCACATTCCTTAACTGATAGTTACAGTTATAGAAATATAATTCTTGCCTCACCAGGAAAAGCAGTTTCCCCACGGGAGAAGTCACTGTTACCCCAAGCATGACAACATCCACAAGAATGCCCTCCTTACTGCTGATGACCAGCAAAAGGAGGACAAGGGTGGTGGTTCAGGACTCATTTTCAAGCCTGCTGAAGGCACATAGGAGCTTTTCTGCTGAAGTAATGAAGTACATCACAACCCATAAGGAATAATACAGTCTACGACATATTGTTTAAGACTTTTTGGGTTAAAAGATGAGGAGTTGAGGTTGATGAAACCGTAGCTAGTGGGGGTAGGGAAGGTGCTGGAAAGACGTGTCCCCAGCATTGTCAGGAGTGCTTTATGACAATGGTGTGGTGCAGGTACCCATCCTGCTGTTCCTGTTGCTGCACAGCAATTGGAAATTGCTGCCTATACAGACAACCTCTTGTCCTGTAACAGTAACAGTAATGAGCCTGTCTACTTGGATGCTTTCAGTGTCTCAACTTAGCAACTACACACTAGCTCTAAGAAAAACTCTGCCTTTATATCTTAAAACTTGCATGTTTAATTACACATCAAAGCCACATTCGAAACTGAACTGTTACTGAATTCTCAGCACTGCATCCTCACAGTACTTTCACTGGGTATTGCAGTGGCCTATTCTCCTTCAAAAATATGCCCAAGTGAGATAGTTGAGAATTACTTTCTAAACTGCCAAATAGAAGTGATAAACCAACATTTCATCTAGAGACTCAAGCTCCAATGTGTATTATGGGTCAGAAAGGACAAAGAAATTCTATCGTTTCACTATTTAATCTTTCAAGACTTTCATTTCACCAAAGCTATTGAACAGGTCTGAGTCTTTTTCCCAGGACTCATATATTAAAACTATTAGTGTCAAACAATATAAGACAGTAAAACGATCATCTCTGGTTTGGGTTTGTTTTTTTTTTTAAATTGAACTGCTAAATATTTTTTCCCAGATAAAAGGACAAAAAAAAAAAAAAAACAACAAACAGGTTCTATATTTAAGAGAATAAAAATTACACATTTTCTTTCTTCTGGAGAAAATGTAAGTGAAAGTACCCTCCCCTCAAGGCTGAGCAATTACATGTGTGAAATACCGTGAATCCATTATTTAAGAATAGGTGTGAGGTAAAAACATATGCAAAGAGTAAAAATGCCAACTGAAACTGCAAACCCCCAAAACATACTGAATATGACAAAAAATTATATCACATCCTTGAGATGAAAGTCTTGGAGTAACTCTCTTTTAGTGAAAAGTATCCAAAGAATTTCTAAATTGCCTATCATCTCATCTCCATTTAAAAGGCATGTCTTTATCTTCACCAAAACCAATAATTATTTTCTCTAACAATAACGAACTGGATTAATTTAATTTGATTTTTTTAATAGTTGATAATAAATACTGCATTGAATCATAGTATTTGGAAGAGATCCTAAATATCATCTAGCTCCAATTCCCATCTCATGGGCAAGGACACCTTCCACTAGACCAGGTTGCTCAAAGGCCCATCCAATTCGGCCTTGAAATGTATACAAGAAATTTAAAAAAACTCCACAAAACAGTAAAAAGACAAATCATTTTTTCCCAGTTCATTCCAGTGAGTGGAGGCAATAGAAATAGAATTCCCAACTGTTTTCTTTCTTTGACAATTGCTTGGATGTCTGCAGGACCATTCTTAATTCTACTGTATCTTCATAGGCAAATGAAAATAACCAAAGCCATAATGCATCCTGACAATCTGTAAATGTAAACTGCAGATGGAAACTTGTTCTCTTTCACATATTCACCTCTTCAAAGCATGTACCTTTACAAATTGTAATTCATCAAACTGAGCATGATTTTATTTGTACCACTGAATTCAGTGACAGCTGAGAACTGAGCACAATGTCCAAATTACAATTCTAATGTTCACATTCCAGCCATGCATTGTGCTACTAAGAGGACAGGCTAACAGTAGATGGTTCACCCAATGCAATAGAGATACTCTTATACTTTCTTACCTGTTTTGCTTTCTATAGTACATGAAATGCAATCAGGTCTTCACTAACAGCTTTTGCAGGACTAAAAATTGTTTGCAATATTATTCATTATGACAGTCATTTTACTGGTGGTGGTTTAGTCCAACTCATCTTTACTAATTTACTTTGTCTGCATACACAAACTGATATAAACCCTTTGGGCTATATACCTTAGTCATGATTTCTACTGAAAGGGATAGTTATGTCCATGCAGCTGTAGCAGATAACTTGTTTAAGGAAGGTCTAGGCAAAATAGTTAGTTAAATATCACCTGTAAACAAATCAGAACACTTAGATGCAGTAATTTAGTATCATGTGTTATATTGCTGCAATCAATGAAGCTGTGCGAAGACTCCAGTTCATAAATTTAAAGCCAGCAAATATAGAAATCTTTGCATTAAGTCTTCATCATTAAGCAATGCATGTTACATCCCAAGGTATGTAATTAAGGATACAGAATATGAAATTCTTAGTGTGAAGCATTTACAAATATAGGTAGATCCCCTTATAGATGCCTTGAAGAAGTATTAATTTATAAACATATTCAGAATTTGGGAGGTGGTTGACCATTAGGTGGCACCAAATTTTTCCATATCTATGGAAACTGTAGTCGGCAGAGAAGCATTTATCAGCTAATAGCTGTCAGGTGCTCTCCCAGCAGTCTCTGTTCAGAGACAGAACCTCTGAGATGACACTGCAGCCCATCCCTGTGCACCACTGATGGGTATTCAACCAGATAGAGAAGTACGTGCTTCAGCCTGTGTTTAACTAACTGTACATCTGATGAAAAGCTGCTTTTATCATATCTACCAGTCTGCCTGCATCATACTCAATAAGGGTCACTGCCATGCTTGACAATATTCTCAGCTCCTTCTTTGGATCGTCACTCTTTCCAAATCAGTGGGAACTGTTTTCATGTCTCAGGTTTTCTACAGCTGCTCAGTCAGAAGAAAGCTCCTACTTTTCAACCAGTAAGTCAGCTTCTGCTGTGTGAATTGCAGAGCTATTACTACCACTGAGATATGCTGATACTTCCAAGAATAGTCTGTGAATAACAAGATGAAAGATTTATCTTTTCTTTCTTTAGTACTAAGACTAAAACTATTTCTACCTCCCCATTAGCACCAGTTATGAAAGTCTTCTACTAAAATTTTGTTTCCTTTTATCCTTTCTTTCACATATATCTCTGGAACTCTCAGACCTTTCTATTCATTTACTTCAGACCCATCTGAAAATTATAACCAGTAAATGTAATAAATAACTTTGCTTTAGTTAGACATAAGTCAATGCTTATTTCTACTTAGCAGTTCCAAAACTGCCTGTATGAGTAGCAAATGTATGAATTATACAGATTGATTCCACTTCACCCACACTGTGACAGAACTCATTTAGCAAGCTTAGTGCTCACACCATGATGAACATTGCCTGGAATGACTCATTTCCTTTTACTGTGTAATCTTAAAGGTTAATTTCATGGGGTTCTGTTCAGCACATTATCTAGCAACTAAGAAATAATGAAGGTTACTGGTCAGCACCCCTAAATAGCCCTGTCATTGCACTTGGGCAAGTAAATAGCACTTGTCTTTCTCATGCAAATAGACTTTAATATTGAACATGTATGATGAATATGAATGATGGACATGGAAGTTTGCTTTTCACCACATTGCCTTCCATTGTTCTAAGTAGTAAGCAGATCTTTCTGAAGTTCTTTTTAACTCCTCCTTGTTCTTTTTTGCCTTGTGCATGCCCTAACGTGTGGCCTCACCCTCCAACATAGGGCTGTCCCTTATTTATTGTGCACTTGTAATCCAATCTGACTGCATATGAGCAGTGTACAAGCTCATAGGCCTGGGCTAAGGCAGCCAGGGTGTTGCTCTACGATACACCAGTTGTTAGAAGTCCTCTCCTGGCTCTGATGAGAAGTGCTCAGAAAGAGGGATTTGCTGTTGGTCTTGGTAGCTTTGAAGGTTATTCCAGACATGTTTCCTCCTGACCTGAAATGGTTTGGAATGGGAGGGGAGCATAAAGGTAGTACCTGAGCAAGTAAAAAGATTCTATATCTCCTCCTCATGTCTTTAATTGTCAGTTTCTTTTCGTAGATCTCTGACCCTCTAGTCTGTCCTTACTGGCCTTTTAGAAATAAATTTATGAAAAGGAAAACAGCCAATCCATGCCAACAGAAAATTCTTTAGTCTTCTGAAGAATGAGGAACTACTACAGAACGAGCACTACTGCTGGATGGTTGCTCTTTTTCATCAAATTGCTTCTGTCATCTTTAATGCCTTATGGCTTCTTAAGACATAATAATTCTCAGTTATTACCATGCCATTTTGGTTTGGCAGCATTGAGTCCCCAGGGAAATGTTCCTTACAGTCAAAATTTATAGGTATATGCATAACATTACATAGGTAGGTGGATCTTCAGTAGAATTCTTCTTAGTGTTTGTCCTAGGTTGAAGTATATTCTATTACCATCTCCGTTAGCTGTTGAAACAGCTGGTGAAACAGTGTTCCTTGCCATTGTCATGTGTTAATGGGCCATCAATGCCTCGCCCATGACTCAGAGATAACTCCCTCCTGGACTATCTGCTGTTAATGGGCCCATCAGGCCTTATCACATGACTCACCATCCCATTGTGAGATGTTTTGGCCAGAGGGAGGAGACAACTATTCCATCCTGGATATAAGCTGAGACTCTGAACACCACAGGAGCGCTTACCTACTGGACTCCCAGAGGACAAGAGCTACCATTGGACTTTCTCACCCCTTTTCCTTTTTACAGGATCACCGCTTCAACGGAACTGCTTTGCTTGGACTGCTATTACCATAGAGTGTCAGGGTGTATTCTGACTTTGTCAGTGTTCTTGTACTTCTGCATTTATTTATTTCTTTTAATTTTTTTTTCCTATTAAATTATAATTCTGACTTGCGATCTCCCACTGGTTTGATTTCAAACTAGTACAGTGTTCAGAAAGTAGACCTAAAGCTATAGACTCTACTCTGTGTCTTTGTGCAAACTTCACCAAAACTGCGAATTGTTTTTTTAAACTTCTGCAATGCCTATTCATGTCAGTTGCCAAACTGCTCAGTACCTCTGACTTTTCCTTTGCACTTTGCAACATACATTCCTAAGAAAACACATAAGAACTCACGAAGAGGATTGACTTGAGATGTTGAAGAAGGAAATCACTACATGTAGATGCATGTCCAAGAACAAAGGCTGCAAAATCACAACTTCTGCTTCAATTGTACATCACATGTAAAGTCTTAATAGAAATTCCCTCATGATTGTAAAATGTAAATATATATTAAAGAGTAATATATTTTCAATATTTGACCAATATCAAATTTAAATCTGCAGATAGTACACTTCCACTTAGTTACCCTACATACAGCCTTCAGAATTAGTTTTCAGACCATTTCTTTTTATTTACTTTAACATCACAGACATCCAAATCTTCTCACTGTGAACACATAGTGTGTACCCTATGTGTGGTACATCTCTTGCCATTTATTATGCTAATAATGCACAAAGAGAATAGTGAGCAAGTAATGGCAGCCAAAATAAAAGTATAGCAAAGTTTAAAAAAAACCTCTTCACTAGTATCCTTAGGAAAAAAAGACAGGAAATTTTATAATTATGGATCATGAAACCGGATTTCACAGTATAAATTTTTGCCATTATTAAATTCAGGGGACTACCTGCGACTTACTAGGAATGACATTATAACATTCTTTATAGCTATAAATCATAAAGGGATTCTGTGACTCTGAGAAAGCCATGGTGGAAATGGAAAATAACAACTCACTGTTTTATCTAGGTTATCCTTCCAGTGAACATTTTAATGTATTTGTTTGCCTGTTCGGTCATAATAATTTGCTACGTTATGTGACATTCTGTCTCAGGTGAATTATTTGTCTGTGCAGTGCAGTACAAATTGCAATATAGATCAGATCAACTTTAATTCATTTAAGATACATCGACTGGTAATGTGGTTTTTTTTCTGATTTTCTTCAAAAATGCAAAATATATATTAAGAGAAGGTAAGGATGTTATTTTATCCCTTGGAAAGAACAGAACAATGCAATGTGCTCATGTTTTTACCCAGCACAATTTACTGTTCCTGTATTATTTAACAAGATAACTGAAAGTAATGGAATTAATTGCAGGTAATTTAACATGGATATACTAAAAAAATATGCAAGAATTTGGGCCTTAGCAACATTATTTGATTGCTTCTGAATCTGTCAGTATGATACTTTTAATGAAAAGTATGCTAGCTTTTAGACTTTCAAATACACAAGCAACCCTTTCATGAAGAAAAGTACTAAAAACATGTTTAGACAGTGTTGAAATTTACATTGTGTCATGAATAATCAATACTAGATGCTAAAATTTGCTCTATGTTTTTGGAATATAATACTTTTTAAGATCTTTCATAGTATTTGCACAGGACCTGGCTGCAGAACTTTCTTCAGTACACATACACGAAATATTGAATACCACAGAAAGCCTTCTCACAGGACTGCAACATGCAAGCTGATTATCAGTGAAGAACGATTCAGCATATTCCTATTTTATTATTTGCTTTTATTTGTTTATTATATATGTATTTTGTATGGAAGCAGCACTTATGGAAGCATGTGAGGAGTTGCAGGTGGTGGTGGTAGGTGACTCCTGATTCAGACCCATATAAAAGAGTAGACAGTACAATGGCTCTGTAAACATTAATCTTTGTACTTTTCTTCAGGTGTTTATTGCATCAGACTCTTTTGTGGAGTTTTCCAAAGGCTCTGTATGCCTTTGCTAACCTGTTGTCTATCTCTTTGTCAATCTTACCATCCGAGGAAATGATACTTCCTAGATAGTTGAACTGCTGGACTGACTTAAGCTCTGATTTGCCTATGGTGATGTAGGGATGATGGAAGACTTCCTAAGGTGCAGGTTGGTAAAGAACTTCTGAACATCCACTGGACTGACTACATGGCTAATGTTACTGTCCTTGAACAGGCAGGGGTCACCATTATTGAGGCCATGCTGCTGAGGATGCAGCTGTGCTGGGCAGGGCACGTCTCCAGGATGGAGGATCACCACCTCCCTAAGATTGTGCTCTATGGTGAACTCACCACCGGCTGCCATGACAGAGGAACCCCAAAGACGAGATACAAGGAATCCCTGAAACAACATCTCAGTGTTGGTCATATTGACTGCCATCAGTGGTCCACTCTGACCTCCAATCGAGAGACATGGAGACACACCATCCATAATGCTGCTGCCTCCTTTGAGAATGCACGTAGAATCAGTCTTGTGGAGAAAAGAAAAAGCAGAAAGAACTGTGTCTCATGAGTACCACCTAAGGAGACTTTCCACTGTGCCTTTTGCAACTGGACTTGCCTGTCCCCCCTTGGCCTTTTTAGCCATCAGCGTGCTTGCAGCAAGCGTGGGTAAAACCCTCCCCATATCTTTGTTTGCAAAGCTTAGCTATCATGATGATTATGATATGTATTCTATTAAGACTGGAATGGGATTCTACATATTGCAATATTTCTAACATGTGTACTAAAAACACTAGTGTAACATAATGGTCCAGATTTCATCCTTCTTTCTTTTCCATGTTTTGTTTCCATTTAACTGGTCATATGTACATATCAAAAATTTATTTGAAGAGGGTGTTCCTTTACTAGAAAACATAAAACTTAGGGTCTAGATATTGACATTTTATGTCTCAGGTTCAATTGATCAGTGCATGCTGTGGGGACCTGGCCTCACGATATTAGTTGCAACATTATGCGTAAATAAGGATGGGACTAATTCTAACTAAAACTTGTTTTAACATAATAAGAAGCAAGATCCAAGCAAAAAATAAAATAGACCTAACTACATATTTTTCATAAACTTCAATAGCAAGCAGCAGCATTTCAATCACAGCTCTCCTTAGAAGCAGAACTATCTCAGAAACCCGACATCAACTGTGTTGTGGAAGGCACAGAACTGAGGTTTCTTGTTCCCTTGGCAGGTAATGAGTCCCTACATTTTTACATAAAAATAGTCAGGATCAGCTACATCATATATGTGATGACTTGAAAATATTCTACATTTCAAATGCAGTGTGAACCACACCATATACACTGTGGCCTTTCAGATATTTAAGCAGAGCTCAGATCCTGGAGAACTTAGTTGCTATCTGCCCATGACTGTCAGACACTAAGGTTGGAAGTCTGAAATCTCTTTGCCTTCAAGTATTTTACATTTTATATTCTACTTTTCTTCTGTGAAAGGAACATCAGTACATGCTGACCTAAAAATTACTCATCCTACCATGTATCATTTGTGAAATCTGATCTCCAACATCCAAAGGAAATAGCTATATTGTAAGATTATTGCAGTCTTACTGAGCTGAATATAATTGTCTGTAAAGTCTTATATCTTTTAATGAATTAGATTCTCCACAACCACTCAAATCAAGACTAATTCTGTTTTTCCAGAAGTGATAAGATTTAAGTTCCTAGAAAACCAATTTAAAAAATTATCTAGAACATGTTTAAAGAACATGTTCAATGATGTCGTTAGGTCATGTAGAAAAAGAATTAGGGAAGCGAAGGCTCACTTTGAGCTAAAATTGGAATGTGTTCAGAGAAGGGCAACGAGGATGGTGAAGTGGCTGGAGCACAAGCCCTATGAGGAGTGGCTGAGGGAGCTGGGATTGTTCAGCCTGGAGAAGAGGAGACTCAGGGGTGACCTTATCACTGAAAGGAGGTTGTAGTAAGATGGGGGTCAGTCTCTTCTCTCAGGCACCCAGTGACAGGACGAGAGGACACAGTCTTAGGCTGCGTCAGGGGAGGTTTAGGTTGGATAGCAGGAGAAATTTTTTCACAGAGAGAGTGATTTCCCATTGGAATGGGCTTTGCAGGGAGGTGGTGGAGTCACCGTCCCTGGATGTGTTTAAGGATAGGTTGGATGATGAACTTAGTGACACGATTTAGATGGTTTAGATGGTCCAGATGGTTTAGATGGATTGGTGTTGGATGGGTTGTTATGTTAGGTAAAAGTTTGGACTTGATGATTTCTATGGTTTTTTCCAACCTTGTTAATTCTGTGTGTAATTCTGTGTGTAATATTAATGTACCCATAAAGTAATTTCAGAAGCTTTCAAATGGACCATAAAACCCGAAGATCTTAATATAATTCTGCTTGCTGATGTATTTTCAGAAATGCCAAAGAGTTCTATGTTTATTTTTGACCTGAGGTACTCCTTTAAAAATAAGGAGAAATAATACAGATTTCAATAGGATCTGGCTCAAACATTGTAGGAACTGTATAGCAAAAAAGCAGAGCATACCTCCCTATTTTTCAGGCAAGATTTCAAGAGATAAATATTTTTTTACACACAGAATTAACAAGGTTGGAAAAAACGATAGAGATCATCAAGTCCAACCTTTTACTTAAGTTAACAGCCTATCCAACACCAGCTCAATTAGAAACAGTTCAAATTTGGAAAAGGTCTGTTATGAATTTCTTTCACCAAGGTTTAAATGAAATCCAAAAATACATTTTGATTCCTTAGTATTTTTTTTTGTCCAAAATTTTTGGAGTTTGGGTGTGGTGGGTTTTTTGTTTGTTTTGGTTTGGTTTGTTTTTTGTTGGAATGTGGAACATAAATAAGGACTTGAGACTCAATTTCTTCTTGATGAAATGTTTTCAAGCTTTAGTCACTAATGATTTAGGTAATTTGCAATTCAATATCTTCAATTTCAGTTGAATTTTTTGCATTAGTACAAGTATACACAATATAGCTTTTTTCAAGCTTTTAATAGAGAAATGTGAAGCCATAACTATCAAATTTTACATGGTAAGCCCTAAACATATGCTGTCATCAAAATTATAAAACTGGATAAAGAGTAATCATTTTTAATCAATATTTCGTTCTGTTTACTGTCAAATCATGTGATCACCTGCTTATTTTTTCTCAGAGAAACCTGCAGATTCCTATACAAGGTTTTACCAATCATACCATATGGATGATCTAATTAAGGTTTTGCAATATCATATACTTCAAAAAAATTGAAATAAGCTTAGAAAATATTTTCTGTAATTATTTATATAATATTCTTATTTTGCATTGTACTATGTTACACAACTGACTGCAGAAAATTGTGTTTTTCTTTGAGTTCCTTTACCCTTTCAATTGAATAAGAAAATCACTTTGTCAAATCAGATTAGAGCAGAGGAAAGTAGGATCCAGTTCAGTTCAGTATCTCCTTTGAAAACAGTTCATACCAGATGCTCCAAAAGTTGTTTAGAAAACCTTGGAAAATCTGTAATTCCTTGATTACATAACTATATTTTTTTACCTAATTTACATCCAGAGGTGGGTTGATTTAATTTAAGTAATTTAGGAAACATTTTGTTTACTATTTCCTCTTTGATACGTGAAGAAAACAGCCTTTATCTATGTGCCTGTGTCACTTCTTTCAAAAACACTGAAGGGAAGCTCTGTGACAAATCATTCCAAAATTGTGTACAAGCCATCTAAAAGACAGATAATACTCTGACAACCCACTTCAATTAGTTTATCTTTCTTAATGGCATATTGTTATCAATTGTTAATAATGTTTTTTATGGTCTTAGAAGAATCAAATTTGCGTTCACCTATCTAGAAAACACTTTGAAATAATAAGAAGGTCTGCTTGCTGCAGTACCTACCTTCATAGGCAGAAAAATGTGCTGTCTGTAATCCTCTTTTCTGCTGAGAAGAGTGCATTCCAAACAGCCGGTATACTACCTCTGAGAGAGTCAGTAACAGTGGCTGTTTGTTCATCTGACTTTCAGCAGAACAAACCCTGACTGGGGAAAATTCACCTTGGGCCCTGAATCTTTGCTGTGTTTTACATCAATACAGCGCGTCTTGGAGTGATCAGGCTGGGCAGAATATTTCTTCAGACCTAGATTTCATGAATGGGATTGAAGGTTAAAATTGCTACATGTTTTAATACACTTTTTGGAATCCAAGGGCAGGAAAAATTGTCCTAAGAACATAGATTTATTTAATTTCATTTCACTGGATTTTTTTCACATCGCAATCACATCAAACTGTTAGTCTGCAAGTGTCAGCCCACAGTAATCTGCACAGTTGGAAATGGAATTATAATACTTTTAGATTCCCAATTGACTGAGAAGATACTATCAAACCAACATAGTTCTGTGGTTATGCAAAAGGTTTTTTCACACTGTAGTAAGATTTTTCTTCTGGAATGCCATATATGTGAGACCAAAAAAGATATTGTTCCTCAAAAACATCAAGCTGATAAATCCTGGTTTTGTTTTACGAGATGCATTCCAGTATTCCTAATGTAAACATGTAGCATCTAAATGTTAGGTTGTTAGTGAACCAGTTCACCTAAAAGAAATACCTCAGTTCCCTACACAGCCAAAGGAGACAGAAGGGTGCATTTGATGACTTCCACTGGTAAGACAAATTGGCTCCAGTTTAGATACTGAAGGATTTACATTTGTCTGGTTCCTTTGTAAATCTACTATACTGAAGCCAGTCCATGAAAACAGAAGACAAAAACCTGAACAATATAGGAACATATATTTGGTCCTCCAAGTTGAAATTCAACTCCCTTTTAACACCCATAGCAATCAGCTGCTATGCAAAGGGGCTGGCACAGTGTCTGTGTCTCCCTGCTTGTAATATTTGCCTGTGTATCAGGTATAACATGATCTAGAGAATGTATCTCTTCATCTACCTCTTACAATCCCAGACAGACTTCCTTTGTTTGACTAAAGATGTAGCTTTATCCCTGAGTGTTACAGGACTAGTACATAAATCTATCAGTGTAGTTGAGATTCTCTGTGCCTGCCAAGCTGGCTCTGCATTCTGTATTCTCTCCAGCATTGGCCAAACTAGAAAAGTCACAGACATCTTGTCAACTCTACCAATTTCCATTGGGAATACAGAAACTGGAACACATCTGCCTCTTTTGACAAATACACATCCATTTGATTTTCATACAGTGTTATAACACAATAAAGTTAATGTCTGGCCTTTGAGCACATCTCTGATGTAAGGATGAGGAACGAAAGAAGGAATTAAACTCTTTCATGGAGACAAATGTGCCTTAAAATACAGCTTTAAGCAAAGCACATCCTACACCTGTTCCACACACTGCAACATTCCTTCTTCCTTCACAGTGTCAGAATATAGCAAGAACTTTTCAAGAAGAATAAGATGGGAAGACTAGGACCACAGGGATGGGTGGTATCTGTCAGTGTCAAAGGAAGACCTTAAAAGTCCCCATGTTGTGTGTGATCCCAGAGGACAGCAGAGAGCTGCATGGGGCTATCAGGATCTGAGAGGAAATCTTTGTGGGCAGCCTGATGATGATGCTGCCTGCTGCTCTCTCTGCTGTGCTCAGAGAAACAGGGCTTCAGGCACATTCTCTGGAAGTGCAGAGGACTCTTTTCAAGAAGTACCTGGATAGTCTTTCTAACTGGATCTGTTCATCAAGGTCCTGAATAATAACTGCTGTCAAAAGCAGTGTGCCTGATAGTTACTGATATATAGCCTGATAGCTCCATATAAGCACTTTACAATAGCTGGTAGTACTTTCTAATATGATCTTAGTGAAGTGTTATTGAAAGCTAGTTATGACACTAGGGACATTTAGCAGTGACCTTCCACAATTTGTATTATAAACCATCTGATGAATGCTTTTAGCCTGACCATTGGGATGGCTCTCCACTTCTCTACCTCTGGGACATCTAGTGACTGTGTTTACACATTGTCCCTGCTTGAATCATCCATGTTATTCTGCTTGCCTCTATAAATCAGACTTATCTGTTTAAGATAAATAAATCTCCCAATAGAGATATTTTGATGAAATTATTTATTTTTTATTAAGAATCCAGTTTCCTGATGCAACTTGTATGATGTGCCTTTTGCAGCAAAACTGAATTTCAGCAATAATTACTTGTTCAAGTTATTTTCAGAGTTTTTATCATAAAGAAGGTAAAAACTATACTAGTTTATAGTGGTATATGAGAAGGCTAAATCCAGGAGTGAAAAACTGGTCTTATGCAAGAGGCTAGAATTTTACTGATCATAATATGTATTAATTTAATGCTTCTTTCTCATAGCTTTACACTTATAAACGTACTTTATAAGTGCCCCATAAGTTTTGTATTCTGTTTTTGATTAAATAAAAATGATCCTGAGAGCTCAGTGTTTCCAGCTGCTCAACTACTACTACTAGATCCAAGTTACTCTCTACCATCTTCTTTAATTGTTGATTTTTTATTGCAGGAAAATTAAATATACAGCAATTGTAGTTCTGGGCTGAAACACTACAAACCCATATTGCCCAATTTATCTCATTGGAACTGGTATTTTAGGTATACAAGAAGTTTTCTAATGAAATATTCTTGTAAAATCTTAATTGCATCATTCTGATACCATAATAATAAACTAAATCTTCATCAACTAGATGCCCTATTTTGTGAAGCAGGGAAAAATACTTTTAAGTGTGTTTCAAGTGCCACAAAACAGATTTAGTAAATAAAGTTGTGGACAGTGTTGCAAATAGCAAGCTCTCATAAATTTCCAAGTTAATTGTTTATACTTCAAGTCTTTCTTCTCCCATTTCTTTCTGTAAGTGACACACAGGTGCTGGAACAACTTTCATTCCTTCTGGTAATTCTTATTTCCTTCTCATGGCTTAGCAGATATCAAACTAAACTCTTAGTAAAACTCAGCTCCCGCCCTATCAAAAATGGAACCGAGACTGCTGTCAGTAGGACTGCATATGGAATGGATTAAGCAGTGTGAGAAAGCTTTCTGCCTTCTTTTTTCATTCTGTCAGTTATAAGGTCAATTATAACATGTAAGTGATATACTTTGGTAAGGTGTCCTTTCTACTAACTTAATTTCCCTTGAAAAAATTAATTTCTAAATATTAAAAAAGGCATTTTTTTCTATGCTGAATGACTGCCACCCTTACTCAGAACACTATACATCTTATTAATTGTTACTTATATGAAAAAAGTACAAGGCAGAACAAAACATGGATGAGAGGAGAACAACTATGCAAGTGAAGACTTGCAGATGATAAAGGGTATTTAGGGGTATGTTTTGTTTGTCCTTTCTAAGAATTTTAGGGCAAAGCTTACAAACCAGCTACAGCTTGGCCCGTTATTTTGTGCACACTGACTTTGATAAAACCAGTTTCTGTTGGGCAGATAAACCACAGACTGTAGCCCAGGGGTTATGTTGAGAGCAAGCTCCCTTTTCATCTGACCCCACACAATAAGCACGGACAGCACAATAAATCACTAACACTAAAGCTCAGAGAACAGGGTAAAGTTAATTATTTGTTTTCTCCAATGCAAAAATAAATTGAAGCAGTCAAACTGCAAAATGGAAGTGCAGGATGGGAAGACAATTCTGTTGAGACATGATCCATATTTTTTTTGAGAATTTTTCCTTCCCTTCTTGTGTTCCTTTTAATTTCTTTTCATAATTTTCCAGCTCCTTCACGGTATCTACTTTCTGCCAGAAGTGTAATTATCAGAGCGACTCAAGAAGGGATGCTGGCCCTTCACTGTCTTTGCTTCATGGGGACTGGAAAATCTCTTTTCACTGTGATATCCCAACAAATGTTTCCAATTTTAGCTGGCTAAACAGCAAGCAGGGATCACTACAGTATTTTAAAACTCATGAAGATCTGGTGCCTATTTCACTTCCTGGTAAATGACCGAGATCAGCCAGTATTACACTTGAGCCCATTTATAACTCAGGGATAAGAGGAAAGTGTGACAAGAGTAGGAAGAAAGACAGTGACTTAGTGCTTCTGTTCTGGTTTTCCAACTATTTAGGTGCCCATGACCCTTCCAGTCACATTGCGTTTTCCAAGCAACATGCAAAGCACGTCTATGATATGACAAGAGATAGATTTGATAAGATGGAGAGCCATTATATATGCTATTGCCTTTGCAAAAGACCTTTCCAAAATGATCTGGTCTTGTTATTCAGCACTTGATGCTATTCAAAGTATTTCAAAAACAACCTGCAGAAAAGCTGTTAACACTTTCTTTATAATCCTTTCATGGTCTGGTCAATAATCCAGTTGCATGCCCCACTGTCCTTCTAAGAGAATTTAAAATAAAACATGTGTTTTTAATGTCAGTAAATAATATGCTTTAAAATGACAAGCACTTAAGTACTTGAAAAGATATGATTGAAAATTTATGATCTGAAAACAGATCAAGGGAACATCTCCGGGGCATGGCTGAGGAGAAACCGACTCTGGAAGCTACCTAGCTGTCACTTTTACCTGGAGGAGTAAGAAAGCTTCCTATATTCAAAGAAGTCATTGCCCAGAACTCAGAAAATACTTTGCAGATTAAACAATGATACTAATATTCCAACAATCTCTACTCATTATTGCTTATGGCCGGATTAATCTTATTTATGCTAGACAATCAAAGTACAGTTAATCATCTCCAACATTGGCCATCTCTAATCTCCTCATTAGCCTTATTTACATTCTTCTCTGAGGAAGGACTGTAGGTAGCATAAATATTTTTTTTCTCCAGTTAATGCAGACTTCTTTGTTCACGAGGGATTACTCACACACCATGAACCTGTTGACTGTCTTTCAGCTTTCAGATGCAGGCTGCCCTAGACTCAAATTTGTTACATAGGACTCTCATTTTTCTTACTCATATTTCAGTCACATTTCTGGGTGGTCAGCTGACTGGTAGATTTTTTTTTAGTAGATTTTCATCTAGCATAGTAGCTACCCTCTTTACCATCATATATACTTCCTTAAATTGTTGTCATGATTTTCTGTTTGATTAACTGCCTGTTCTGGAAATAATGAAGAGCTGTGATTGACACTTGGATGTACATAGACAATCCCAGTGAGTCCTGACTTAAAGAAATTTCTCAGTATATATTCTTCTTATGAAGCATGAGGCTATGGGATGATTGAAGTGAAATAGATCAAAAGCCAAAGCCCACATCATGGGTGAGAACCGTAGAGCATTCTGTTTAAGGAAGGCTTCTGACAGAGTTCCCTGAGTCTGCCTCCTTCTTCAGGGAACTAAAGAACTAAAGCAACTAGGCTGCTCTTTGAAGACCATGGAGGTAATCCAAACTTCTCTCCTTCATCCTGTCATATTTTGCTGGAAATCGCTTCCCACGGGTCTATATCTTGCCCTCTTTTACCAGGAACAGCACGGTATTTTGGCACACTCTGCTCATCTCATATGCCATTCCTGGTGTGCAAGCTACATGATGGAAAGCAGTGAACATCTAGAAACAAATGAAACCCCACATTGGTTTCAGATTTGTGATAAAGTGTTCTTTTTGACACTGTGGTCATGATCCAAAGGAAGGCTTTTAGTTTCATCTGAGGAATTATTCTGATGTTATTTGGTCTCATATTAGAGAGAGTGAGCTGTTCACCAAAGGTCTTCTCACAAAAAAAAAAAAAAAATGATGACACTTGAATATATAAGAATATGTAAGACTTTCTATAGAAAAAGGTATATGAATAAATAGGGATAAGAGGGATAGGGAGACTTCAATTTTATTTCCCGAGGGCATCTTAAAGTTCTGAGATTATAGAATTTTCTAAAGATGAAAGAGAGCCCTGGCATTCCCAGTAAAGAATCATTCATACAAAATACTCTCCTGAGGGATACCAGCCATGTGGCCTGGGGAACTTACATTTAGAAAACATACTATCTGTGTCTTAGCAGGTGAATCTAAGACCAAGGGATACTGAGCGTATTTAAGAACTCATTGTCAATCTTCAGATTTTGCACATTGGATGTGCTTTTACCAATTCTTGAACCTGTTACCAGCACGTAGATGTGTCTTGCATCCTGAGGAGAGTAGTTATTAATCTAGATCAATACAAGTGCATAAGGATTGGACTGAGGGGCAGGGCACTGTTAACTTCCACAGAACTCTCAAAGAGTAGTGAATTTTCTCTTCTCTGACCTACTTAACAGCTTTAACAGGGTGTCATTATCTTTCAGTATGTACATCAGGTAGTTTTTCCTATAATATTATTGAACAAGCTTCAGGATAGGAAAGTTTAAAATATCACTGTATCATGAATATTTTTATTAAATTATTAAATGCAAATTTCAACTCGATTTGATTAGCATGTCTTTTTAGCCAGCATGGACTCTATATTCTAAAATTTTACAGTGAAAGTCTGACTCATAAGGTTGGTGGCATCCTTCCAAGCTATGTTAGAAATGTTGCATTATTATATTTGCTAAAAAAGCGAGACAGAGAATGCTATTTCAGTATTTTAATAATGAGAGGTTTTGTCTTCAGTATATCTGAGTCTCCTAGTTTACAGTTTGGGAATATATATAATTTAAATGAGGCATACTTATTAAAAATAAACACGCATGCAGACAAGTTAGCAAAAATCTGACCACTATCAGAGTTGCTGTTGAGTGGACTGTCAGCAAAGGCAGAAAGATCACCACAAATCAGGTTCACCATTAGGTTTTAGACCATATAAATTACCCTAAATTGCTAAGAGACTGGAAAGTCATGGAATATCTTAATCTCAGTGAACATCACATGGCCTAACCATTGCAGCAGTTTGCCTGGACGATTGACAACTTGGAACAAAGACACCTGAGGTTCATCAGTTCCCAAGCTCTCCATTCAGTCTACTGAAATGGTCCAATAAGAAAACTGTAATGCTAAGGGCATCCAGCAGATTTGTAACAGTTGGCAAAAGACTTTAACATTTTATTTCTGCTCTTTAGCCTAGGTTCTTCTGTTTCTGAAAAATGCTGGCTGAAATGCCATTCACTCAGTAGATTTGCCAGGTGGAATATAACTGAACTGTTTCTGTCAACACGAGAGGGAGCACAGACACATCTATCAAATTGACACAGTCCTTGCACTTGATGAGCTCAGTGGAATGAGTCTTCCACCTCCAGTTTTTGTTACACCAGTGAGTGATGAATCAGAGATATTTTTGACATCTGAAAGCAATTCAAGGTGAGAGAACCAAGACGACTGGTATTTGCCAGTCAGAACTATAAATAAACTTTTTCAGCACTAAGACACCTCCAAAGCTATTTAAATAGGCTACAATTTTATGGACTGCTATTCCCTAAGGATAGGAATGCTATCTGTATTTTAAAGTGTGTCATTTCTTTATATGCAGTCACACAGAGAACAGGTAGGAGTTTGGCTCCCTTCATAACCACAATAAATCCATTCTTGTTCCTTACACTGTTGATAGGATTTTCAGACCTGACCCAATGGTTTTAGAATTAGAGGAATTAATTAAGTTGATGGGATTTTTCACAGTGACTCATGCTCTGAGAAAGGCTCATGAGTCAAGATATTAACTTGTAATGACATTAGTATATGTTTACTTGATGACTAGGTATATACTTAAACTTGCAGTCACACAGCATTTCATCAGAAAAAGTGACTTGTGATTACTTCACAAAAATGCCTAATATGTATTTGCATTTACAGATAGACATACAAAATTTTCTTTATGTTTTCTGTCTGTGAGACGAGAGATAGCAAATAACTTGAAAAAGAAAAGGCCAGCCTGAATTTTCAGACACAACATCAGCAATATTGGTACAATTAGCATTCTGGCTGTGTTTACACAGATCAGTATGAGAATGATTGAAGACCTCAGTGCATTTTTAGCACTTCTGGAGGGTAGAGGTTAAATGGACACCAGCCATATTTCCACTAAACCAACCACAACTCACAGTGAAGTAGGAAAATATTCTTTGTTGATCTATGATAGCCATCTAAAATAACATAAAAAGTAAACTAGATATAAAGGCAAGACTTGCAAGTAAATGAGAGTAAGAGGAAGTGTTTGTCTTGTATGTCATAGTAAAGGTACATTCTGCAGGAAGCACTTTTTCTCTCTGGCAGAACATTTAATGCATCAATACTAAAACATATTCTGAGACATTGGGTGGACAAATTCTACAGATGAAATATAGTGATTTTGATGGACTTGATTTATGTCGACATATCCATGTCTAGGATACTTTTAGAAAGGTCAGATCAGAAACATGATTAACCATGATGGGAGAATGAAAAAAAGGAATAAATATTTCACTGTACAAAGGAATAAATATTTTACTGCCATATTAATCTTTTTATAAAGTATGAATAAACCTTCAAAATACATTATGTGAACAGACTGAAAATCAAATTTCTATATCAGAACTACTACCATAGTTAATTTAAATCCAAGTTGTCCTTGATCACTGCTGAAGAACTTTCTTAAACTTCAATTTCTAGAGAAATTCTGACAAAATAAACCACTAGACTGCAGATAATTGCAAGCAGTAACTGTTCATTCCCTTTTCTTGAAATGTTCAGTCTTGGGGAAATGTTGAATAACCACATTTTCCTCTTTACTAGCTTGGTACTGAAACAATGCATGCATGAGTTAGCACAGTTATGAAAGACCTACTTTTTTCATATGGAGGGAACCAAAACAAATACTTGCTTCAAAACACATCAAATTAAGGTCAATTCTTTCATCATTCATGCACAACAAATAACACTATTCTATCACTTGATGAGTGAGATAATACCCATTAAATATGAATGGCAAG
This sequence comes from Serilophus lunatus, assembly GCA_013399895.1. Taxonomy (NCBI): domain Eukaryota; kingdom Metazoa; phylum Chordata; class Aves; order Passeriformes; family Eurylaimidae; genus Serilophus; species Serilophus lunatus. The sequence continues at coordinate 708,260 of VXBA01001184.1, forward strand.
ATCAACTCTGTTGGCCAAAAAGAAAGGTATTTCCATCGATACATCATTTCATTGACATTGGTATGTATGCACAGTCTTTTTTACTTATATCATTAAAATATTGGCAAAGAAAACACCAAGAATGTAAAAAGCCAAAGGTGGAATGTAGGTGACACAATTTTGGGATACCCATGACGTAAGTAAATTATTCCTTCTAAACACATTCTTTAATCAATTTATTTGGTTTTGCTATCTGCAAAGTGCTTTTGATTTAACAATGAATTTTGTTGCATGTTTAGCATTCAGAAAACTTAAGTGAATTGAATTCTGCCTGGGAGAACCATGGATAGACTGACATTTCAGATGCATACAGATATGAAAAATGGAACTAGAAAATGCTTATAAAAAGAAAGAAGCATTCATGCCATCACAGAAAGAAATAAATTATTAGACAAAATTATCAGTTTTACAATTATCCTGGAAAATTTATTGATAACTATGTCAAACTCCTTTCACTTTTTGCCTAAAGGACAATGGAGAATTAAATGCAGATTTCCTAAAGTCAATTGAACACCGAATACACTTTTGATTCTTGAAACAGAGGTCTATGTTAGATGAAATAATTGCTCTTCTGCAGATACTTCTTTCTTGCCTGTTTGGGCTGGTTAGATGATTATTTTAAACTGGAAAACTAACATTAGGTCACTTAAATTCAATTATGTATGACCTTAGGGAAATAAAAACCAAAAAAAGTTAGTGCATGTAACAGAGACAACTGAGTCTGTGATCTATTTTCACTTGTGCAACTAAGAAATGTATGTAATCTCAGACATAGACCATTAGGTGATCAATCCAGGCTAAAGATCTTCAAAAGAGCACATTCATGACATATGCTGATGATACACAACCATGACATACAGCTGGACTGCAGCCACATTACCTTACCCCCAGTGCAGACAGCATGTTAGCATATATTATTGCAGACATAATAGTGCTCATCATGGCAATTCCCTTTGGCTATAGAAGTCATAAAATTACTTCCTAGCAGTCCTTTTCTGCTTTAAGATTCATGGAGGTTCAGCCCACACTCCTTGCACAAAATTGTATCTGCTGTGCAACAGAAAATGCCTATTATAAATAACTCCGAACAAATTGTTTCATTTTTTGGTAGTGCATTTCTCTTACCTTCTATTAGCTTTCCCATCTGCTCTGCATTGCCCCCAGGCAAGATCTTGGCAATGTAAGCTCCAATTTCCCCACTGCTTCCTGGAATTTCTTTCCCACCTACAACTCGAATTCCCAGTCCATTGCCTGTGATCAAAAGAAAGAGAGAACTTTAAACAGAGATAAAACAATGAATAATTCATTGGAAAGAAAGGAAAAGAACAAGTCATCAGAGGTCACTGAAGATGTCATCAGCAACTTCTGGCTATGGTTGGAAGACCAAGGTTAACTGCAGTTTCACCTACCACTTTCCTAAAGAGTTAACTTTGGGCAGATCTTGAGTAAATACTGCATGACTGATATAACACAAATAACTGATTCGTGAAAAATTACATTGAAACTAATTGTATCTTCTTCTCACAACATATTTGCAAAATTAATTAAAATGAATTAAATTGCTAAAAATCCATGTGAAGTGTGGATTCAAAGGTGAGCTTTATCATATGCTTGCAACATTCATGCAATTTACCTGAAAAATTATAATAGCTGAGCTTTTAGAATCATATAACTATGGAGACATTGACAAACCTTGAGCTTGCTCTTTTGAGCAGCAAAGCATGTACATTTTACATTAACCTATACTTGGCAGATGGCATTATTTTTCTTAAATATTTACTTTTAATTGACGTCTTTTACATCAAAGGATGTAAAATGCAAATTAACAACATGGGAAAAGCCTCCAATAAATCTGTGTAAAGCATCATCAAATCATGTATATTCTCCCTTTTTTAAAAATTACAGTGATGAGAACATTTTCATCACTCATTATTTTATCTGTAGAGAAGCAGATCACTAATCTCCCTATGTACCAAACAATGAGACTGAAAACAAAAGCTTAAAATATAATGTCATGTCTTATGCATTGCCAATTTTTCATGATATCTTGCTTTTAAAAACAAACAAAAAACAAACAAACAAAAAAACCAACCCACAACTTTCTATCCTAGAAAAACAAATTTCTTCTTTGAAGAACATTTCACATGAGATGATTCCCATTTTGATCTGGGAATATAATGGCTGATTTAGCCACCTTTGTAATAGTTAAATAGTTAATTTTCAATTTATTAATTTAAGAAGCCAAACCTGCTGAGTGACTAGAGTAATCAGCTAGAGAAAGGTCACCAAATCACTTCTTTGCAAAGCTTTATCTTTTCAGATTAAGGTTTTTCCTTATAATGCTCTTAGTGTTTGGTAAGTCAGCCCTGAGTTAGTTTCAGAAGCAACATTGTCACCTGAGTTTCTGACCAAAAAAGTTTCCACTAGTTTTTCTATCCCAGTTTAGCTAAATCTTTCTCCTTTGTGCCTAAGCTTTCCCCACAACTAGACATTTTCCAAACATTTTCATTGAGGAAAGTGATTTTTCAGTAATTGAAACAAACTGTGCAATTATTTTAAATTAACTACCTTGTTTCAGTGCAAATTTGACTTTTTTTTTTTTTCGGTGCAAATTTTTTCTAACTTAGTAGGGAAGGCAAACCCACCATTTTAAGGATGAGTATAAAGGTCCTTTAAAAAACTTGAAAAATTAAAAAATAAATACCTCATTGCATAAAGTGAGTGTATACAGCTATAAAGTAATTTTTAGTCATAAGTCTATTCTTACAACTTAGATATTTACATAGGTCACTCTGCACGGAGAACTTCTGATCAAACACTATGAAAATAGTCATTAATAAGGCAGAGATATGAAGCTCACAACTGAGAACTATTTAGGTCAGCAAATCCAACAACCAACTATTCTTAGTATACAACGCATATAAACAAGGACACAGTATCTTACTCTTAATCCACAGTCAACATATAGAGTTTTCAACATATCAGTAGGACTGGATGCTTTTCATCAGAGGAGAGGAAGTCCACAGGGTCAGGGTTTTATCATGATACTCTACACTAGCATCTCTACCTCTTATAGCTTATTTGTGACAGAATGGCAGAGAAGTAGTCTGCCATTTATAGGAGTGTACACTTGATTTCAGCAGCAATCAAACAGATACCTACATCAGGCAACTTTGAATATCATGGTTGACATATTGGTTTAGGTTTTGTAAATTTTAAAGGCATTAGTCTTTATTACTGCTAATAAAAGAAAATATTTTATAAGCTAATATATAAATATTTTTATTCCCAGACACTTTGAAAGGGGTTGTGATTCTATGTTTGCTGGTTTTAGAGTTAAGTATACGACAGACATTATGCGTCAAGTAAGAGTATGCTTGCTAAGGGAGAGTCATAGGGAGGTGTGTGGAGTGGTGTGTATGTATCTGTGTGTATTTGTTGCAGAAACATTACTAGAAGAAATATTTTAAGTTAAATTACATAACATTCATTCCTGGTAGTCAGAATGAATGAGTTACTTTTTGCCCAGTGAGGTCTAAATGCCCTGTTCTGGCTGACAAAGAAATATTGCTTGGATCTTGTATTTTCTCATGTGAAGATGGGATTTCAAACCTGTTTATGCTGTATGTATTGAAAATATTGAACTTACTATTTCTATTTGAAATTACATTGCCCAATTTATCACCTTGAATGCAGATGGTTTAAAAATATCATCCATCATATGCTTTCTCAGATCTCTTTCCCCTCCCTTTTTTTTTTTTTTACTTTAATTCAATTTTTGAGTCTTAATTTCCATCTCTCAGGCTATTTTGACATAACCAGACATTTATCTTTTGAATTTAGATTTTCAGATTAATGTACTATTTTTTGTTTTCTTCTTTAGAAGACACAGGACGAGTTAGCCTCAGAAGGCAAATCATTGTGCTTTGAATAAGAGAGGGCACCTTTCTGAATTATGAGTATTGATTTCTATTGAAAATATCTTCAGGAAAACATCTCCTCAGAGGGGATTTTACACATCTAAGATCCAATGCTTTTTAGGACGCTTCAAAGCAAGAAGATGGCTAATTACGTTTTCACTGATCTCCCAAGACTGTGATCCTACTCTCCCATCTAATCTTAACTAAAGCTTTAAAGTGCAGCATGCTAAGTTAGGATAAAAAAAATCAAAAGCAACCACCCAAAATCCCCACCAGTCAAACCCTCAAAATGCATAATGTTAAACTTTAACAAGATAGATCATGCAGCTAAATTGGATTTATACTTTGATAAACAAGAACAACAACAACAAAAAAAGGACACTATATCATCACAGTTAGCTTGACAGCCACTGATTTATCCAGTTGAACATGCGAACTTTGAAGCTTTAGGTCACCTGCCTAGTGGACAAAGGGAAGGTGGTGGATGTAGTTTTTCTGGATTTTACAATGCTTTTGATACTGGCCTTCACAGCATCCTTACAGATGAGCTGTCCAGCTGTAGCATAAGTGGGTTCACTTTGTGTTTGGTGAAAAACTGAGTGAAGGGCAGAGCTGAAAGGGTTGTACTGAATGGGTCTACATCTGACTGGCCACCAGCAGTGTGTTTCTCAAGGATCAATTCTAGGGCCAGTTCTGTTCAGTTTATATGTCAAGGGTGTGGATGCAGGAGCTGAATGCACCACTAGCAAGTTTGCTGATGATAAAAAAACTGGGAGATATTGTTGACTGGCTTGAAGAAAAAGAGGTTTTTCAGAGCAACCTAGACAGATTAGACCATTGGGCTATGATTAATGGGATGAAATTTAACAAGTGGAAATGTTGGGTCCTGTACCTATGGCACTGGGCACAGGTATAAATAGGGAAAGGAGTGGCTGTAGACAAGTCCTGCAAGGAGAAATCTGGGGGTGCTTGTCAGCAGCAGCTTAACGTGAGTCAGCAGCATCCCCAAGCAGCCAACAGGACAAATCCCATCCTGTGGTGCATCAAACACAGCCTCACCAGCCAGTCAAAAGAGGTGATTATCCCACTCTATTCAGCACTGGTGCAGCCTCACCTTGAGTACTGTATGCAGTGAAGATGTAAGATGTGAAGGCCCTTGAAAGTGCCGAAGGAGGGCAACAAAGCTGTTGAAAGGGCTGGAAGGAACTGGAAGGAACGTTCCATGAGGGTTCTATGAGGGTTTTACGTTTGTCAAGTTTGGAGAAGAGGCTGTGAGAGGTGACCTCATTGCTCTCTACAAATTCCTGAGGAGGGGAAGTGGAAAGAGAAGTGCTGAGTTCTTCTTCCTGCTATCCAGTAATAGGACTTGTGGGATTGGTTCAAAGCTGTACCAGGGGAGGTTTAGACTAAGGATGCTCAAACACTGAAAGAGGCTTCTTTGAGAGGTGGTCGATGTCTCAAGTCTGTCAGTGTTTAAGAGGCATTTGGACAATGCACTTAATGAGATACTTTAACATTTTTTAGCCCTGGAATTGGTCGGCCAATGAATTAGATAATTGTAGGTCCCTTCCAAGTCAGATCAGTTCTGTTCTATTCTATTCTATTCTATTCTATTCTATTCTATTCTATTCTATTCTATTCTATTCTATTCTATTCTATTCTATTCTATTCTATTCTATTCTATTCTATTCTATTCTATTCTATTCTATTCTATTCTATTCTATTCTATTCTATTCTAAATTTCAAGTGTTTAATAATTGCAGAATTACTTTTGAGAGAAACCCATGCTTAGAGAAAAATATTGAACAGTCATTAGCTTTTTTGCTTTCTTGCAATTAACTTACTCTGTGACTTTCAAAAGGACATTTACCTTGTCATTTTGTATCTTTCCAGACACCACAAAATGTTTCAGTGGTGCATATTCATTATATGTATACAGATATATATATATTACGTATATAGACTCAAATAAAATTTATATATGAGTAGTGACCAACAACTTGATACTAATGAGTTCTGTCACAGGTGACCTGTCAAGCATCACTGCAAAAATTTTTGAAAAATTCATCACTCTCTTTTCCTGAATTCCACCATGACATACTTTCTGTTCTATTGGACTTAATTATTTTGAATTACTTTAGTTTATTGTGCCTCAGACCAGTATGAAATTGTATCCCCTTGTATATTTCTTGGTGCCACACTAGCAACACTGCAGAAAGACTACAATTTACTTTTCTGGAATAGGCCAACCATAACCTGAGCTGTGAAATTACAATTTGGCCTTTTTTGTCCCTTATGGAGATAATAAATATCAGACTGGTGCCAATCTGTTTCTTTTGCTCTAGTCACAGGGAGCTCATGAAATCTTACCATCTTTTTGCTACTTTGCTGAGCAGCTCTATTATAGCCATTAGAATACAAACAGCCTTGATTTCCTGGAACTATTTCAGTGTCTAAGCAATGATTAGACTTGCCTTTCCAAGCAAATGCCAATAGCATGTTACCTAAGATAAAAGTTAAAGAAAAAAAAAAAAAGAAACAAAGAGCAAAGAAAAACTGAGAAACTCCAGGCTCAGCAGGCTTTTGCTAGTGTTAGTGGTTCTGCTTTTACACAAAAGTCAAAATTAATTTACCAGGGATGTTTTCTCTTACAAAAGTAAGTAGAATTCCAGCACCAAAAGCATGGACTGATTTTGTTTAAATGTTGTATAGGTCCCACGCATTAGCAACAACTTCAACACATGCAAGAGAATGCTGGTACATGACCCAGAAGCTCTGTGCAAACACTGTTCATGTGCTAACCCAAGCAAATATTTCCTCTGGGCTAATTTTTCAAAGTATGAAACCATTTGTCTGTCTAATTAGATGAGCAAGGAAAGTAAAGAAGTCATTAGAATGTACAACAGATTTTCAGTAAGCACACGTGAGTTTGCGTGAGCTGGCATAGGAAACTGCAAGTAGGAGCATTGGCAGCAGTCTGACTTTTGTCATCATTAGAAATAGAGCTATAAGAATTTTTAATAGACTTCTAGGAACTTTAGTTTTGAGAAAGATATGAAAAAATACTACTGATTTGGATTTTTAAGAAGCTAAAAGCATAGCCTTCAAGATTGTAGCTAAAAGTCACTATTTCTGTAAACCCAGTGTCATTTAACCACCTTTGGATATTGTGTGCTTTGAAATTGAAACTCTACATAGGTAAAATGGCAAAAATTGAAATGTCTCTGAGTAGTTTGAAATAGAAGATATGCTTAAATCTAAAAATAAAGATTAAATGTTGCGTTTCAGGTCCAGGAGCCGGTGCACAGATACACCACTGAAGAAGGAAAGAAATACAAGAGAAAATATGGTTTTCATCACTTTTTTGACAATATTGAAAAAACCCAAACAAAACAGAATCGTAAATTATAGCAAGAAAGCACAAGGATGGTCTTTTATTGGACAAGGTCCAATGGTAGCAGTAAGACAAATGCAGGAGGATAAAGAATTAAAATGAGGTATAGATTTTGCAATGTGCCAATGTACTGTGTTATAGCAATGAGAATATATCAATCAAATCAAACAATACAAAGTGCTATTTGGCTATGAATGGAGACATAATATACCTTCCTGCCATGTTCTTTTACTAGACATTATCTCCCCAATTCTCCTCCAGCCTTATCCTGACCAGGATGCTGGTAGGCCCTTATCTGCCAGAACAATTGTACACTGTGTTGCATTGTCTGTATGGAACAGACCTGGCACGCACAGAAAAAATAGTGAAGACTTCTCTTGGAAAATTCAGAGTTAAAGGTAACATGAAGAAATGCTAGCTATTTATTCAGTTATCATAGCTGTGATAACACAACCTCTAAAGTCTGGAGCACAGATGAAAAGGAAACGTGAAAAAGCAAACAAAACCAAGTTAGCTCAGGCACATTGAAAGCAGCAGGAAAACTAATGTGTATCATAAAATCCAGGCTAAATTTTTCTTTTCATTATTATTTCTATGCAATTCTCTGGAATACATAACATGGTGATCCATATTACAGCTTTGTTGTCAAGACAGGTACAACATTTTCAAGACTGTTCTCTGGAGAATTGTTTTGGAGCTTCTAACAAAATTATCGTAAATGAAGTTGTTTCCTAGAAACATGATTAAGCGCACTCAGCTATCGCACTTCTTGGCCATTGACATAAAATGAAGTCAAATTGTGAGCTGATGAAATTGAGATATATTGCAGTTGTTTTAATAGCACAGTGTTGATTTAGATCATCTGCAAATCTGCTTCATGCTGATTTGCACACTGGTTATCATCCAGAAGGATCATAGTGTTTTACAAATTAGCATCTTAGAGAATTTATCACATCTACTTGAAAAAAAGGTACAGGTCTCTTCTATTTGGGTGATCTGTCACATCAGAATCTATGGTGTCTTCTACAGTAGACTGTATCTTTACATCTATAAAATACCCCGTAGGCACCAAGTTTCATCTGTGTTTAAAGATAGACACTAATCGCTCAATAGTTGCCACTGACTGACCACTGAACTTTGTTGTTTAAAACAGTATTTTAGCCTTAGTATTTAAGAAACAGAAACATAAGTCATATAAACATAACAGGACACAATATTTTATAACACATAAGATATATAGGCATATATGTTAGCTACAATACTTATATGTACTTTTATTTATATATATATAGATACTTTTATATATATGTAAATCTCTATATAATATTATATATTCCTTTAGGAAAAGTGTAGTTCTTCATTTAATGTAAAAAAGCAAAGCAATCAGTGCTTCACAACGTGGCTGGTTTACAGACTACTGGAAGCTGTGAGAATATTGCACTGTGTTTACCCTGATGTTATAATCTTAAATACCTTCTGTTAGAGCCATAATGAAGGGTTAAACAAACCTTATGTCTGACCTAATAAGATTGTGCTTATATTTAAAACTTGGGAAAATTTTGCTATCAGCAATAAACAGTGATAATTACACCTGCTAAAAGTCTTGTCCAGGGTGCTGTGTAGACTTGTCCAACTTAGAGAAGAAAGCAAGAAACACATTCCTCTCCATTCTGCATTACTTCTCCATGGTGCTGATATTTGGGGAGTACAAAGTACAAATTTATCTATGATAAATTATTTTTATGAAGCTGGTAAACTGGAGGAAAAGGTTAAGAGGAAACAGAAACATCTCTCATATCCTCTACTGGGCGTAGCTCATGCCTATCTATTGGAGCACTGAGGCAATCTTAACGTAAGACACGAAAATGGTGACATTGTTTTCTTAAATATATACACAAAACCCTAAACTCACTCTAAACGTAGACTCTGTGGCACCTCGAGATAGTTTAGCAAAGACTAGAAAAACCACTCAGCATTTGTCTTGTCGTCAGGACTGCATTAAGCAAAACGTGATCCACAACCTTCTTCATCTATTCTGAATTTTCTTCCCCTTCTTCATCATAGTGTTCTTGTCCATGCAGATTTATTTAATGCACAGGCCTTTATCTAACCACATACATTCTCTTTCCCATTCTATAGTGGAAGGACATTTAAGCAAGTCACAAAATATCTTAGATTAGTACATATTAGTAGTTATCGTTAAGTGGGGAGAGAGATTTCCCTTATATCTAGTATCCTGTTTCACATTGACTCTCATACTCCTGCCATGTATGTGAAGAGCCTGGGTTCCTCTTGTTGATAAGCTCTTCATCGGAGTGGGACTCCTGCTATTAGTACCCCTCAGAAAATATCTCCACTTCAGGATCAATAAACCCTGTCCCCGAGCTGCTGCGCTCAGGACAGGCGCTGCAGCCAACCACCACTTGAATGTCACTTTGCGGTACTCCTATTCATCAATATCTTCTTGTGTTGGGGTTGGGGACAACACTGCACACCATATCTAGACAAAGATATGGCATGTGCTGAGTAGAAGGGGACAATCACTTCCCTTGTTACTGGAATGCTTCTGGTGTCACAGGCCAGGATGTCGTCGGACATCTTTACTGCCAAGGTGCATGATGTGCACAAGCCCTATGCGGAGCGGTTGAAGGAGCTGGGGTTCTTTAGTCTAGAGAAGAGGAGACTCAGGGGTGACCTTATTGCTGTCTATAACTACCTGAAAGGGGGTTGTAGTCAGGCGGGGGTTAGTCTCATCTCTCAGGTAACTGGCAACAGAACGAGAGGACACAGTCTCAAGATCCATCAGGGGAGGTTTAGACTTGATATTAGGAAGAAATTCTTCACTGAAAGGGTGACCGCCATTGGAATGGGCCCCCAGGGAGCTGGTGGAGTCATCGATGCTGGAGGTGTTCAAGAGTAGGCTGGATGAGGCACTTGGTACCATGATTTAGATGATGGGTTGCTGCTAGATTATGGGTTGGACTTGATAATATCTAAGGTCTCTTCCAGCCTTGCTGATATTGTGATACTGGGCTACTGTCCTGTCAGCAGAGACCTCCCCAAGGGCCTCTTCCACAGACCTGCTCCCCAGTAGATCAGTCCCCAGTTTGTATCACTGCTCAGGGCTCTTTATTTCCAGGTACAAGATTGGCAGCTGTTCTTGTTCATCTTGACAAAGTTTATGTTGGCCTATTCTCCATCCTGTTAAATGAACCCACTACAGGGTCTTTTGTGATATTCTACTTGTTACCTGCCTCCAGGAAAACGACAGTCCATTAACCACTGCCCTCAAAACTCAATCATCTAACCAGTTGTTTTACTCATCTAGTTGTCCAGATACCTAGACCTTTACATACAAATCCCAGGCTAAAAGTTAACGTACAAAAATACCTGAAGTCCAGAGTCTCCCTTAACTTACTAAAATATTGCAATTTCAGTCCAGTTTTACAAACTTTAAATAATGCTATGCAGATGAATCTAACACAAAAAACACACTTTGATCTGTTCATCAAAAATGTCAACCAAGCATTCATGCCTTCACTAAAAAAACACCAAAACTATCCTTGTGTTATTTTTAATGCTGCAGTATCTTCTTTTAGCTGAAAGTTTGTATTATCATAGAAAAATAACTTTTCTACATTTAGAAGAGGGGAGTTGACAAAATCATTTTCAGTTACTTTTGGTTTTTTGAAGAGTAGGCATAAATCTCATAAGACTTGTTGTTTGTGGAAATTAACTCTTCAAAATACAGGTTATTTATTTCAGGGCTAAAGGTAATTTTTTTACTTGCATAGCTTGTTCCTTTAAACACTGCAGTCCTCAGTCTTGTATCAAGAGAATGGTATGATAATTTTTTCTATCCACTAGAAGAAGCTGTCAAATGAGGGAAATTTTCAGTCTTTTAATGTATAAAAGTATATTTTACATATTATATTCTCAAGTTAATGACTACTTCTGTCCAAGACATCATTAAAAAGCAAAATTAATATATGTTTTGTAGAAAACAAAGGTACAATTTCTTACTTAATATGCAGATTAGCCCTTTGATGTATCTTATACTTTTGTCTACTTAAATTGTATGTTTTAGGAAAAAGCAGATTGAAGTGACAAAGTGGAGGCTGATTTTTCATTTTGTGTGCTGGGAGGAATTTCATGTAATTTGGGGGCATCTATTCTCAGACAACTTCGGCTTCATCAGCCTTGACTGTCAAATATCAGTTTCACTTCTCTTCTTGACGAACAGATTTTTCCATAAATGAGAACACTTTCTGGCAAACTTTAAATTATATAAAGAAAATCTTGCTGACATCCTTCCTCCCACAGTTTCTTTTTACTGAAGTAAAAATAAGCAAATAAGCATGCAGGAATTGAGTGCATATTAACTGTAAACAAGATTAAAAAAATTAATGATGAAGATCAGAGACTTCACTTGACAAATCCTGCACCTCAGATAGCTGGTGCAATGTTGTTGAGACAACCACAACCTCGGAGCACCCTGTCAATCAAAAAAAAACCATTTTCTTTGCATCGGTGACCTGCAGAATCAGAATGCCTCAATCTTACCTTTCCTCCATTCAGATTGCCTGGAATGTACATCTAGCATCTAGTGCACTTTAAAAACCTGTACAAATAGGTAAGTAGTGAATGGAAGGCAATAATTGTCAAAATGTTCTAAAACTCTTCTCTGAAAAGTGCATTCAACTGAAACAGGTGTTTCTTAGTGAGGAGAAGCAAAAAATGTAGTCTAGTCACCTTATTCTTCTTTAATAATCAATAGAGGGAAATAGCCATACCCAAAAGGTGGTTTATTAAAACTTTTCCATCTCTGATTGATTGCCTTTTGAACTGACTTGTTCTAGTGTAATTATTAAGCCTACAAATATTTTTGGTAGCCAATATGCAGAGAAGGGAGCACAGAGCCTTCATTTTGTTCAAAATTTAAGTCTCATCTACGAAGTAAAACTGTAAGCTGACATCCTGTCCTTATTTACTATCATATGACTTCCCAGGGAAATTTCTGAGGCTGCCTGGCTGTAACAACTCACTCTTTCTCTGTTTATGGGTTTTGCCTTCTGTGCTATGTCTCTGATAAGGAGTGAGTGTTTGAGGGAATGATGGCCATTAATTAGGGATTAAATCCTTCCCCAGTGACAAGGGGATGTTAGAGGAGGGCATCGCTTTTTTGTGCAAAGTGTTATCTCAGTTCTTCACAACATTAAATGAAAGAAATAGGATAAGTAATCCTCTAAGAGTATGAGGACAAGAAGTGGGTAACTGTTCTCACTCCCTGCTTTCGCCTACTGTATCACACTCAACTGAGGCTGTGACTATATTTAACATTGTTTTAACTATTAGTAATCACATATTCATTGCACTTCAGTAAGTATTTTGCTGTAAGAACTGATTTTGCTGAACTTGCACGTGAAAAAAACCTAAATATATAGGGTTGCTTATTTAAAGACTATCTGTAGCAATGAGTCCTTGAGGTCTTTCATTTTCTTCCTCTCTCTCAGTGTAAGCCCCTCATGAGCTGGCATGCTACAGAAGTGTAGTGTTTGCAAGAAATAGTAATTCTTATGGAGAGTATAAGGCATGTCCCATGTACATACAGTATTTACAGCTACCCTGTCATTCTTCTATCTGTTTCACTGATATCACTGCTGAAGTGGAGATTGGGGATGCAGCCTTCTGCCTACAGTCTCATTCACTTCTTGACTCCACTATAAAGTTCACAGATTTTTCTGAATCGTTTCTCTGCTCTGGTTTTTTTTTTTCTTCTTTTTTAATCAAAATTGAAAAGGATGTTACACAACACACATAGACTGTCTGCTCAAAGGTATAGTCCGTCTGCTCAAAGGTACATTTTTCTCCCTGGAAACACAGAGCATTCCCCCTTTCAAAAGGGCAGAATTACTTGTGACTCAGCGTAACTGAGGCAAAGCAGCAAAAATTACATTTGACTGACTGCACTCGTTGTACCTATAGACATACTGAGACATGTCTGCCTTGTTGAATTTTCACCCAGGGTGTGCCTAAAGAGCTTTCTGATCAGGAATAATATGATGTAAGTTATCCTTGTAACATTTCGAAAGGTATTGCCACTGCTTTCATTACTTCAATAGTCATGTCCTCAATTCACTTTTTCAAATACAATGATGGCATGTTAGAAAACAGAAGAGAAAATTCTGGCAGTAAAAACAGCACTTATGCTGCTCTGCTAAGGGATCCAAAAGGAACAAGGGACTCTTAGTAAAAACAAACAGAGAGTTTCTGGAGCATAAAACGCTGCTATATTATCATTCACTGATCACTGCTGTCATTGGTTTGGCACCTCAGCATAACTGTGATGCCAATTTTTTTTTTTAATTGCAAATTATTTATCAATCTTTGCAGAGAAAATCCTTGGCAATTCCTTTACACCTATCAGCATTGCCTGAGGACAGAACATTGCAGACCTTGAAAAGAAGAGCTGTGAGTTCTAGATGATGGCATATGATAAAGAAAGAAAAACATTCAAGAGAGAGGCCAATGAGCAAGCATTTATTTATTTTTCATTCAGAGCTACTATTCTCTTGGAATCACAATTTTGGCTTGGTTCCTCATTTTGTAAACACCACATTCACATGCCAAAATTTGCAGTATATGCTTTTATGTGCAAAATTATGCGAGATTTTGTAAGACGCATCAAAGACATCTGTACCACAGAGATGGTTTTCATTAAACAAAAAAGAAAATAAACTGAATGTGTGTTAACATAACATGCTGTTATATAGCCTGAATTTTAAAGTATTTGGGACTACTCTTATTAATGATAATCATAAAGTGATAATTTCTGAATTCATAATCCCACAGTAACTTCTAATGTGGTAAAATTGTGATGAAACCTGTGGAATTTGAATTCTAATGGTGATATTAGGAAGAAATTCTGACTCATTCTACAGCTACAGCTGAGGTATAGCTCATTGTCTGGGCTGACCCAGCACACTGAATCACTAATACCCAGAGTGGCCCAGGAACCCCAGTGAGGTAAGATGATGGTCTGAAGCACTGTCAGTTTCCCACAAAAGCTGATCAACAGTCACAGGAATTCTCCTCGGGGAATTGTGGACAATGTGATACATTTCCCTATTCAGCTTCTGCTGTGTCGTCTGTTAAGATACACTGATTGTATGCTGGAGATGTGTTCATTAATTCCCTGAGTGCAGAACCTTTCACTCTCAGGCATCTCCCCAGACAGCTCCTGCTGCTGAACTGACCAAACTGCATGTAAAACATCTGTAGAAACTCTTCTTACATGTGCTGAACTGATCACATAGGACAGGATTTTGTACATAGCTAAGACAGAGGATGTTTTGTACATACTATGAGATAATCATAGTGGATCATGTGCTCTTGTGGTCACCCAGAATCACAGGCCAGCTGGCTTGTAAGAATCCAGCAACACAACAGTTCACCTGAAGATGCTGCTGAAAGGATGGTTGCAACAGAGACTCCCATCGACACTTGGATGTTCTCTTGGAGAGATCTGACTCCTCGAGTGAGCTTTACTGAGGGTCGTTGTGTTTTGTAGCATACACTCTTTCTGTGCTTATGCAACAAGTATAAGGCAAACAAAATTACTCAATATCTCATTTTGGTACTTTTGATAAGAAAGAGAAGGGAAGGGAGAAAGAGACAAAGGGAAGAAATAACAAGAACCAAAGAAAGAGAAAGAAATTAGCCAGTGAAGCAAACAAACATATCAAACAATCTTGTAGTGTGGTAGTTGTGGTGGTATTGTTTAATTTAGCAACATTTTAAGTAACTTTTCCCGCAAAATAGATTTCTATGTCTTCTTCTGGTTAATTGTCTGGTTAATAAACAAAAATACTTGCTATTAGTTTGCAGATAATGTTTAATCGAAATTCATGTTTTTAGAAAATGTGATTATCTCTGGGAGAGGTCATTTGGAAAGCTGAAGGCTAAGAATAAAGGATTTATGGTACTTTGAATATGTATGAGTGAAAAATACAACTAAATTCCACCTTTTTTGTACAATTTACTTTTGAGCCTTTTAATATCTGTAGGGAAATCCATATGTACTTAATACAGAATTATGTCTGTGTATGTCTCTTGAGTAAATTTTTGATCCTGTGTGACCTCATGGTGTGCAGGGTATTAGTAAATGGAAAGTCAATATCTACAACTTGGTTTTGCCCATTATTGCTCGCAAGGCACTGACCCTGATGCACAGTATGTTGTCAGTTGGACAGCTAGTGAAGAATTTGGAATAGGCATTTCACACTACATGAGCATAAGTAACTTTACATAGGAGAGCATGCTTCAGCAACACTAAATCTTTACAGTTGTGTGGTTGTAATTCCACTCGCTTTTGAGTAACAGAGCAGCTTGGATCACAGGATTACTCATCACCCTGCAGGGCAAAGATCCCCACGAGGATGTCAAGGAGTTCCTGCAGCCTGCAAGGGCCCAGAGCAGCACAGGCTGACACACCACAGCCAGCAACTCCTTTCAGACTGTGCTGTGTGGGTGGAGGGGTCTTTCTGTATCCTGAAATCATCAGTGGGTGTTACTCTGACTAACAAGAAAATACTGCATAATACATACAGAACTTTCATTTAACACCCTAAATATGAGGTGGATACTGAGGATGGAAATTATCAAGATTTTACTGCCATAAACCCTGTGAAAACAATATTTAGCAATTCAAGTAAGTTCACGCCACTTTCTACTTAATGCTCAAGGGAACACCAGAGCTGGCAGTTGGTAATTACTTCTGTGCAGAAACAGAATTTGACACACACTATTAGAATTTTTTAAGGGAGTTAAAAGAAAGTCTGACGTTTTCATGACAAAGCTGCTCAAATCATCTACTTCTGAAAAAAACCAAATAGTGTATTAAAAAACCCCTTTTAGTTCTTTATCAGAAGATGTGAGAAAGAGTAAGGTTCCAAAAAGCTCAGAGAGACAGACTTTACCTGTGCTAGGTCTTGTAACCAGCAGCTTTTTACAGTTTGATACGTGAAAATATCATACCATGTTCCTGCTCTCGTTCTGGAAGGTGAATGAGTATCACCTTTGCCACTTTCATCTCCTTTGTAAGCAGACTCTGACTTACACGAATATTTGTGTCAGTTTTAGGGAAAAAAAAATAAATCTGAAGTCTTCTGATAAACGTCTCCATGTGAAGATATCACAGAAAAATGAGACCTGATTGTTGTGTTGACCTCCTCTGTAGGGGGGGACAGTTCCAGAACTGAAAGAATAAAATTCTCAGTTCTGTACACATTGAACACCTACATAAGACTATTTTATAAAATCTCATGCAGAGAGTATAGAGATATATAAAAAGCAACAACAAAACAGACTGCTTTTATGGATATCACAACTGATTTTCCCTCTGTTTTGAATGTCTGCATAGCTTATATATTTTCAACAGATGTTGTGACCTTTTTCATGCACTGTTGCTTTCTGCTATAATCAACAAGGATGATTTAAAATGACCACTGAATGTCCTAGTGCATAGACACAGAAACTATTTTTAATACTGCAAATCTTTTGTATAATTCATGTTAATCAAATTAATTATCGTGTCTGGTAGAGGGTTGTTTTTTACCTGAAACTGTGTGATCCTTTGAGTCTCTCAGTAGTTTGAGCCTTGCATGAGGGAAAATGTATTGCAGAGGCTTCCCGTTTATCTGAGGAACACAAATACGCATGTCATAAAAGGATAAACCAAAAACAACTGTATCAATAATTTCAGACAGTTGAAACAGAAACAAGCAAACAAACTTATTTCATCCAGGGAAATATCACAACTTCACAACTGAAAAAATCCCAAGTTTTAAGACATTTGTGACACTCCAAAATCTTTCTGCAGGGGAATGAATATTTTCTTCTATAACTCCAGATTAATTTCAAATATGGCCTCAGTTCTGATTTTTCCTAAAGATTAAGAGGTAGTCACTGTCTTCTGTAGCTTCCTTTAATAGTAATCCTATACCCAACCAATGTTTAGAAGAAGAAAGAAATCAAACATAATACCTGTAATTTTTATAAAATTCTATTCATAGAGACCTAAACAAAATGCTAGTTGAATGTGTAGCCAGCCACGTTACTGCTTTAGTTTCAGCAAAACCACGTATTCCAATTTACCTCTTTTCTTTAAATTCCTAAAGGCTTTTGAGAGACCCAACCTATAACTTGTCGGACAACATTCTACATGAAAATGCGCAGTTTACCTGGGCTGATTTCAGGGACTGTCAAGGTTGAATGCAATGCACCTCTACAACAGACTCTAAAGAGCCAGGTTTGCTGTTGTGATGATCACACCTGCCCCATGGTTTGGCTAAAGGAGGTGCTATTCGGTAGGGATTGAACCACCTGCCAGGGATCATTGCCTTGAGCCCAAAATAAAATACCTCTGCAGAAAGAATGCTGGTTGCAACACACACCTCGCAGCTATCACACACCCTCCCTTCCTGACAGTGGTCATTTGGTATCAAAGCTGAGCCCAACCCCTTTCTGCTTCTGAGATGTTGGTTCCAAGCCTTACCACTGCACCCAGACCAAGAGGAGGAAGCATGGCTGTGACTGCTCCAGGATGGGACCCTGAGGAGGCAGCAGACTCAAGGAGCCAAAGGGACAATATTATTCAGCAATGCAGCAGCCTGAATGTATCAGCAGCCTCCTGCCAAGAGTTTATTACTATTATTTATATTTAAGTCGCATTTAAAGGGATTAAACTCCTTCTGAACTAAGGACTTCAGACTTAGTTTCTGCCCTGGAGAGCTCATGAAGTTAATGGATAGCACACTTAAATGACGGAAGGGGAAACAGAAGTCAGGGGACTCGCTTAGCTCAATCCCACAGTGCACAGTAGAGTTTGTACTTCTATTGTTGTAACTCAGTTTCCTATCCAGTGAATGATGTTGCATTTTGAAGGCTGAAATTGTCCCATAACACACTGAGAGTAGTATTGACTGTAATGAATTAAGGAGATCATGGATTTGGTGGTGGACAAGTACTCCAGAATAAATTGGAACACGAGATCAAGCAGACGTTTGAATTCATCATGGAATTTTGGCAGGACAGGGTATAATACTACCAGAAGTGTAGTCATGTGGAAGTCATGAGACTTCCACACTTATATACAGATAGGAGGAATGTTATGTTTTTAATGACATTATTAGAAATTCAGCAAGTGTAATATAACAGCAAAATTAAAGTACTTGTCATGTGTAGCTTACATAAAATTGTAAGAAACCTAAAAGAATGTACCTAATTTTCT
The DNA here is from genome assembly GCA_013399895.1 of Serilophus lunatus. Taxonomy (NCBI): domain Eukaryota; kingdom Metazoa; phylum Chordata; class Aves; order Passeriformes; family Eurylaimidae; genus Serilophus; species Serilophus lunatus. The sequence goes on from VXBA01001184.1 coordinate 726,903, forward strand.
TTTGAATTAAATAAAAAACCACAAAATATTGCAGTTCATGAGGAGCATACAAACACATTTGAATAGATCCTTAGCTGGGATCCATTTTGGTGGAAGCTGTTCAATCTAACTGAGGAACACTGCAGCTCTTAGACTTCAATTCATATTATTTTAATAGCTCTATCTTATTTTTCTTTTGCAACATTTTTTAATAAATAATGTTCCAAAAATATTCAATGCCATACTGTACATGACTGCTGACAAATATGACAGAAAATATAGACTATCTCCTTCTTTTGCCTCTTACTTCCTTATTACTTTCATTTCCAGAGTTTTATTAGGAGAATAAATCTTGGTGATTCATATAGGTCTGAATAAAAGCATTAAAGTTTATTAGCATTCAGGGTAACATACTAGGTTTTTTATTGTTGATGAGAATCAGTACTTAAATTGAACATGTCAATAGGCATTTACTTTCAGACCAGTATATGTCTGAAAGTGGCAGAATAAATAGGAAAAAGCAGAGATTTTTCTAAATAGATAATGCAAAGAACAGTTACACGATTCTTTATGCTTTTCCTTTAGCCATAGATGCCCGTATTTATTCGAAATCTACTAAAATATTTGAAAATCTGTAGAACACAAATTATTTTGTCTTTCCAATTTTCCGTATCTAGCTTCCACTAATGTTATTTCCCTTCACCTGAACATATGCCAGGGGGCCTTTCTAGCTGACTCTTGCCCCAGTTTCCCCAGTGAAGATACAGAAGGATTCCACCGAATCCACACAGCTGTGACAGCAAAAATAAAAAGTACAGTGCAGAGGGGCCTTCCTTCTGCTGTATGGCTGCAGGAATGGAGGACAGGTAAGTACTCAAGCCCAGATTTAGATCACAGGGTATAAAAGTGACTTGATCCCACTTATTTACTACAATTCCCAAAGATTTCTGCAATCTATCCCTGTCATGAAGATACTCTCTCAGCTTTTTGAGTGCATGCAGTATACTCATCTTGCAGTTCAGCACTGGCAATATCATCCTCTTCCTCAAGGAATGTAAGCTCTGCTCATGTGTTTCATGTTACTAGTCAGCTCAAAGCCTCTCAAAAAATTGAATGAATGGCAAATAAATATGCTGAGGTTTTCCAAGACTGTTGCAGATCAATTTAAATATGCACTTCATTTTTCCCTTTGTTCTCTTTAAATGTTTTGTCTGATAAAGAAACTTTATGGAGGCCTCATATAAGGGAATTTTATAAGATAAAAAGGACAATCTAAAAGAATAAATTTCTCTAATAATTTATTTAAGAAATAAAATGCATGAAGTGTATTTTAGTATTGCAGGTGAAGTCCATAGTCAAACCTATGATGTATTAACTGGTCCTTGGATCAGATCATCAAAGCCGTGGTCATAACTGGTTTTACATGGGCTGCACCTCCATTTTCACCAATGTTAGACCAGAACTGACAAGATGAATCTCAGCAGTTACACTTGGCTGCAGTCCTCTAGGAAACACCATCTTCAAGGGAAATTTTAACTGGGTTGGATATACGGGAACAGGATGGTGGATGCCCAGGGTGGTGGATTAGGCAGTATCTCTCCTAATTTCTGAATACCTGCATGACCACACCTGTGAAAGCTGGCACTAGGACTTTCCACAGCTGTGGTAATCCTGCCCCTTTGAATTACTACATCCCCCCTGTGCAGAACACATATCTAATGTTCTCTATAAAGCCTCAGGGTGGAAAGTTCCCTCTACTTATAGATCCCTGATGATGGAGATAAGTTGCTAAAGACATACTAAAAAAAAACCCTTAACAAATACAATGTTCCTGCTCATTAAAGAATTGCAAATTGAGTTGCATTTTTTTCTGCAATTAGGTGAGTACAGAACTCTGACTTTTGATCTAGAAGTCATTCTGTCATGCAGTGAGAACAACATTTCTGAGTGACTAAGACATGAAGACATGCTAAATTCCATCTTGAATTACAGTGAGGGGGTGGCTAACAATTCACTACCTAGATTACACTAAATTTGGAAATGTCCTGTTTCTCACCGTATTTCTAGAGAGAATCTGAATCACAAAATGCCTACAACCTCAAGCCTCTAACACCAAATGGTTTACTACAATTTAGAACAAAATCTCCTTGCTAGTTTGGAAACAATCAAAACTAAGCGGGGTGGACTTCAAAAACAACCCAAAAGTTTACAGGTAGCCTTCTGTATCTCTGTCACAAGAGATATTTCCTTACCTTAAGCCTACTGCTCATATTTCCCCCAGTTTTTCAGAATTCCTAAATATCCAAGTGCCTAAAAAGGCATGACTTAAGTCTCAAGGGAATGGCAAAGATCCGTGAACCAAGAGAAACATATGCATTTTTATGGCCCTTAGAAATAGGGAATTGCATTCAAAAGGTTTCATGTCCAGAGCCCTTGCCTTTTTCTTGTGATTAGAAAAGAGTTATCAAAGTGAACTGATAGCAACACACTGCTGTTATGACAACTTTGGGATTTTAATATTCATTTTGGTCTTAAAAAGATCCACCTATGATGACTGGGAGTATTCAAAACCCACTCTCACTGCCCATGCCCGTGTCATGACGTTTTGCTGCACTGGCACCTCCTCGTACTGTTCCATCCCAAACTGTCAGTATCAGCCAGTTTGGTCCAGATTATATAAATTATTTTCACTGAAAATAATAAGAAAAAAAATCCTTGACATCTGGAGATTTAAAGAAGTTGCTGGTCAACTGGCAGTGACCAAGCAAACTGTTGAGGTCAATAGTTGAGGTCATACTTATGTATTGATTAGGTTTAACCATGTTTATTCTCCTCAGAGAAGCAGTTCAGAATCAATATATTGGGAAATGGCTACTAAGATAGTCAACTGAGCTGCAATTTAATGTGACTTAAGAATACTATATAGTAACACAGAAGTTGCCATAGAAACAAATATATTTTTCATATTTATAACAGAGTAACTGAGCTTTATCTGCTAGGTTATAAGAAATCCATGGAAACCTGAAAGTTCTGGACTGTTGCTTTGCTGGATTCTTGCTTCAAAAGCACAGGGTTGTCCTTTATTTTTTGCCTTCAACTGCACATGCTTTTAGGAATGCAATCAAGCAGTTCTGATTTCATGTAGAAAGGAAATAGATGTTTCTCATCTGTGAAAAATCTTCTGGAATGTTTTTGGAAACATTGATTGATACATTACAATCAGATTAGTGCTATTGATGCAAATTATTTCTGTGTCTGATTTGTGCTCAGTAAGGAATATTAAAGGAGTTGCAATGGCTTAATTACGCTGATAGCTGGGAAACTGCCCTCTTAGCTGATTCCAGAAAACTGTTTGCCACAAAAGAAACTCTGGATGAAGGTGAACCTGTCCAGGATGAAGAATGATTTGCCATCTCTAGTTCTAGAGTACATTATACTTGGAAACTACATCTCTCTGTGCAGGACTGAGCTGCAGATATGTGAGATAGACAGCATGGCACAGCAAATTCAGTAACTGTTTTGTTACAAACAGGGCTGAAAAAGCCTTTAAGAGTGTTTACTTTTTCTCACCACTCTCATGGGCTTGAAATGGATTATTTTTCTTGATAGCTTTAAAACATGACACTAATGCTAAAATCCAGAGATTTTACTACTGATTTACTTGGTTTTTTTGCTAAGAGTTTTACTTTCAAAATTCAATGTGGAGCTAATGAAACTTCTTTTAAATGCCTCTGACCCTTTTTATTGTCATAAAGCAACTTAATTTCTGAGTGTCTGAAAATATGCATTTTTTTTAAAGTTATCTCAAGCGAATGTTCACATAGAAAGCTCTGAGTTACATTTTGATAAGGTAGATGATTCAGAGTTGTGAGAACTGGCATTTCTCCCTTCAGCAGAATCATTGATACTATTTTGTACTGGTGAGTGACTGACCGTAGCTATCCCAGATGGAAATAGAGGAAGAAGGAACTGTTGCTTTTCCATACACATCACTTCTCTTCTGCAGAGGCTTTACATTGCACCAGACAGAACTATTTAGAACATATTCACTCTCCAGTTTATACCCTAAATTTTACAAAACCTTAAAAAATGCCTTTGGCAGGATTTTAATGCAGTATTTCTATATAAGCATGGGGATACCAAAACACCTTCAGGAAGAAAAACAATACATATTTTCCTCCTGAAAACATCCAGGAAATCAAGAACTCTTAGACCCCTTAACCTTCCTCTTGAAATGTTTTGATCAAAGTTTTTCAACCAGTCCTACTGTAGTGCTATTTATATGAGAGTAAAAAAAAAAATAAAGATCAGACCTATGTGATTAAGACTTCACCTTGCAACTGTTTCCCAGGTCAAAAACTCTGGAGTTCTAGAAGTTAAATGCATATTACAGACCACCTCTTTATTGCAGAGCTCAGGGTCACAGTAACCCTTTTGGACAAACCTGTTTTTTAAGGAAGATTTTCAGTTTTACCTGAAAGAACTGTAGTGGTCAAATACAATTATGGATGCTTAGAATCGTAAATGTTTATCATAAGGATTAAAGTGCTCAGAGTGAGAGTTTTTTTAACTATTGCCAGTGATATAAAGAGCTGCTCAAAAATATCCTTTATCTTGCAATAAAGTTGAATCATGGAATGACCTCTTCAAATAGATTTCCGTAAGAATTATATCTTGTAAAACTCATTTTCTCAACAAGGAATGTGTAGGCACAGTACTACCTAGGCTATGAAAATATCAATATATGCTAAACTAGAGATAGAAAAAGAGAGAAAACTGACACCGTGTATTGTAAGATATCATAACACTTACTTTATAAAACCTACATTCTATTGTCAAATGTCAGTGAGAATGCTCAGCAGTATAAAAGTTTTGAAGGCTGCCTGATAGCAGGAGATTTGTATTTGCATTTGTATGTTTTCTGAGGAATTAACTTGAACAATATAATCTATTAAGTATCACAAAGGGGCCATGCAATATCTTCTTTTTGAATCATAGAATCACTGAAGTTGAAAAAAACCTCTAAGATGATCAAGTCCAACTGTCAACCAAAACCATTTTCACCAATAAACCATGTTCTGAAGTGCCATATCCACGTGTTTGAACACTTCCAGGGATGGTGACTGCATAATTTCCCTGGGTAGCCAGTTCCAATGCTTGACCACCCTTTTCATGAAGAAATTTTTCCTAATATCTAATCTAAACATCCTCTGGCACAATTTGAGGCCATTTACTCATATCCTGAAGAAATGCACCGCTGAGTCTCATGGAAAAATCTAAATCAATACATAAGAATATATCAGAATATACTGTACATCGATCAGTAAAAATGATCACTGAAACAATCAATTAAGACCTTAGAAACTAGAAATACATAAACTCTTATACAAAGAGGAAATGAGATGGTGCACTAGATTTCAAAGTTGGCAAGCTTGAAAAGAAGAATATGCTTTTTTTTGTTTGTTTTTTGTCTCTAAAAATGGAAATATTCTAATTATTAGATTTATAAGGTCTTTCTGATTCACTCAACAATTGATCACAGACTACAGGGATTATACTCACCAGCTGAAAGTGGAAAAAAGTGTCAACAGGGTAAAGCAACTTTTTTCCTCCAGCTACTAAAAGAAAGGACTTGAATTTGGATGGCATAAAGCTGATAAAGTTAAATGAGACTAATTATATTCTTGTTTTAAGTATATTTTAAAGGAATACTTAATGGTTAGATAATTCCAGTTAAAAGATTAAGTCCTTTCAGATATATCTCAAAAATCAAAAGACAACTTGCAAAATTAATATTGAATTGTAGAGGAAATCTAATCTAATTTCATCATCAAATACTCGTGATGAATACAGGTCCAACAGCATTTCATCTGAATGCAGCTGGAATTTGATCAGTCCTTTAGTCCCTACAGTATCAGAGAGTACGATTAAATTATCAGTCATTTGTGAAACTAAAGGCACATCTTACTTGACAGCTTACTTGATCTTGGTGTTGACTTGGTGGTCGAGAGTGGGACAACTTCTCTGGCAGCCTCCTGTCGAGGATGTGTCCATTCTCCAAACGAGACTCTCTGGGCTTGTCAAACCAATCTGTTTCTTCACGGCGGAGATGGTAGGCTTTGGAAACCAAGGACAGGTCAAATGTTCTGATCCAGGGCTGGGCAAAGGGCAATAATGTGCATTGTGCATAGCAAACATGCAGTGGTTATTAATTGGCCATGCAGCTAAAGCAAAGTTACAGGTGAGAGTTGAGACATTGAACTTGAGCATTATTTAGCCGTGAGATAGCAAAGGGAGAAGATTCTGTTCATGTAAAAACCTATGGATATTAGATAGAGAAGAAACCCACTACTGAATGCTATAGCCATCATCCTTCTGGTAGCTCAGAAATGCACTGCAGATTTCACATACCTCTAAAATGTTTGTTGAAAAAAAAAAAAAATTAGTTACTTTTCAATNAAATCACAAAACAATTCCCAAAATAACCAATACTCAAAACCCAAACTCCAGTAGTTCCCAAAGTTCTGAACTGAATAGTGTTCAAAATATTTTGGGAACAATGTAAAACCAGTTATAAGAAAATTATACCTTCTTTCTGAAATGAATATCAACCCAAATCAAAGATGACAGGCAGCAATCTATGTAACCCTTTGTAATTCTAAGCAGAAATATTGGAAATGTTCTCATTTTTAATTCCATCCCCCAATTTTACAGTATGAACTTTTGTGTATGGCTTTTTAGCCAGAATGTTCTTTCTGCAATAAATCTACAAGACTAATGTTCTTCTATTTGCAACAATTTTAAACCTTTATAAAACCTACTGAGTTAGACACCTTTTGGAGATAAATAACACTCTTCCACTGAAATCAGTTTTGTAAATGCATATATTTATGCATCTGACTATTGGGTCAAGCGACATAGGTGCCTGTCCACTGGGATCACTATACAACATATAGATTTTCATCTGCGCTGCTCATCAGTGTTAACCAAAGCATTGTGCAGTTAATTAGAATGTAATACAAGATTGAATATTATGCTTTATTAAGCAAGATAAATTTGGAAATCAAAGAAAGACAATATTTGTTTCAGCAAAACCACCAGAAATTGCAAAACTTAAATAAGGTCAGTTGTTGCTGTGGTAACAAGAGTGAATGAACATCACACAGAGGAAAATTTAAGAGGAAAAAACAGTAGTGTGCGTAGTCTTTCCCATTTAGTTCTGAAAGTAAACATCATCTAGTTGGTTTAACAAATAATTGGAAAAAAAATTAAGGGGACAAAAAAAAATTGTCTTTTTTCATTATTATTTTATTAAATTTCTCCAAAAAGATGAATAATATATATACATGATTTTGGGGATATAATAATTTGTATGTAAAAAAACCACCCTGTATTATATTAGGTCTTTACAAAATTCTTATTCTTGGTTCGGATATTATGTAGTCTCTTCCTTCATAACTGTGCACAGACTTAAGCTAACATGAACTAATTTGAAAATATTTAGATCAACGTATATGAATTACCAGAAACATTATTAAAGATTGATGTTTGTCTGGCTAGTAATTAGTTATTGAATTAACTTCTGTCAATAAACAATTAAGATCTAATATACAAATCCTTTATGCTTTACACATTTATGCCAATTGACTCATGTCTGCATATTGCAGGCTGGTTCATAACTCATTCTGACAGAACACCCTACTGAAGCTTGCACGAAGAGCCTAATGCATTTTCCTGACCCCAGATGACAATGCTGACTATCACAATCTGCGTCATTAGCTTAGCAGATGAAAGAATGATTTTTTTCTCCTCATGCCTCACTTGAAATGACTTTTGTTGGGTTTCTTCTTTTGAAAAAGTAGAATTCCATATTGCAGTTCAGATCAGCCTACCTTTTTTAACAAAGTACGATGAATGTGTGTATTTTATATGATATTTAAACAGTTATGTATATATGTGTATATAGACACACACACGCCACACTCACATGTGCATACACACAGCATTGGTTTTGGCTTGTTCAGCTGGAATTTATTACAGCTGGAAACCCGAGAATAGTGAAGATAAATCACTGACAGCCTTAGAAGGGTCATCCTTTTATTCTAAGACTAACAGTATGCAGCCAGATGGTTTCACCTGTAAAAAATTCCTGCTGGAGTAATAGGGTACCAGGCTATTAATTCCAAATAGTTTAATCAGGTGATATTGAACACGAGGCTGTGGAGTCCAATAAGCTTGATCAAAGAAGAAATAATGATGACTTTAGATTCTATAATGAACAATTACAAGGAATCTTCTGTGTTGATGTCTTGATGTCTTTATATCTCATTTTTAAACTTCTAAACTCTATTGTAGAATTACCAAATTAGCATAGAGTAGAAAAAACATCCTTAAGGTGAGAAAAGGTAAATTTTATATCTTCTGATTTGAAAGGTGATCAGTAAGGACTATTTATATTGATGAAACTGAGCTTCAGCATTCCTGAAAATTAGTATCTTCAACATACCTAATAGTATGTGGAAACTGGCATCTTTAGGGTTGATAGAAATCTATTTGCAGGATGAGAGCAGAGCATTCATGGTATTGGGAACCCTGAGAAAATGCCAAGTGTTTTAAAACCTCAAAATGCAATTTATTTTCAATGGGCAGCTTTCGATGTTGTGCTCTTTTGACACTAAAGCTATTTTTTTTTAACATGTTTCAAGATTGGAATCTCAATGTTTGTACTACTTATGTGCTGATATACAGTTTTAAGACTTGCAACAACATGTACTTAGTGAAAAGCAGAAGGTTTGGTCTCAAAATCCTATTTCTATTCTCTTCTGCTATTTTTATGGAATGTGTTATTATGGAATGTGACGTGTCAAACACGTCTCTCGGTTTGAACACAAGAACAATTTAAATCTAATACTTTGACTTAAATACATGTTTAAAAGTCACCTAAAATGATAAGTCAAGCTCTAGCACAAGAAGAGTTTTCCTATTTCTAATGAAACCTCATCAACCATGCAGTAGCCGTTAAAAAAAAAAAAAAAANAAAAGGAAAAAGAGAAGCAGCAAAGCAAATTGTGTTAAAAAGCTGAATGAAACATAACAGAATAGCTGTCCACTGTCAAGGCATCAGGGTCCTACAGAGAAGAGTGCAGTCCAGAAAAAAAAGGCCATAATATTCTATAAAACTTTTTATCTTACATCCAAATTATATTTTTAGTACCAGTTACTTGCTATCAGAGATCATACTTGAAAATAATATCCATAAATCGTTTTGATTTTCCAAGAAATAAGCTATTTGTGAAGGTAAAAGCTTGCTAAAAATTAGAAAAAGTTTGTTGAAAGGAGAAGACCTGGTATTCAGGGACACATCAAGCTAATATAGAATATGTGAACTGAGTTTGAATACTTGTGAAAGGGTGTAACTAATCAGAGACTAATTTAAAACTGAAACATGTTTAACCCGAATTGTAGCATGTATGTCTGGTACATAATGCACTTCAGGGTAGAAATATAATTCCCTATGACCTGTATATACAATGTAAAATAGCATCAAATTGGATTTTTTGGTCAAGTTGGTTTTCCTTAGTTTTCAGGAGAAACAGTCTTATATCTTTCACCATGTGACTCTAGAATGAGCTTTAAAATTCACAAGATGAGATGAGACATGATAGCATCTACTTATTAATGAAGAATTATTTGAGTTGCATCTTGGGGAGTTCCTCTCAATTGCTTTCGTATTAAATTATAGAACTCTGTGTGCTAAGAATTTAAGGAAAGTGAAAACACTTAAACTTCTGATAAAAATCAAAAAAGCTGATAATTCTGAGTCTCTCCTGAAACACAGAGTTCATGAGGGATGTGTAAGTATCTAAGAAATATGAAAAAAGTTAAAGAACAAAAACTTAGTATGTAGTATGAGAAAGGCAAATAGATCAAATTTTCTAATGTTTATGAAAGATTCAGTATGTGTAAAAAACCAATAATGCAATAATGAATGGAGGTTAGTATAAACCTGAAAAATAAACCAAACTACCTCATAATCATGCAAATGTGTCTTTTGAGACAATCATTGCCATTTACAGACAATATAGCGCATGCAAAGTCTCTTTTATTGTGCAGTAAATACACATAATAAAAAGTTAAGGGAGCGCATACAATTTTGAACATATTCATTTCATTTTCTTTCAATCTTTGTTCATGGTTTTTAAACAATTTAGAATATATTAAGTCTGAACTGAGTCAAACAAAACTGATACATAATTTGCAATTATTGAGTACTCAACATCAGCTTTAACATTCTACTGTACTTATTCAGAAGCAGCATTTTTAATTGCACCATTTATAATACATCAGAAATGTTCCTTTCCTGAACTTAAGTCAGATAAATGCTTGTGCTTATTTGGCAGACATATGTATGGGGTGCATATAAAACCAGCTAAGCTCCATAACCCATCGATAGAAGTAAAATACTTTATGCAAGTTTATTGAAGGATGAGATTGTCTTGCACCATCTAAATGACAAATTATCTTACATAATCACAATTCTGAATGCACAGAAGTCCACATGACAGGATGCTTTCAACAAACCATAAATGGAATGTTATTTTGCTATCATGTTAAGCTCTATATGGTTCTAACATATAATATGTACTTAATGAATAGACTATTTCTGTATAAACACAGATCTAAATTGGTGCATCAGGAGATGGAATTATCAGTTCTTGAATTCTATCATGAAATTTCATGCAAATAAAATCACCAGAGTTTTTTCAAGGATTTGGGAGAATATTTCCAAATCCCAACAGAAATGATTGCAAATAAGTTCAATGATTCACAGTCACTGGAGAAAGCTCCACATAAAGACTGATGGTAGGGTCTGTATTGTACATGGAATGTTCTGCATAGTATCACTGGAAAAGCAGACATAAACAAGTGAAAAGGAAAATACAAAAGCAAACAAAAAGGAAAGCAAATCAACAACAATACTGAGCATGCTACAGTAGCTTCACACCATTCAGAAAGTGCTGTTAGGGTAACACAAAAAATATCAAATAAAACAAAACAAATCAACCCCCAAAAATATAGATACGCAGAAGATGCACCAAGGAACAGAAAAAGAACAAGTCTTTGAAGCGTAACAAAAATTACACACATGCATAGAAATGAGGGTTTGCGTTGTGATAGTAAGATACCAGTCTGAGGCCTAAGTTACCTTCACTGTCTGACATGGCATGCTGGAAGTCATCCATGATGAAGGCTATATCTCGATCATAGCCTCGAGTCCGTGACTCCTCCCTCATATGCTGCTGGACCTCAGGTAATGAATGGCTTGATCCAAACTGGTCCCTGGTATCTGCAGATATTGGTGGCAAGGGTCCAGCTGCTGCTCTTGCCATTCCCATTGGCTGCCCAACAGGACTTAGTGGGCTCTCTTCCTCTGAGTTCTGTGCTACTATTGGGATCCTTCCCCTGCTTTGGCTAATAGGTAAACTGGTGGGTTTAGTTCTTCCAGAAGGTGCTGCATGGCTAAAGGAAACATCTAAGGGTTCAGCTTCTTGGGCTTTCAGTCTTAAAGAAGAACTGGAAGAATCCCTTTTCAAAGACAAATCGAGCCCATACACTGAGGAGGGTCTAGATGAGGGCCTAGATCTACTACCACTGCTATAAGACTTCTCTGTTTCATCTTGTAGTGTGGATCTCATTGTTGGACCTAGTGAAGTCCCAAGACCTGCTCCAATGGATGACGTCAGTGGTTGCCCCATGTATTTCTGTTGGTCACTGATGTTTTTTCTAAGGCCATAAGTGATATCATCCTGAAGAAGCCTTGCCCTAGTAGTAATTCCCCCAAGTGTTGAAGTGCTAGAAGTCATATAGCTTGAATAGTCAGGCTCAAGGTCTCTGCTTTCTTGGATAGGCGAAAACTTTGTTAGTTTGGGGTCTATCAAAGCTTTCTTGTGTTTAGACTGCTTCTGGTAAAGGAGGGCTGCTGGGAGCTGTTTAGCAGCCTGTTTCTCAAGAGTAAGCCTACCTATGCTGTATTTCTCTGATTTTGGAAAATGCCTGTAGCTGCCCTCTCCATGGTAATACTGGGACAGGCCAGCCAGATGATCAAGACTTTCTGCACCTCTACGGAACTCTTGCTTTATCTGGTGTTTCAGAAGTTTGAGCTCATAAGGGTCCTCCATTGGGTCTTCATCAGCTTTAACATAGGAATGTAACCTAGAGGAAGTCTGCAGTGGTGCTAGGAAGTCTGACACTTCTTGTGCTCTCCTGGCTTCAGTTGTGCGAAGCAGTCGATCTGTTTTGGTCAGATCTTTCTCATGGAGACTAAAACTGGAACCAAGTGCTCCTGTTCCTTTAGTTAGTTCTCCTATATCATCAATCAGCACATAATTTCTGGATGCATGGTGGTGGTCTATATCTGCATAAAATGAATCTGCAGATATGCTTGATATAGGGCTGCTTGCTATGCTGTTTCTCTCATCTAGTCCTATCCTTAAGTCCAAGGTAGAGTACTTACTGCCCAGCTGGGAAACTGCATAACTATTGTCAGTTGAAACTGGTGCTATCATGAGGGGCTGATTGCGAATTACATCATAGTTTGTTGTTATCTTAGGCTCCAAATATAATGTGGTCTGTCTTGGCTTTGGCTGTATAACCATCATCTGTGATGGCAGTTGATATGACGGCTGTTGAGACGGTGGAGGTTGAGCCTGCGGAGTAAAGGACATAGTAGCTCCTGTTTGGAAAGATGTCTGGGTCTGATAGGGTGAAACCTGCTGATGATACAAAGGCTGCTGTTGTTGGTAATGTGATTGCTGTGTGAACTGAGTTGGCGCTTGAGTTGGTAGGGCAGGAGATGAATACTGATATTGAGCATATGGGCTTGTAGCAGGGGCAAACTGTGTTTCTGGCTGCGTTTGTGGTGGCATAAACTGGTTAAATTCTGTCTGGGGAGCAGTACGTGGTCTTTCCAAGCCATGCTGGGTTTCTATTCTGGTTGACCTGGTATTGTTAACTTCACTATCTGACATGTAATCACGTTCTTCCGCTACTCCTTGGAGATAGGCACGCTCTCTCTTTTCTCTTTCTTTTAGTAGGGCTTCTTTCCTTCTATTAATGCCCATTTCCAAATATCTCAGCTTGGCATCTATTTCTTTTTCCTCCTCATCTAGCTCTGCTTGCTTCTTCCTAAGCTTGGCTGATTCACGTTCAACCAAATCCAATTCCCTGTCTATATCCTGAAGAATTTTGGCTCTGGCCATAGTGGTGGTCCTACAAATCCTTCTCCGTGAAACTGATCCCACAGAAGTATATGGGGACTGAGTTCCTGCTGTTGCTTCCTCTGGAGGTGGGTTGGGCAGAGTCCTCTTCACCTTCTTTTGAGTGCCTGATGGAGTTATGCTTGAAGAACCTTTTGACTGCAATGAAAGAAACAAGACTCAATCACTATTTTGGAGACAAATAAATCACAAGTTGTTTAAATTTTTTTCATGCTATGGCTTTATATTTTAAACACATACTTTCCCTAAGAGAGAGGAAGGCTTATGGTATCTGTGAATAAGCATCAGAAAACTGCAAAAAAAAAGTGCCGTCAGTCTGCTAAGGGTCAGGAAGATGACCAATCTAATTCAAAATAAAGGTGACACTCACTAGGACTTTGTTCAACCTTTATATTCTTGCTGCCATTTAAAAGTTTTTTGTTTAGGTTTTGGGTTTGTTCTTTGTTTGGTTGTTTTATCTCTGTAAGCTTATACATAAAAATATTAGATGTACATGTGTGGGAAGGGAACATATATAAATACACATCTCTATTTTATATAACATTTAATTGAAAAGTGTATAATTAAAAATGTACATACATACACATTCATATCTAAATTTATGTATGATCTGTACAGTTGAATAGATGACTCTGTGCCAGATACCAAGCACATACTAAACAGCTATAACTTGTACTGAAATCCAGACGCCAAAGCGTGACTTTCTGGTGGCAACATATTTGGTACAACAGTAGTTGTTACATGATCTTGTAATTTTTTTCTCACCCTTGTTGCTAAATATATGTATTTTCAGAGGAGATTCTCGGGCTTTACGAAACTGTCATGAGTTTTTTTCAGTTCACTGAAGACTTTCTTAAGTGAATTTTTTTCCAGTAAGAAAGCTAGTTTAAAATCTTAAAAAAAGTTAAACTGTATAAAATTATGGGAATTTAGTTCTGTCCAGGTGTCCAGACTTCCTCACAGTTAATGGTAGAAGAGTGATTCATCCTGATCTAGGAGGTATATCTACCTCAGGCTGATGAGTCTTTTATTTCTTAAAGCACCTCTCATTCATCAATTAGGAAAGTAGGCAATGCAACTAGTTAGATGCCATTTAATTTGCACCCTAATTTACTAGTGTTTTTGTGAAGTTCTTTTTAGTTTTTAAATAAGTTTAGGCTCCTATACAATGTAGATAGATTAAGAAGTGAAACCTGAATGACTTTGAAATTGCATTCCTACTCCCTAATGGCTTCTTACAGATTTTGCCACAGCAAAGGAAAATGGATTGATCTACACACAAATAATAATTTAAAAAAAATCAGCTCAGCCATTTCAGAATGCAGACATGTTAATAGCAAAGTATGGAAACACTTTAGTCCAGTTTAATGAGGGAAGAATAAAAAGAGTATTAACCAACTTGATTCTTCTGCCTCTGCAGGAAAGGGCACCATTTCAGAAGCATTAATTGTTTCTAATTTAAAATGGAATTTATTTCATAATAAATGTTACTTCACTCAGATAACAAGTCAACAAGATTAATTTAATTATAGGTTATAAATCAGTATTTTCTCTGTTTGATCTAATACGGCATCAACAAACTGTAAAGGTTTTTAAAAAGTGTTGACAAGCTCTTTTTGCTACTCCTCTGTTACCTAGCTTTAGCAAATTCCAATAATCAACGTATCATTTGCCATGGATCTTTAAACAAAAATTCACTACCTTTTCAACTGCCATTTAAGCTCTTTCATTTTCTTCATCTAAATCACATCAACTTTTACATGTTTCAGATTTTAATAAAAGCAATTTAATCTTTTCAGCTTCCTGTGGCCATTTCTCAAACACATGGTGTCCCAACAAATCAAAGGAACTAATTTTCTCTTGCTTAGTGTGTACTTATAAGCAAAGACAAATTATTCATCTACAGTAGGTTTAGTCAGCTAATAATTTATATTGTGAAATCCACACAATACCACTGCTATTTCCCTCTCCTGAACTGAAATAGCAACCACAGATGGTGGAGCAGTCACAGACAGTCATTGGTACTGAGAAGAGCTATTAATAATAAAGTAATTAAAAGGTCTACAATACTTTATGTAATTAATATTTTCATATGATAATTAAGTTGCAGATGAATAAATCCCAGTGTTAGATTTTATAAAAACTACCTCATATCCTGTTTTTTTCTCTTTGCATATATCTAAAGAAACTTAGACTAATATACATTACAAGGACATACCAGTTGCTTTTGAAAAAGTATTGACAACCTTTAGTTCTCAGCTGCTATTCTCACAAAAGGCAAGCCTTAATTAGTTTTACTTGATATTGGGACAAGAAAAATAAATATATTTTAGTAGTGTGATGAAATGTGTGGCTTTTTCTTCTTTCTGGATATTTTCATCATCACTTATGTTCTACCTGGGAACTGCGTTAGTAGATTGAAGGTAAGTTCAACTACAGTATTTTGATAGATAATTTTAAAGTAGCTGTTATTAGTTTTTGCATTCCCTTCACATTTTTTTAAATAGCATTGGAAAAAAACCACAAGTTAGGCCTGATCTTCATGACATTTTAATTTCTATCAAAATGAATTTGGAGTGGAAAGGAGAAATTATGCTGTCTAGTCCTACTTTTGTATTTTTGGTCATCATAACACGCATGAGCACATAATGTTATGCTCATTTTACATTTAAAGTACCTCAAGGAAAGATGAGGCAGAAACCTTCAAGAAGCTCTTCTGGAGTCAAATAAACTTAGCAAATATAGACAGCATTTCTAGACCTTACAGTCACTGGTTAAAGTTTAAATTAGATGTCAGACAGATAGATGACCTTAGCAAGCTCTCTGGCTGAATAACCCATAAAGTTTTCTACCATACTTTATCACATTTTCAATCTTCTTAATTCTAGTAAGTTTACTTCTAGCTATCTACTATCACCATCACTAATTTTTAAAAATCATTTAGCAAATAATCACTCTAAATGTTGACTGTAAATCTCAAGGAACAGAAGTAATTTATTCTATTTCTTGTTTCACCATGATATCCATATAAACATTATTATTTTTATGCTGACCCTTGTATAATTTCACATTGGTCTGGGATGTCTCTTCATGATAGACTTAATGGCAATAAGATCTGCTTCTGAGACAAAGCTGATCTTGTTAAAATAAGTCCAAAGTTTGTGCTTGAGATAAAGCTACAGAAATGTTCTCTCCAACATTACAAATTAATAAACTGAGGAACAAACAATCTTCCCCTTCTACCATCATTTTTTAAGCTTAAATATGTTTCGAAATAAAGATAGGAGAAAGAGTCCTCAGTTTTTCAGTTGAGTCACAAGGCAACACTACAGTGCGGAAATCAAAACACTGAGCTGAAGGTTGCATGCAACCCTTTTTTTCTTCTTAGCAAAACCTTCTTTTTCTGCCTTGTCCATACACATTAGTCTTGATGTGCATTATATTCTGAGTTCTAGTTTATAGAGGTCATTCAGACAAAGGCTTGTGAATCCTTTTAAATTGGGTGGTGACTATGGAATAACTCCTTTGAGATGACCATCCCATTCCTTGTGAGTTGGTGTTAAAATATTTTTTCTACCTAATTTGCCTCCTCAAATTTGATGGCACTGGTGAGAAGGTCAGCAAGACTCCAATCCACTACAAGAATCAGTCAAACACCAGGAAACACTCCCACGTTCTGCTGCATGTTTTAAAGAGATACTTTATTTTTGGGGACAGAATGGCTCAGCATATCTGTGATGAATTTCTACCTCTAAATAGTGGTGTTGATTCTAGTTACTCCATCTTTTTTGTCCTCTTCTCAAATGAACTTTTTATTATGATATGCTCCTATTCCTGCATCCTCCTCACCCTCTGACATAACCACACTTGGATGTTAGCTTCATTTGCTCAGAGAACTGAGCTTTGACTGGAGCACACAACTTATATATTTCTTTGATGTTTTGAATCTTAAAAGTAAAAATATAACCCTCGTTATTCATTGTTCTTCTAACATTTTCTGTGATCACAACAAAAACAAACTTCAGCTTCTCTTGTCCTCTTAAGAGCTGACAAAATAGACATGTATTTATGTATATGTATTTTGGCATAAGTAGGGGCAAATCCTGCAAATAATGTATAAAATATTTATTTATGTATATAATATTTATGCATATAATAAGCTGACATCAAAATTGTAATTGGTTTGTGCATAAGATGGTATCCTTAATAGTTTGTCACCACTAGAGTGTATGTAATAGACACGATGATGTCAGACAACTAAAGTCTGTGATGCCATGAAAAGCAAAGGTAAAGTTGGTCATAGGCTAGACTACTCCTCTGCCACAATATCCTGAAGACTCAACAGCATGGTGGGAATCCTATTCTACACTGCAGAGGAACAAAAACTCATTCCCTGCAAGGCTAGGTTTCCTGAAGCATTTGATGTTGATTTGCAACGGACTTGAAATGTCAGCAGAAAGCTGGCTGTACCCTGATTTTTCTGTTACCAAAGAAGACAATGCAAGTAATACTTTTTGTCTTCAAACAAGGGTCATGCAGTCAGTAAGCTTGCTCAGAAAAGTCATGACAAGCATCAGTTTGAGAGATGAATGCTTTTGTGTTAAACAAAATTACTGAGAATAAACTGTTTGCATCTGTTGAGGTGTAAGGTAGTGGAGAGACAGAAACTACTCTCCCACCCAGAAGAAAAGACCATTTAAGGTAGGGATCAATGCAGTTTGTTAAGGCAGAAATGCAGTGGAAGGTGAAGCTCTGTGTTCCTGCTATTGCATCTTGGATTTTTCAACAAAAACCTTTCCAAATGCAATCCCTCCAAAGACCTAAAATGCACAGAAAGATTGTAATTGTAATATAGCCATTCTACTTATAAAGAGTTGGAATGTGTTTCTTAGTATTACAGTATGTGCTCTTCATTCTAAAAAATGTATCAGAAACAGTTAGAAAATTTGGTGATTAATTATTTTAAACATTTAACTTACTACAGAGAATCCATGAAAATCTATTATTATTAAAGACCTTTTGGTAATTTAACAGTACCTTTAAAATAATGAAACCTAATTCCTAAAGATGACATAACATTCTTACATGACATACTACATTCTTACATACTTACTTCATTGAAATTATGAAAGTCTTAACTGCATCTTTGTGCAGGATGCAGAGAGAGTTACTGAATGATGGTTTGTAGCTTGTCCTGTGCAAATAAATAATTACTCATAGTTTTTATGGACCTTTCTGGACAATCTATTATGTGGTAACCACCAATGAGAGGGCATCAGCTTTGATAACTCTTGGTAACAAACATTAAAGTAAGAATATAAGAAACTTCTCTCCACTGGTTAAGGCTGGCACAGGGTCATTTCTATGACATGAGGAACCATAGAGTGTGGGAATCCACCAAAGAAGCAGATGAGTTGTGCATGGTAAGGGAAATACATTAAGATACGTATTTATAAAACCTAGTCTCATTATCAGTGCTGAGAATGGAGTAATGTATGCTTTGAAAAAATTCTAACCATCAGTAAAACCTTATGTTACAACTGGTACTGCCTTGGCTTGTATGTCGTTGCTGTCCAGGGGAGTAGAAAATTAATTTGACGAGCTGAATTTGGCTTTGTGTATGGGAGTGAAATACCCTGCCTCATGAGTAATATACTAGAGCTTTCCTTTAATGTAATTTTTGTCTTTTTCTTTTCTGCAAGTATGTTTCTCTAGGGACTGAGCAGTCAGGCAGAAAAGTAGTGAAAAATCACTACACAGTAGCACTGAGATGCCAGTCAGTCTGATTTTTTGCTCTTTCCCCTCCATCTCTCCCATTCCTTTGGAGGGCTGTAAAGACAAATTTCTCTTCTGTTAAACTCAATATAATTTATTTGGAAACAGTATATTCTAAAACAATAAGAATTTTTCAGTTTTCTCACTTCTTGTCAGAGGCACTCACTCCTGAGATAAGCACTTTTTTTACTCTTGCTCCTGTAATTTTCTCTGTGAAATTGCTTGAAATTGTCATTTTCACTTCAAATGCAAGGGCCAGAGCACAGTGCACTTCCTAACAGCTGACAAGACATGAGATATCAACTTCTTTCCTCAGTTAAACACATAAAAAGCCATATGTTTCTTTTGATCTTGATGGGAGAAAGGAGAAATTAAAAGGAAACTTGCTACGAGAACTACAGGCAGATGTAGCCCTTACATAGTGATTTTCAGATCTAAATCTACATTTCATCTGCTTTATGATAGCAGACATAATAGTCATTATCAGCTGTTTGCACAGAAGACACAGTTTTACACAAACTGAATTGTGATTCTTTTGGAACAGGAGTAACAAGTTTTGTCCATAAGGGGTAATGGGGCAATTCCCTCCTTAATTTCTAGATATTAGAAATAGCACTTTAAATCAGCAGAAATACATCAGTGGAAAATCAATTTGTGAGAAAAATTAAATCCATTGTTTTGAAACTTTGACTTTAAATACGGTACTTGGAACAACACTCAATGTATGTACATTTAATAGATTTTAGAAAACATGCATTTTATTCCCAAGCTAATGTTTTAATTTCCTTACCTTATATCTACAAACTGTTTGCTTCTCTGCTCACTCAAGACAGTCTCTTTATTCATTTACCAGAGTAAAATTCAACACAGTATTTTTTTTTTCTTTTGCAGCTTAAGTCTTATACAAAAGGAAAACATTTCTGGCTAACTCACAGTAACAGTACCTTCAGAATTAATCTGAAAATTAT
This sequence comes from Serilophus lunatus, assembly GCA_013399895.1. Lineage (NCBI taxonomy): Eukaryota > Metazoa > Chordata > Aves > Passeriformes > Eurylaimidae > Serilophus > Serilophus lunatus. The sequence continues at coordinate 746,902 of VXBA01001184.1, forward strand.
TATTTCTTTTTTACCACCCTCCCCCCCCCGCTACTCTGCTACGTATCTTTGCAACCATACTACTTGTCTTTGCAAGGTGTTCTGGGATACCAGTTTATGTAAGAGGTTCACTGTTCAATTATATTAAATGTATACAGAATTACATAAATCCCATTTACTTTTCAGTGGAGAAAAAATCTCTGGCAGATCGATTCAGATAATGGGCATCTGTAAAGCTAACAAAAGGAGTCAAATTGTCAGAGTTGAGTACTGCCTCTGCATTGAAATCTCTGTACCAAATGGGCTCAATATTTTTCCCACTATTCAACCTCTGGGGAAAGGAAAAAAAAATAAAATAGGGAAATGGAAGAGAAAGGGGAAAAGGAGAGGAGAAGGAAAAAGGACTGTCCTCAAAACAGAGGAACATGATCTGAATTTCTTCTCTGAATGAGATTTCATACTTAAAAGGCTTGAAAACATTATAGGAAATATATAGCTGCTATGTAGACAATATATACTGATGCTTCCTAAATGCTTGTATTTATAAGCCTTGTACTAAGACACATTAAATATTCTTAAATATTTGATTTAAATATAGCTATAACTTATCACAACTTAAAAAAAAATACAATTCCATTGCTACAATATCATGTTTTATACTACACTACAATATAATTAGTGTTTCTCAATTGATCATCAATTCTTTTTCCCTCCTGCTATTATTTCACTGAATTTTAAGAGGTATTTGACATAATACAGAACAATAAATACTCAGAACTTCTCTGTCTAAACTATAGAAAGTTATCAAAAGTTATGTAGATGGACCACTTGATGCCTGTGCTAGGTTAAGATACAAACATTGTTTGCACATGATGAGTCCTGTCTCCTGCTCAGGCCACTTTTTGATTTAACTAATGGCAAAGAACTGTACCTTAGTAATATATTCTGATACAGAAGCAATCTGATTCTGCCATTGGTAATTGAAAACAGCTATATTAGGAGATATTGTACCAAAATATTAACTGTTAGCTTTGGGATTTGTTGATCATGAAGCTATTTATGGCAATAGAGGAAGACATCAGTCAATTTGATCTTCAAATAACAAAACCCTTGGAATAAATCTTTCTACATGTAATGAAATAGTCTTAGCATGGGCTCATTCACTCGTAGTAATCAATAATACACTGCTTCTCGTCATGCAACACACAAATTGCTACGTGTCAGTGCCCTCAGACAGCATAATGTATTTTATTTGTAACACAAATTTCATCTATGGAAAATTTTACTAGGTTATAAAGAATATCTCCCAGTCAATGAGAACATACTTTAAATTGTCTTCCTTTGCAGTCTAGCTGAGAATCCTGGCCAGAAAATACTGCTGAGAAATATTCAGAACAGTTTATACTTATCAGTATGATATGCATATGCTGAATTAACACCATCTGTTTTCAACTGATATCAGGTTACTTTTGCAAACTTTCAGCTACAATTAAAAAAAACACAGAACAAACCAAACAAAAAATCCCCTGAAACAAACACCAAAACCATCTATGTCTCTGAAAGAAGGGAAATATTAATCTTGTTTTACGGGGTAGGAGCAGGGAGGAAACGTGTGACAAAATCTCAGCTTTTTCTGCCTCTCCTTCACTACAGATGTTCTCCAAAGAATGGTAACTGACAAGACACCACATGCTGTGCCACAGCCCTTGTTTATTCGCAAGAGTGAGGATTCATCTGCCCAAGTGCAGGCATAATATGCAGAGTTAATTTGAGCTAGTCCTCCAGACTACTGAACAGAAAGAAAGCGTATGTTTTTCTTCAGCTCACTCCACAATCACACCTGTTTCCTCTACCAGCTGTGGAAACAGTTGCATGTAACAGAGATTTCATCTGTGAAAGTCTCAAGGTGAGATGAGTCCCAATCCCTGCAAGTAGAGAAGTTTCGATTCCTGCTTTTGGCTCCTCATGCAAGATCTACTTTGTAACAGAGTTTTAATCCTTTTCTTTGTGCAAGAGTCTTTCAACCTCTGCAATTCCTCAGAAATGACACCACTCCTCAGCAATCAAAGGCTCTGGGTTTGGCTCAGTTTCATCATTCAGGCAGTATTTATTTTATTCTGCACTCATGATGCTTTACTTCCCCAGTCTAAGATTAAAGGTGGCAGACTGAGCGGAACTCTGATTAACCATTTTCTCTAAAATGTGGTTCATGCTGGGGAACAATGGCCATGTAAGGCATTACAGATTAGACAAACTCACCGAGTGCCTACAGGCTTAATTCATTTTTTTCTATATCCATCAGAGCTAAGCCTTCTTCTTGGCTTTTCTGCTCAGCCCTGGCTTCATCCACACTGCTGTAGACCTGCATCAAAGTTCTTACACATCAAATTTCTTACTCTTTTTTCGAAAAGGACTTTAAAATTATAAATGCAACATAATCTGCTGCAGGAAAACAATTCTTACTCTGCTCAGGTATCATGCATAACTCTACAAGTCTTTTCAAGAGCTATAATGACCAATAATCCTTCATGGTGGCTACACAGCTGACAAAATCCCAGTATTACACACCATTAGAACAGAATAGAAGCAAACGGAAGTTTGTGAAACTCTCCTTGGTTGCTGATGCTTGCCTCCAGGCTTCACTTCATTCCAACAACTTAGCAGCTTTCTGGTATTGCAGTAAACTCTTCATAACCCCCTCTGCATCAGCTGGATAAGCTGATTTCTCCACCAGTTCAAGTTGTAAATAAGTTTCTCTCTCTTCCTCTCTTCTCTGCAATTTCTCAGTGTCTTCCTGAAACATTCTTATGCCTGCAACTTCTGTTTCCTGTCTCCCTCAATCCCCGATTTTCTGAAGCATAAGATTTCTCCCTAAAATACACCTAGATGATCCCAGGTCAGGCTTAATCCTCACCCCATTTAAAGAAATGTAACTGAACCTGACAACAAACACACAGAGTAGATCATCTGCCACAGATGGCTAAACATAGGAAGTGTGAAAACTACTCGCAGTATGTCCAGATTTTCTATTACACTTATTCTAGAGTGAGAACATGTACTAGCCAGACCACACAAAATTCCGTATTCCTATTCTGATTCTCATATAAGAATTGCATTTCCAGTTTGATACAAACCCATTTCTAAGTGACACAAGTTAAGCAAAACCAAATTAGCCTCTCCTTCCATCCCACCTCAAACCTTCAACTTTTCAAAGAAAGCATAAATACAAAACATAAAAGAACAAACATGTATAGAAACTTGCTATACTGATACAAAAACCCCATTTTCTCATGGAAGAAAACCAGCTTTCGCAATGTTATCTGTTTAAATAGTTAACAAAATGAAACAGATGATCTCTCCTTTCCCACCCACCGCCCCCAAACAAAAGTCTTTTAAAAGATATGAAACAATTTTTTCAAAGTTTACTTTTAGGTTGGTTTTGTTTTGTTGATTTTTTTGTTTGTTTTGTTTTTTGTTGGTTTTTTTTGGGGGGGGAGGTTGGTGGGTTTTTTTGCTTTTGTTGATTTACTAAATATGATTTATATTACTAACACTGAAATCTACATTCATTTTTGGAAAAGACGGTATTCTGCTCCTGGTTAAATTACATCAGATGACAGCTCTGCATGCAATGTGATATTTAATCCAACTGTGTAGGGCTGATGAAGAAGAAAGCAGTAACCTTTAATGAATTTTCTTCCTACTATTATAATAGCAATTACACTATTTTACACTATTTTAGAATCATGAACATCCTCTTTGCATTTCGGCTTATTGTAAGAAGCAGGACAGGAAGGTAGAAACTTGGCAAAGCTTACTTTTAAACACTAATGAAGCTGAAAATAATGAGAACACAACACAAAAAACAGAAGTTAACCTGAAAGATGTGTCATTTGCAGTTTCTAAACTTACATATGTTAAAAAAAAAATTAGTGTGGAATTCCTTCTCATGTTGTTTGAACATCAATTTACACTAAGTATTGAATTCATGATGAAATATTTTTCTTTATCTGCTCAGCTTTCTTTCTGGAAAATATTTAAAGGACTCTGTTTCAGTTGACAACCTGATTTTTTACTGGTCACTGTCTTGGATAAAAAGCTGAATTCAATGGACTTTGATCTGAAATTGTGTTGCAGATCCTATCCTCTTGAAACTACTTTCCAATTGTTGAATTATATGTGAAAAAAACCCTTCAACTTGTTCTTCAGTCTATTCATTCTTTCTGTATGACCAGCTCAGGAGAAACTATAAAGCACTGATATCAATTTGTTCATTCTCACATTGCCACTAAATTTCCAAACAGTGTTTAAATTTCAATATTCTGAACCGCAGAAAAAATATTTCTAAACACGTTTCTTGAAGAAATGTTTGATGTTTCACAGTAAATTAATAGTAATCATGTACTTCCTGCAGAAAACTAGCAACTTATGACAAAGACTTTCAGAAATGAGGATCAGAAATATACTGGAATTTTAGAGCATTTACATGTTTCTATTTATTGCATATTTACCAGCACTTTTGGACAATGAATTTAAAACATACCTTCTGTTCTTTTTGAGCAGGACATCTCACTTGTTTCATCTTATTTCTTAATTTATTACTAATTCCAATGTCTGTGTAGTATAGCATATCGACATCATCAAGAAACGCATCAAAATAAATTACTAGAGACTGATAAAACAGAATCGCAAATTTGATGCAAAATGAGACTTGTACAGTCTCAGCTATTCTATTAATATCTCCAGTTCAATACACACATTCACAGCTACTCTATATATTGAACTCCTTCTGGGCTTTGAAGCAAATGGAGCTGATTATCACTGTCTGTCACTTTCTCCCATTTCACCATTTACTTTATTGACTGTGTTGTCAATACTGCCAGAACAAGTCAGACAGTTGAAAATCCTTCTCCATTAATAAAAATGTGCTTTTATTTGTTTGGTTTAGTTTTGTTTGTTTGTTTTTTTTTTTGTTTTTTTTTTTTAAATATTTCCAGCAGGATTAGAAGTAGAGGAAAAAAACAACCCATACTTATCTGGTTTTAGTTTTTGTAGGGCATAGTTTTGGTTGCCTTTTTTGTTTTTCTTTTAAATGGAATCACTGTCTATTTTTTCCACATGAGAGTGGCCAAGACCTTATTTTCACTTTCTCTCCACATCCAGCTGGCAGACTGTCACTTTATAGTTTTTCTCTACCATACAAAACTTCCTTCTTCCTGTAAAATCTTTGAACTTTTTCAACATAAAATTCAGACTTAAAAGATATTTTCTACTAGAAAATTTCCACTTGTACTAAGTATTTAAATCATTTAAATGAACAGTTTTCCTCCCTGTGTGCACATTTTTCTATTTAGGGGTTTCATTTTTTATAATCAGAATTGAGAATTTTTGCTTTAAAGAAAGCACAAAAAAACCTCCCCAAATTGGAAACAGTGGAATAAGTAATTAAAAGAATTCATTCTAATTTCCTCAAGACATGATACATGGCTGATTCAATCAGATCATATTATTAATTTCAGAAAATTTTATATTTTTATGTCATATTTTTAAAAGAAGTCCTTCAGAGACATGTTTTACAGAACACTGTCCCTGGATTTTGGGAAATTATTTTCCTAAGTCTAGTTGCCCATAACATGGGAAGGAAAGAGCCATTTTCTAAAATGTGAGTTAAAAATCCAGAATATATTTATAAAAGATATTTTCTTTATAATGATGACAGACATTGAGATAATAATACTTCAGAATTTATATATCACCTATGCATTAACATGCACTTAAAAAAATACTAGTGTTTATTTTGAAAGGACGATTCCTTAAAACATTACTGTTAAAAAAAAAATAAAAATAAATAACCAGAAGATATTTTAGTGACAAAAAACAAACAAAAAACAAAGAAAAAACCCAACCCAACCTACCAAGCAACCAAAGAAAATTCTGAAAAACCCAAACAAAAAACCCCAACCAAACCTAAATTAACCTAATTATGAAGTTTGAGAGCTTAATGGGGCACATAGACTTGTGTATCCTGAACTGTACTGTGTATTTCTTTATAAAGCTGCATAGGAAGTACTTGAAGTAACATAATTTTCTTCTGAAGTGAATCAGTACAGCAGTTTAAGTGTGTCTGCACTTCAGCTAATGAGAACAAGGCTAACTAGAAGAGCAGGACTCAAACGGGAGAGTTTCCCAGACTTATCCCTGGGAAATGTTTTACATCCACATAAAGAACTAAAATCTCAGAGAGTTTAGTGTAGGCCCAGTAAGATGGGGCTTGAGGGAGAGTGGCTGTTCAACAAAGACAGGCTAAGGAAACTGCGCTTGGAAAACACATCTAATTGCCATCTTCAACAAATGGACCACTATTGAAAGGACAGACTTAGACTATTCTAAGGGATGAACAGCAAAGAGCAAAAGGCACAAGTTGCAGAAGGGAAATGAAGCACTCTTCATCATGAGAGCAGTGAATTTCCAGAACAGGATGCACAGAGAGGCAGTAAAATCTCCATCCTTCGAGATTTTCAGAATTCAGCTGGACAAGCCCTCTAGACGTCTGATCTAACTATGAAATTAGCACAGCTTTGTGGTCTAGTGGTATTATATGACATCCACAGCAACTTCCCAACCTAATATTTTGGTGAGACTTTATGACTGAAGAGACTGAAGACAGTTAATGTTTTCAAAACATAATACAGGTGTAAATATCTTGATGGATATACTACCAAGATGCTGTGTAAGGTGTGACAGAGTTAACTAAATAAAAGCTTTGATGTAGGCAAGAATGTTCCTTAACTGTAGAGTCACTGAGATAAAAAAATACTATTAGCTGTGTATGAAAAAATAAACCTCTGGAAAAAGCCATTTGCTTTTTTACATGTATATATATGTGCATATGGTAAATACGTTACTTCCGTAACATTGTCGAAACTTTTTTTCTTTTGTGAGTTCTTGAGCCAAATGATGAAGGCACAGGAAGAAAAGATAAAAATGGGCTCCTCTCTCTCTGGGTTATGGTTTCTCAGACAAGCAATGTTCAAACAGGCTGTAAGAACATAAGGACTCAGAGCAGCCTATGCTACCACTCTCACAAGAATCACTTTTACTGCCTGAAGAAATATCTGGAGGCATTACTATAAAATTCTCTTTATTACAGTATGGCTGATCAAATGAGCAAAGGACAAACTCTGATTCCATTCCTTTCTTCTTGCCAGTCCATGATACTCCTGCATCATAAAAGCAACATCAATATGATGTAAATGGTTAACCCAGACTGTAAAATTTCTGAAAAATGACAGTCATTGCTTCTAACTTCAACTCAGACAAGATGCATAATTTTATTTCACTCTTGCCCTCTTGTATCATATATACGCAATAAAAACACAACTATGAAAGAGGTTACAAAAAATGTACTCCACAAACTAATGAAGCAAATATTACTTCCAAGACACCTTATGTTTTCCTGAGTCTTATGTCACTGTGTTTTATTAATGCTATACAGCCATTAAAAATAACTACCAAGTCTTAAATTAATTGTCCCTACACTAGACTTAAGTTTTAGGTGGGTAATGCTCATTCTGATTCACTCTATCCATCACCCTTCCTGACCATCTTTTCATCTCTGGCAACTGCTGACTGTCTAAACCAAGGAGTTTTCCAGATTTAGAGAAATAAACTTCTCATCGTATACACAGACTAAAGAAATCTTCGACATTTAATTCTCCTTCAGGCCTTTCTTCATACCAGTAACTAAATTTCAAACCCTGCCTTCATTCTTAGTTAATGGCTAGACCATTTAGCCTGCTTGACCATGGGAAAAGACTTGCCTGGCAGTGTAAGAGCACCATCACACTTGATACTTGAGCTGGATTCAGCATCAGCAAACAGCTTGCAAAGTGAGTAAGGTGAGATAATCAAAGCTTTATTTTGATAGGAACCACTTAGACTGGATGAGAAAGAGTGTCAGAGAAAGACCAGCTGGGAAACAGAAGTAGGGTTTAGCAAAGACATTAGAGGGAAGATATGGACAGATGGAGAATATGCACAGAAATTGAACCGGGACCCGAATTCATGCTGTACAAAATGCAAGAAGATCTGAAGAAGAGCCAAAAGACAAGCTTCCTCTGCAGTCTCACACCAAAGGAAAAATTTCAGGCTCTGCATCGAATTTTCACACAGATGTCTAAGCCATATCTTGTGACAGTGCTTCAGACCCCTGTATCTGGAGATTCTAAAGAGTTGACAGGCGTCACAGCATTAAGCAAAGTGGCTACTGTTAATTCCTGTCTCATATCTTCATTCTAAATGCAGAGACTGTAAGCACTTACCACGTCCTCATGGATTCCACTGCCTGAGCTGAACATTGCAGCAGGTAAATCACTCCTTCGAGTTTCTGAAAAAGTTTACCTGCATTCACCTCCTTCTTGGTAACAAAATTGGAAATTATCTGGAGAAACTGAACTGAGAACATAAGCACAAATGAAAAATTTGCTCTCTGCAAATAAAATTTGAGAACTGTTGACAGGATAGCTTCTGAAACTGAACAGGCAAGAGGGCCAACCTTGTTCTGTAAATAAGAATTTTGTCTGCACTAAGATGCTCATCTGCCAGCAGCCATTCACCTTAAAAGCATGCTGGGAAAAATCAGGAAATAGTGGAAAGACATTTTTTATAATGACATTTCAGTGAATTACGTGAAAGTAATTTAAAACTAGTATTTTATAATTATTTTTAATTGAGCTTTATCACTTAGAAAGCAATTTATAAGCCAACTTAAACTGAATCATAACTTTTGCTGTGCAGAATTGATAAAATGAAACTAGTACTTATATAAGTAATCCACTGTTATGAGAGAAAAAGCAGGAAATAACAACACAGAAGATTCAGAAGACAGGCTTTTCAAGACATCATGGGATTCATCTGACCAAAAACACTCTCAGACATCTAGAAACTTTTTATAGTTATTTGAGAATGGAATTAATCACATTCTAAAGTAAAACCATAAAATAAGTAGATTAACTCCTGTTCCCTTGGAATACTCCTGTCTTCAGATCATAACAGGAATCTACACTGACCATGTCAGGTTGGATTTTTCACCCCCAGCATATAATGTTAAACTTGTTATTTCCAATCCTTCATACCTTAACCATGTAGCCTATGTCCTTGTTTCAGCCAAGGAAAGACAATAGACTCTAGGCTCCTGAAGAGAAATGGAAAGAGGAAAGTAAAATCATGAATAAATGCCACTTCAGCTAGGGGATAGAAGAAGAAGGATGAGGCTTTTAGGCTATTTGATTATAGACCTATTATCTCTGTCTCAGCTTCCTATCTTTCAAATGAAGACTGTATCACTTAAGTAACTCAGATTATAGAAAGGGTCCTATACAATCTGAGTGGTTGGTTTACCCAAACGATCTGTGACAAATGCTGTATCAGTACAAATTAACAGCAATGATGTGCATGATACCAATAAAAATTAACAGCAATGATGTGCATGATACTGTGTAAGAAGAATCATGAATACTAAAGAAAGTTGTATTTAATTTTAGGATTCAATTTTTAAACATAATGGTATTACTCATGATGCCAAAGATATTCTTGACTTGGAAGGAAAATCAGTGATGTAGGCTATCTATCCCTTATGTTATTCCTAATATGCAGATATAACACAGTTTCACTAAAATGTACCAATTCTAAGGCATCTGTGGTATTGCAGTTACAAAGTTCATATCTACTAAATATCCCAGACCACACGTTGAGATCCATTTTGTGCCTCCATTGGACATGAAGACTGGTTAATATTTGTCCTATTTAAAATAATGATCAACACGGTGAAAGATTGTTATCTTGTCCAGCTTTGGTCTTCTTTATAGATCAACACAGCCAGATCCTTCAGCCTTCTTATCAATGCCTTGTAGCCTAAATCTCTTATCCTTTCTCTTTTGCTCAACTTTGAAATGTCTCAGCCTCTCTAACTCTTGAGTAATGATGAGCTAAACTGCACGTAGAATTATAGATAAAACCTCACTAGCCACTGAGCAGGGGAGAATAACTACAACATGTATGCTACACAAGCAGAAGTTGTCAGTATTTCCCAGGAACATCACTACCTTTCATGCAAACACTTCATATTTTTAAACCATATAAAGTCTGATCTTTTACTACTATTCTGGAACATGTTCACTACTGCTATTGCCTAATCAATAGTATTTATAATGTTTCTGGTTTGTTTTTTTAATGTTGTTGGGTTTTATGTGTTTGTTTGTTTTTTGTTTGTTTTGTTTTGGTCGGTTGGTCGGTTGGTTTGGTTTGGGTTTGTTTTTTTTGTTGTTTTTGATGTTTTGTCTCTTTTGTGCCTGTAGTGTCTGTAACACTGCTTAAATTTTGGAGCTTTGCTCTGAACTGCAATTCGGCTTTCCAAAGTAATTGTGTTTTCTATATTGATCTGAAAACAGTATATGAGTGCTTTCTCCATACTTTAAATTGCCATTGAATTATTAAAGAGTCAAAACCATGACAAGCCCTTTTTGACCCACTTAAAACTGCTTTCCAGTTTGACAATGACCAATTTGATCTAAGATATCTACTTCCAGCTGGCAAATGGAAAGTAAACTTCTATTTAAAAATCACCATTGAAAAAAATAACTTATCAATAAATAATGTGCTGGATTAAGAAAAGACAGAAGTACAGTAGAATGAACTACTTTTCCCAATATTTGACCTTGCAGCATCAATATGCAAAACCATATATCCATATTAACAAATTATTTTTAATATGAAGTTAATGACTCAGAAAAGCAATGCATGAATAGATGGATTTTGAGAATCAGAACTAAAGTTAGCTCTAACACAGGCAGGCCTTATTAATTTAAAAACCCTAAAACACCCACAACCCAAACTGTTAGATGTTGTTAGCCCACACTGCAATTTGAAACACTGATACCACAAGAGAATGTGGTCTATCAAGTATTTCTACAGATAAGAAGTAAAACTTCAGATTTCTTTTATATAACCTACAAAGATGCTGTGATGACTATTACAAAAACACACACATTTAGCCTCAAACTTACCAGGCAAATGTCATGTCATTCTTTTTATCATTTTTACTTTTTAGGATGATTATATGGCATATATCAAGCTCTGCAAATAATTTTCTTATTTTTACTTATATTTATCTGGTAGTGATTTCTGGATATACTGTGGCTCTAGGGTGGAGCTTTTTTTAGCAATCTTCATATAGGTCATATGACCTATCATGGGTTTTTGTCAGTCTGGGATCACTATAAATCACTGATTGATCAAGTCAACATTTTACAAACATAAAAACAGTTTAAAAAAATTATGGGGGAAAAGTGTTGGAATTAAGACTTGCATTTTGTAATGAGATGGACTACTTTGACAGGAAAAAACTGGTTTTATCTAGCTAGTGCACATTTATATTTTGCAGGGAGGTTTCCATGCATGCAAACTAGCTTGCTCCTGGAGAAAACTCAATAGGAAGCTCTGTCTTAGGTGTATCTCCAATAGGCTCGAATCCCAGTAGTGAAAACCAGTCCAAATCAACGGCTGACTGCTTTTGGACAACACCACAGTAGACTTGCAGATAATTTAGCATCATCTTATTTGATCTATTGTTCTGCTTTTCCCAAACCAAACAACTTATCAACAAAACACAGACAGTGCTTTTTTCTAATGAAGATTTCATAGACATTGGTCTTCTGTTCCTTTTGGAGAATGTAGGTTCATTTTCTCAATACAATTTTCAGACCTTCAGTCACAGATGCTCATAAAAGTGTAGTCAGAATAAAATGCAGGAAGCCAAAATTATCAGTGGAACATGTAAAAGAAATTCTCTTTTGATTTCTGTCAGAATTACTCTAGAATAAATTTTACCTTCCTACTACATATTCACACTAACTACAGTGATCCATGGCTTGATGGGAGAGGAAGATCTGAAGCAAAACAGAAGTAGGCCAAAACTTGCTTATTAATACTTGCCCCTCTGTCATTCTTCTGTGCCTTCTTGGTTCTGCTATATACATTTATACTGTATTTATTAAAACAGGGAACATAATATTTGCCTCTTTCCACACAAAGAACTCCAAGTATTCCTAAAAAGGATAACCATGATAACTGAGTCAACCAAAATCAAGTGTAAAGATATTATTGTCCTTTCAGTTTTCTTTGTGTTTATGGAAGACAGAAGACGCAGTGATGTGATTTGTGGCCAGTGATGGATTTTTTAATGTGTATATGAGAGTTGGCTTAAGAGGAAGATGGATAATCTGACAGCAGGTGAGAAAAGTCCCAAGTGACATAAAATCCAGACTCTGTCAACTCTACTGTAAATTTCATGCTTTATAAAAGATTGTTAAGAAAAAGAGTGAACACTAATAATTTTCCATTATGCATGAATGTCCCTTGGTTGAATAGAGAAGCTGAAAATCAACTAATGTAAAAGTATCAGGAAAGAAAGACTGACTGAGTTAAATGTGCTTTAGAAAATAAAGTTTGTATGACATGTTGACCAAATGTGGGGTATTCTCTCTCTTTTGAAGACCAGACAAATGGAAAAAGGATGCCTCATTTGTGTCATATGAATGTTATTCCAAAGGATTTAAAATACTGCACAGGAAGCAGTAGCTTGAAATGTTAATGTGACTCTAAATAATTCAGAGTATTAGTGGAAAAAATAATATCAAATCTAGCTAAAACCACATGATTAAAGGAAAAGATAGGCAAATCTTATTTTACTATTTACACAGGGACAAGAGTGTTGAGAATTGTTTCTAGATGTGACTGAGATTGTCTTTTCAATTGAGTTCCCAGCAAATTTGTTTGAAGTACACATTTAAAACGAGTGTGGCAACATTCATGCACAAAAGGAACTCAGGGCGAAGGTCATCTATGGATTTCTTGCCTGATTTCAACCTCAAAATAAGATCTGTCCATAAGTAGTGAATAAACCTCATTCAGACCTGATGACTTGGCCTGTTGAGAAGTGTATTAACACAACTTAAGACTGCATGTGCAGTTCACAAACTGCAAGCAAACCATATGAATCATACAAATCAGGCTGCTCCCAGACCATTCTTTAAGATTGGTGTATGCATGGCCAAAATGAAAGATCAGTTGTCACCAGTGACTTGATTTCATTAAATCACAGCCCATAGATGTCACTTAGAAGCAAAGTCAAAAAAATACTTTGCACTTTAAATTTAGGTACTACCAGAGATGCACGTAATGCAAATAGCAACTGTTTCTTTATATTGAAACAGACTTTTTACAGGGGAATTAAAAAAAAATAAACAAAAAAAGAAGCTATTCTCTTCTTCTGGACTGAATCATGGGACTAAAATGGAAAATTAAAGTCACTGAATTAAGACTTTTGTAATTGCAACATTGTGACCACCTATGTTTCAGGCCACAAAACACTTCTGAATATTTTACAGTAACTATAAGAGCTGTAACAAAGCACCAACTTCTTTCAGCTGGAATTAAACTCAAATAACAGGAAATCAAGAAAAAAGCAGTGTCCTGTACTCCAACAATAGAAGAATTATGTTACTTGAAATTCTGGCATGACACTAAGAAATGAACTTACTCCCTTCTTCTGAAGAAGGCAAGCAAACAGAAATATCTGACTTCAAAGTGGGTAATTTTCCCTACTTTTTCTCTTTATTCTCTACCCAGAACATTTCTCACTGAACTACATGTCTAGTGATCAGTTTACTCCTGAATAAACAAACAAAACATCATATAATATATGGAAGGTTTTAATTCTACTGGGAGCAGCTACTTTGTTTTCCCTTCTCAGTGCCCAGATGTACAGCATGTCTGACACTAGAAAGGTCAGGTTAGATGGGAATTGGAGCAAACTGTTATAGTGGAAGGTGTCCCTTCCCGTGACAGGGGAGGTTGGAACTAGATGGTCTTTATGGTCCCTTCCAACCAAAAGCGTTCCACAATTCTCTGATTCTGCAAAATCATTGAAGTCCTAACCTTCAGTTTTAAAGCTGAAAACTTCCGAAAAGAAGATAACATTCACATTAACACTCTGTTAAAGCCATCTAAAGAAATTTACACTCTCTAAACAAGTATAAAATAAATTATGCTCTTTTTGCAGCACTAGATGAAGTTCTGCATTTCTTTCCAAAATAAAAATATATTTTGAGGGGATTTTGCTTGAAACAATTTTATTTTTTTTTTACCACATTATATAGATTTTAATTATATTTGCCCTAGAAGTATGGCAAATCATATCAGAAAAAAAAATAAAATCAAGAAAAGTCTCTGTTAACTCTCTTAATAAATAAATGGACAGAATTTACTCCAAGTGGTAAAGCTTAAATGTACAGTTTGAACTCTAAAGCTGACAGGCTGTTGACATCTGAGTCTTTCCATTAGTTTCATGAATACAAACAGTTCTGCTATGCACTAGTAGAGTCTATGCACTGCATAGCTGTAGATGTTCTATGTGTCTGACAGGTCATGTGCAAGATCTCCTGCAATTAGGTTCAGTTTAATTGAACAGGCATTTTATATCCAAAGGCAAAAGGAAGACAACTTCCATCTTTGATTACACACTGCAAGTGCCAAAGATGACTGTGACTGCCATGTGACACTGGTGTAAAGCTATTTCTTTATTAAACTAGACAGGTACTCACAATTTTATTTGTTGCTGCTGAATGGATGAATTTCAATCTCCACTTCCAAACTCTACTGACACTTCCTGGTGGTCTCATGGAAACCTCTCCTACGGCTATTCTCTCCGTGGAATCCTAACACGCCAGACTACTGGACAGTCTACCAAAGTCAATGCTGGGACCTCATTGCCACAGGGAGCTCAAGACATGCAAAGCTCATGAAGCAGCAAAATAAGGTAGCTTTGCAAATGTCAGTTCCAAATGGATGGCATTCACAACTTCTTTTGGCACTGACAAGCTCCTGTGACCAGTTTTTCTCCACTCAGCTACACTTGATTTTTAATATATATCACAGAAATTTACAAACTACAAAAGGGAACATAATGGTAAGTAATACTTTTACTTTGGATTAATATGAAGTCACCATCTAGGTCCATTCAAATGTTCACAGAGACAATGACTATGATAGGCAAGTAAATGAAAATGTAATGTAAACACTAAATGTGCCATCACTGAAAGCAATGTTATCTGGATTTTTATTATTATGTAATTAGCTATCAGCCTTTCACTTGTACTAGATTAGATAAAAGATTGCAATGATTTCCTTTAAAAGATGTGTTAAAGAACAGTTCTAAGACATAGAGAGATAATTTAATGGTCTTAGTCATAGTCTCCATAATCTCTTTCCCTGAAATGTAAGAAACCATTTTCCATTGGAAGAAATACATGAATGATCAAAGTGCACTATCTGAAGGACAACGTTTCATTTCATTGTAATTCTTAGAAAGAGAACAATTTTCTTCTTAGTCTTTTTGTCCCACCAATTGCATAAGATCAACGTTTTGCCTAACTCCTATTAAAAAAAAAGCCTGTGAATCATGTACACGAACATATTAACAGCCTTTTCAAATGCAGATGTTTATGAAGGCAGAGAAAGACATAACCCTGAAACATGAACTATTAAAAAAGTTACGGGATATTCATTCATGCAAAAAATATTCATATACACATTCCATTTCCCTAAGGTAGTGAAAGATCAATCATTTCCGTTTTATTCTTTTATGTTCAACTCTATCAAATTCTCTTTTCCAGAGTGAACTGTTTTGTAAGTTTTTCTGTACTGAACTTTTACTCTTTTGAATGACAGATCTGATCCCTTCTAACTTTTCCTTACTATAACTGGGAAATAGGAACTCTCCAGTCAGGAGGCACAAAAGTGTACACAGAGAATTAACAAAGACTTTAGCTGTTGTGGGCACTGTAGAAAGAATGAAAAAAATGGTCTTAGTGCCAAAAATATTTTAAAGTTGAAGTAGCATCTTACTTTTCCACTTAGAATAATTCAAAATGAATCCTATATTTAAACTTATGTATAATAACAATATGTGGTTCTAACTAAAATGATCTACAGTTGAAAAAATGTCAACAAGGTTTACAGTTTGCTAACAGTGACACTGCCTGCATGCTTTCAGAGAACTTTTAAGTGTGATAAAATGTACAAAAGAAGAATCGCTGTCCAGTCTTTCTTGTGCTGCAAGATGATACATTCCTAAACCCATGGTATAAACAAATGGACGTGCTGGAGGGAATAAAATAAATCTTGTGAAAACTCGATCATTTAAATATTCCAATACAGAACTCTTCTTCACAATGTAATTGGACTAAGTAATCAAGATCTTAAACTGATACAGAAACTGCAAAAGCAATTTATACCCCAATTTCCAGATGTTGATGAGCTGAATCGATTACATTCTGCAAGGGTCACTGTAAATTTAATTTTTTTGGTCATGTGTCTTTTCATCCTTTCAACTTCATGTACCTGATCTCAGTGTAAGATAACTGAACCTCAGATATATAATTAACTAAGCTCTATCAGAGTATAACAAGCTTAATGCTTAACATAACATCAGTGATGAAGGTAGCCATGATGGTCATGGCAGGTTTACCGAGCAGCTTCCTCACCATATACTGCATGGTACAATTACGGCAATGCACTTTATACTTTCCTCGCACTAGTCTACTTTCACTCCACATCCCGTAAAAATAGCCCCCTCATTCATTTAGACTGTAAATACTCTGAGACATGGGCTATTTGCTGCTTGATAGTCTCATACTAGTGAGAACAAAATAGCTCACTGCTATTTGGGCTCAACATGAAACAATAAAGAACATGTTGGTAAAAAAGAAACAATGGCGTCCAAGTCCTTTGTTTCCTGGTCTCAGAAATGAATAATGTATGTGTTCAAATTCTACTGTAAAGGCTCTTAAACAATCAGCTGTTCATAGAATTTATCAATCATACAAAGCATACAATTCATGCCAAATACATATGTACCTCTGAAATAAATGAATTGAATAATTTGTTCCCAGAAATAGTTTCAGTATACTGATTATTATTTAACTATATATACTCTTTGATATTAAGTAGAAACAAACACTTTCTCACAATCTGTGAACAATGTTGTTCAAGATGCTGCTCCAATTCCTCTAGGTGAAACCTTAGTGCTTGTGCTAGTTTCCCACTCTGTGCTTACCCTGTACTAGGGAATCATGTTTCTTTGGAATGACAATGCTATGACTACAGTTTTCCCTTCAAAATTCCAAGTACTGTCTTCCAAGCAGTAGCAGCATAAGAAGTGTTTAATACCTGCTCAAATACATAAAGTTGCAGAAATTGCTTACAGTGGGAGCCTTGGAAGTTATAACCGGATAATTCTGCATTTGAAAGCCACGACAAAAAAAAAGCTACATCAAACACAGAGAACAAACACTCTTTATTCCATCCAGTCTACACTAATCACTCCCATATTCACAGATAACTGAACATAAAAGATAAATATGCTGAGGAATTTGAATAGCAACTCTTCCAGGGTTCCGAGAAGGAAGATACTGGCCCTGCAACTGACAGAAGGAAATGGTCTTGGACAAAAGGACAGCTGAGAACATATCAAAGTAAGAGGGTATTCTTTAGCCAAGACTTATTCCTCTTATTCATAAATAATTATCTTATTCCCAAATATAAAATCTTAGTATTCAAGAAAAAGAAATACTGAAGACATGAAAACTTTTTGACCTAATGATGTCAGCCTCCTTTCACCCCTATAAGAAACAGGCCTCTCAACTTGCGTAACTGTTTGATAATTCTCCTTATCTGAAGCAAACAAATTAAAACCAGATCTGTGATATGAGATCTTTTGGTCAGGGAAAGATAAAAGATGCACACATTGGGGCACAAGATTATCTACAGAATCACAAACAGCCAAGAAACCTTATGAGGGTCAAATGAACAACTAACTAAGGTAATTATATCTGGAGTTATCTGCCTCTCAGAAGGCACATGAAGTAATTTTAAGGTAAATGCACTATAGACTGTGCCACAAGAGCTGGGTGTTGTATGATTAGAAAGAAAATGTTTTAAATTTTCTGAAGAATTAACAGTAAGCCTTACGTTGGCAATGAATTTCCATGTAAAATACAAAGTGCTTTCCACATTCTGAACCACGAACTTCTGTTATTTCCTGAATACAAGTAAGACTGTAATATGGATTTCCTTGTTTCCAGGCAAAGCAATGAAGGAAATAACCATTGCTTTAGACAGCAGACATTCCTCTGGATGTCTCAGCAGGGTGTACAAAATGACTACATACACTGGTATTGGAAATGAGTGTGCCAGCCCTCATACTGTACTGATAGCTGTAGAATTGCGTATTAAAATAAAAAAAAAAGAAGCAAGCAAATACTTCTTACCATAAAACCCTCAGTGTACTGAAACTGAGCTCTGGAACTGTCTTCTGCTGTGGGACTCAGGGGCTTAGGATCAGACATAGAGCGTTGCATCATCTTTGCCGCCTTTGGGCTTGGAGGAACCTTGGCAATGTCAGCATGCAGCATCTTCTGAGGGCTGAGGTCATCAGTGATGGGCTTTTCATAGGGTACAAATGCTGACTCTATAACTTTGCTTGGTGAAACGGGTGAAATGGGTGAATAGAGAACTTTGGGAGATTTGGGAGGGGAAGGGACTACCTGCAATGTGGAGTCTGGACGAAGGTGGGATGAGTATCCTATCTCTAATGGTGTTGGGCGTTTTTTATCTTTCTGAGGAGAGGAAGCTGATAGATATTGGGGACTTTGAGTATCTGACTCTGTCTCTGTTTGACATCCCAAACTTTCTCCTTTATATGTCTTTTCTGGAGCTGAAATGTGCTTTATGATTTCAACCTTAGCATCCAACCGGGCCCTGATTGAAGGTGTTCTTATTGTTCCTACAGGTTCTGTTTGTACAGAAATCTCTGCTACGGTCTGAACTGCAATACTAGATACTTTGGAGAATTGTTTTGCTTTGTCTGCCTCAGCGGTAGTCTCACTGTATTTCCCTACACGAGGCTTCCTTCTGGATCTGCTAGAAAGATCCCATTCATCTTGATCTTCATCATCTGTCTGAACACTCGTATCAACACTCTTCTTAGCTCTCCGTCTCCTGTTTGTGTAACCTCTGTCTGCTCCATCTTCATCATCAGTTTGTACTCCACTGTCCACTATCTTTTTAAAACACCTGGGCTCTTCTTCCAGGGTCTCCTCAAACTCCTCATATGGACCACGTAATTTTGGCATAGAACTTCGCTTTTTCAATTGCTTCTCCTCTCTAAGATCAATATCCTTAAGAGACATTTCTGAAACTGAGCTTAGGATACCAGACCTAGGTATGTATTGGGTAATGCCATCAGACTGAACTGTATACCATGCTTGGCTTTGTGGAATTTCAATACCCAGCACTCCTGAAGCTGTAGTGGTTGCATCATCAGTAGGCCAAAATTGGCCATTTTCTGTGGTTGCATACTGTCCTTCCAAAAGTGGTTGATCTGTGGTAGTTTGTGGCGAGCCCGTTCCTGACGGGTCATAACCATACTGATATATTTGGCGAAGTTTTTGCTCCTCTAACTGTTGGTGGAGCTGTTGTTGAAGTTGTTGGAATTGTTCAAGCTGTAACTGCTGCTGGGCTAATGTCTCTTGTCTCATCATAAACTGAGCTTGTCGTTCCTCCTCCTGTTGAAATAAGAGATGATGCTTCATGGATTGCAACTCCTCAAGCTTTTTTTGTACCATAAACTTTTCTTGTTCCCTAAATCTTTGAATTTCCTGACGTTCCCATTCCAGCTCTTCTGCAAAGCGCTGCTGCTTAATTTTCTCCAGCTCAAGTAGTTCCCTCTCCAAATCAAGCTGCTGCTGTTTGCCTTCTTCAGGGGCAATGAGAAGGGCAACCTCATCATCAATAACATCTGTATAAACTTCAGATGCTGTAGTTAAAGCAGGTATTAAATTGGTTGGCTCAGTGGTAATGGCTTCTATAGTATGAGGTGGTAACCCTGTCTCCACATCAACGGCAGTAATTGCAGTGTCTTTTTGAGCTGCCACAGTTGTCAAAAAACTGTATGATCTTGGGAGTGGTTGAGTCTGTTGCAAAGTTGATAAAGAGGGCACTGAGTCAATTGTTTGGAGAGTCGGTAAATCTCTGACAGTTGTACTAAAAATAGAACCAGGTTGTGTAGTGATGGCAAACGTGGATGGGATTGGCGTCGCTACTGAAGAATAAACAACACCATTGGATGATCTCAAAACACTTCCAATGCCAAACTGGGAACCCAGAGTTGATACCATTCGTGCTTGGGAATACTGTGGTGTACTGAGCCCGAGGCCAGAAATCACCTGCCGAGTCTCTGGATACAGACCAGTAGTCTTGCTTGAGTAATCCATAACCTCACCTGAAATTACAGGGCAAAGTTACAGTCCAGTCCCACAAAAGAATGCTGCTTTGCGGATTCTGAAAGTCATCCCATCTTGATGAAATAAATGGGAGGGGGAAACTGCATGCAAATCTTCAGGTTAATGACCTACTTTAGATGTGAAGGAAACAGCATTTCTGAACATGCAGGCACATGCAGGCACCTCTGTGCAAACACATATGTAAAATGAAGAAATGAAAAACATGTGTAATCCAGAATAATTTGTCACACTGTCCAAAAGAAAACAAAACAACAGAAGGAGGGGAAAAACAATAAAAAAATTATCCTGAAATGAGGTGAGGAACATCAAAATTATATTTCAAAGAAAGATCTGCTGCTGTGTCATACTGACCTGTAGTTACTCTTCCAGAAGTAAGATCTACTGCTGTATCAGTTGCCCCAACTCGATAATCAAAGCTATTCTTGCTTTTGTATGCAAACAGTCCAGCTTCTGACAAATTTGTGTCAGACATAGATGGTTTCATACCTCCAATTCCTCGGTAGCCATATGACCCTGCACGATCATACTGATAATGGTCATCTCTGTAGCCAAAGCGATCTTCAGGAAGTGTGGTAGGAGGCTGCTGTGCTGTACAGCTCCTACCAAATGGCAATTTATAAACCATGTCACAGCAGACAGCTCTTCTCCCTGCAGTCAGGTCCACAGGCTTTTCATCATCTTCTATTACTGTTGTTATGATACCTGAAGTAGTTTCATCCATTGTTACTACTGTTCTGTGGGACTTTGTAGTGCTAAGGTCAACTGCTCCACTCTCCACTTGCTCCTGAGAAGTGGAGAGATCAGTCCAACCATTTGTAACACCAACAGGCGGTACTGTAACAGGCTTTGTAGTAGCCCATGTCACTGCCTGTGTTGAAGTACCTAGAGATAAATTGATTGGCACTTCATCTCTCCCTGCAGAGAACGCCTGGCTGCCTGTTACCCTGTATGCAGGCTCAAAATGTTTTGATGTTGTTAGCTGAAGTGGCGTTGTCATTGCATGTCCCAGATCCACAAGGCTGTCTGTACTGGTGACGTAGCTTACAGTGTCAGTGCAGGTCACTACAGTTACAGTCTCAGTGACTACAGGCAGAGAAGGATCGGCAACATATGCAGTGCTAAGGTTTATTATAGCTGGCTGGACAGTACTTACTGGCCGCCCACCTGTGTCACTTGCTGGAATTTGCCTTCTCACATCCATGGAAACAGCAGACAGATCCATACAGCTGTCTCTCATTTCAACATCCATCTTAGTTAAAGTGCGAAGATCTATGACATCACCCAAAGGATGGAATCTTCCATTCTCTCTGTATCTGGGTTGATCTACTATATGTAGCGGCTCTGGAGGTATAGTAATAGCAACACTACCTAAACCATAACCAGGCACTGGACCCTTAACCACAGACACTGTGGTCTTGGTTACCTCTGTGGTTACTACTTCTGATTTTGAACTAGGTGTTTTTTCAAAAGTCGATTGTGTTGTCACAGGAATAGCTTGCAAAGCACCTGAAATATACATACTCTGACCTGCCATACTTTGAATTTCCATAGTTTTCATAGGTGAAGTAAAAACTGGTTGCATAGGCTGGGGAATCTGTTCTTTACAAGGTGCTTCCAAAGGCCAGCTTGTAACAGCCTGACTAGTTATAGCTTCTGTGGGAGTTCCAGGCTCAGATGGCAATGTGATGACAACATAGGTTTCCTGTGAGGGTTTTGCCAGCCTTGGTGAAGATTTGTTAGAGTGTGGAGACAAAGGGGAAGTGGGAGATGGTATTTTGTATTCAGCTGTGGACACCAAATTCAGAGTCATACTTGAAGTCAATGACAAACTTACTGGTTTGGGCTGTGTTTCTGCTGGCTTATGAACAGCTATTGGGAGCGGAGGAACTGCTGGTTTAGGAGCAATTGGAGGTTTAGTTACTTCAGTGGGCCTGTGACTGAAAACAAGCCCTGCTGGAATGGAGGATGGTTTGGGTGGTACAGGAGGTGGTGTTGGGGTGTATGTTTTTGTGATAGGTGCCACATGATTCTTTAATACAGCTGTGGACTCTTGTGTTGGAACAGTTGTAACTGAAGGTACCATGGTGGGAGCTGTTGCTGCTGGAGTCCTAATCTGTGACTTCTTTTTGGGATAAATGGCTGGTTTGGGTAAAATAGGTGGAGGTGGTAATGGTGGTGGAGGTGGTGGTGGAGGAGGAGGAGGAGGTGGGGGTGGAGAAGGCTGTGCAGGAGAATCCAAAGAAGAGCTTCTAAAAAGAGAGAACACTTTGGCTGAAACAGCAGGAGCTGGGGAAGGCACAGAGACCACGCTGGTCTTACTTAGAACACTGTGAATGGGTATAGAAGATGTTTTTGATGCAGGCTCTGTAACTGGTAGTGATGCTACAGAGATAAGTGGTTGCTCAGATGTAGCATTAGTCAAATTAATTCTTGTCATATCAACACCCAATTCTTTGTGTGGCTCTTCATGATGAATTTTCACACTGCCAGCCTCTGTTGTACCTTTCATTTTTCTATCTGCTTCCTTCTCTGCTTTGGAGATATCAAAGGAAATGGTATCAGCTGCATATTCCTTGGGTTTTGCAACTGTAGTTGCCACTGCTGAAGGCGCAGTTTCAGGCAAACAAACTGCAGCTTGATCCACACTCTCCTTATCTGGTGCTATAGATGGCTTTTTAGTGGCACCAGCAACAGACTCATAAGGCATGCTCACTTCAGAGTACTCTTTTGCAGATGTCAAGGGAACCTGGGTTATTATCCTGACACTTTCAGAATCTGCTGGTTTACTTACAGTATCTGCTGTACCTACAAAACCTGTGGTTGCACTATCTAGAGGTGATGAACTATCCGTGGTACAAACTGAAGACGTAGATGATGTTAAGGAAGCTGTATCAGAAGGTAAAACTGATGCAGCACCTTCAGATGTCTCAGAATATGTCAATATTGATGTTTCATGAGAAATTATTTCTTGAATTTCTCTGGCATAATCTGTTAAGTATTCATCTTCAATTTCCTCTGCGGTAAAATGCTGTGTTATTTTAACATCTGGAATAGAAAGTGCTGTGCTACTGACAGGTGATACATCTGAGATTGCTGAAGTAGTGCTTGATGTTAAAGATGTACTATCCACTATTTCTCCAACACCAGATACCTTTGTATCAGATGTGGGAATGAAATCTGAAGGTGGCTGTGTTGGACTGGAACCAGGGGTTAGCTGTATTTTCTGCCTTTTCATGAGCTCCTCATAAGCAGCTTCTGCATCTAACAAATGCTTTTCCTCAGTGGTAGAAGTTACTGTGCTGTCTAATACAACTATCTCATGACTTTCTGGAATAATGTAAGAACTAGAAACAATATCTTCTTGAGGCACAATAGTATGCAAAGTCTCAACATTATAGTAGTCTTTCTCAAGATCAGTAATGTTCTGTGGTTCATCATAGACCTGTTCTGAAGCTCTTGGTTTTTTCTCTTTTCCTCTCTGTTGCATATACTCTCCACTCTCATCTTGTCTCATGACAAGAGTTGTATCAATACTTCCATTGTAAGTATCCTCTACTAAAGATTCATAAATATAATCCTCTATTAACATTCCACCATATAAAGATTCTTTTTCAAATACTTCATCCTTTTCATTTGCAATTTGAAATGATTTGGACTTATGTATCATCTCCTCATATACCTCTTCAGCGCTTTTCAATGTCTTTTGACCACTTTCTTCTTTTGGCAGCCCAGTTGGTTGTTCATCTGTTGGTGAGTACAGAGAGACAGCAGTAGGCAATTTGTAAACTTTTTGTACTTCTATTATTTTTTCTGGGCTGATTTCAAATCCTTCAGGATCTGACTCAATACTGGGTGAATATTCAGAACAAGAAGATCTATGCAGCTCTTCCATTTCTGCTGCCTGTCGTAATTCTTCTGTTGGAGACGCATCTTCAATGGGAGAAAGATTACTTGGTGGAGTCTTTGGACGTTCTCTTCTTCTCTGGGCTCTTAGTTCATCCTTGTCCTTTTTAGATTTTTTGCTAGAACTTTTTCTTTGTTGCTGTTCTAATTCACGCTGTTTCTCCTGTTCCTTTAGGAGTTCTTCCTCTTCTCGTAGTTCCTCTTCTTCTGAAGAATCTTCAATAGTTGGAAGAAGAGGACCATGTGTCCGATGCCTGGCTTTGCGCTGTTGTTTGCTCTCCCCTCCCAGTTTTTTGTGACTCGGACTGCTGTCACTATCTTCATCAAGTGATGACACTGAAGTAGGAGATGTACCTGGTGTGAAACTAGAAGCATGTAAACTAGAAGATCCTTCTCCTCTAGATCTGTCTTCTGGTGAATCTGTAAGACTCTCCATCTCTAGCTCAGGTTCTTCATCAAAATATAAAATACCTTTCTGTTGTTCAGACACTTCAGAATATTTGTTTGTTATTGTACTATTTAATTCTATTGTTTTGAAACGTCGAAGGCCTCCTCCTCCAGCTATTGCAAGTTCTTCGCTGTCTTGACTTTTACTTTCCCTGTATTTTGGCTCTGGGCTTTCATCAAAAGTTTCGTCATCATCGTCGTGCCATGAATGCCTTCTTCCTGCATCCTCATCATAGCCTGCACTACTTTTCCGTGCCATTCTTCTATGTTTTCCAGCTGTTCCTTTGGCTTTGCTTTTCACTTCTTCTTTCTTTTGGCTTTCAGTTGCACTGATCTCTTTGAGTTGGTTTCTAATGAATTCATCGTCTTCAGAACCTGAAGCGTCTTCATCGGCACTCATCTCCATAATCTGTTTTCTGATGAAGTCTTCCTCATCACCTGATCCCTGACTGTCATCTCGTTTGTACTCATCACTGCTTGAAGAACCAACACTAGCTCTTCTTTTTCTCCTTGGTACAGGTGAATTTTCACTCTCACTGCTGTCTTCCACAGAGTCATAGCGTTGTCTTCTCGTAGATATGTCATCTCCTTCATGTTCTTCCTTGTAGTCTGCCTGTGAGGAAGTGCTTCCTTTGCCCTCTTCTACAATAGTTCCATCACCTTCTTTAATAGCTTCTAAGTCTTCCTCATCTGAACTGTAAGATTCTGGAGTGACTGGTAAGGGCTTTGTTTTGTGTTGATCCTTTGTCTGTTCACCATATGTTTCAGAAAGCTCTTTGCTTTTTGCAGATTTTTCACCAGAAAGAGTACTTGCCTGAGCTTCCAAGATTGACAGTACAGTACTTTCCAATTTAGCTAGATCTGTGGGGCTTGGTGGACTTTCTTGTGAAATAGTGTCTTTTTTATTGGTTTCTCTAAGTAAATCCTTTTCATCAATGGGGATATGACTTGGAATTTCACCAAGTGAACTTGATATCCCATCAGAAGAATACCCGGTGTCACTCAGACCTTGTGGACTTTTCTGTTGCTGAGAGCTTGATGTGTCTGATTTGTCATCCTCTTTTTCCTAAAAAAATAAATACATATGCGTATGTATATACTTATATATAAATTCTTAATGTCCCGTGGCAATTAAATACATGTGGGTTTCTTTAATAAAGGATGAATTAATGTCTCAGATGAAAACTGAACACTAATCTTGTTATTCAAAACTGTTAAAATAATGCAAAAAAGTTCCTTTTTTTTTTTTTNTTTGCATGCCTGCCCACACTGGTCACTGAGGTTACTAATTGCAAAACGATCTTTTATTTTTCAATATAAAAAGTTAATTTATTTAATTGTTTTCAGAACACCTACTAAACATAATCTGTCATTCGTTCACATATGCATGGGACAAGTTGTTTGGGGTTAATTTAGATGAATATGAAATTACTAGCTGTCTATGTGGGTCTAGACACAAAGTAATATAGCTTGACAAATATCTGAAGAATTTCTGGGGTCTTCTCCTTTCTTTGCCCATTTACTCTTTTATAATTGCCTATCAATATGTCAATCTTTCAAATTTTGGACTTAGGGTTTAATTTTGTTTATTGAAGTATTACACATTGGAACATGCAACAGAATATACAGAGCATTGAAGCATGATTTAATACAATTTGGAAGGTCCCTATATATACAATTGGGCATTGTACAAATATTTTCTGAGTACCTCATAAAAAAGAAGTTTCTCGGTAAATTGGTAATGCAGAGATTAGCTGCCAGTAGGGAAGTGTAATTGCAGGGAGGAAAGCACAATGGTCAGCTACTGATCAAAACAGGCAAACAAGGCAGGTACACCTGACTGAGCATCAGAACAGACGTTTTCTTTCCCAACCCTAACTAACCACCCTTAATTATCGTAGCTTCCAGATCCTTCTACACCATTCTGACTGACAAGCACTTCTATTTCCTTTAAATAACAAAAATACCAGCAATATCCTACAGCAAGTATTTCTGCGCCAGTTTCCCTCCTGTTTATCTCAGCTGTGAAACACTATTAACGAAAGTATCTCACCCTTTCAGTTAACGTAACAGCTCACTTTCTAAAATATAGCTCATTTTAGCTGATAGTCTTATGAAGTGTCTTCGACTCCACTAGTAATTTGAGAACAAGAATCCTAAAGACTCCTGTTTTTAGTAATACGATGTGATCTTTGTATTGTTATGGCTCTCAATAATACAAGTAGGCACTATTTATTGGCTTTGTTAATCTAAGTCAATGATTTCTGAAGTACAGAAAACTGTTTATTTAAAGCTTTAATTTATAAAATTCCTTGGCAATATGCTTAGTTGGAAAATAAGTTTAAAAAATCCTGTGGAAAAATAAATTTAGAAAATGGTCATCAATGTTAATTATACTTTAAAGTTACATTTACAGTCATGTTAAGTTGCTACCAATTAAAAGTATGCTCAAGTGTTTATTCACACTAAAGTTACATTTAATGCTAAAATATATTTGATATTGTCAGCTAATTTTTTTAAGTGGTCAGGGTTTTACGTAATTTAATGTACATTTAAGGTACTTGTTCTTTGAGACTTAAAATACTTTATATTAATATCTAAACAATATTTTATTAATATTAATATTAAAATAATATTCTAGATAATATTTTATTAAGTAATCATTATTTTACAGGATTTGCAAAATCAGATACTACAGTGAATATAAACTATATCTCTTCTTACCAACATTGTAGCCAATACTGTAACCCCAAATATCTGTTACCACAGCAAAATCCTTTGCAATCACAAATCCAACATGAAACCAAATATTTCTATGGATTTCTTGAATGATAAGGCTTTTATCAATGCATAAATATAACAAAACCTGCAGTACTTAAAACAACTTTGGGAAGTTATCATCACTTGAACACTCCAGCACTCACTATTCTGAAAAATGTTCTCCTGGATAGTCTCCAGCCCTTAAGGACAGAATTATGTGTAGTGTTTACAGAAAGCCAGCAATCAAGAAAAGTTAAAAATTTCAGGGTTTATATGTTATAGTTACATTATTGTTCTCTTTTTTAGAGAAAAAAGTGTTTAAATGGATTTTTTTTTTATTTTTAAAAATATATATATAATTAAAATCAACATTTTTACCTCTATAAATATCACATCGCTCAATAAAATTTCACCTATGACATTTGATTGCTATTTTTTCTTTTATGACCAATAATTTCATACTTATAAAGACATCCCCAACAAAACACACTGGACAATTTAGATGAACTACTAAAAAATGCAAACATTGTTCAAGCTCACAAGGTCTCCTTGAAGTTGATGGACAGAATGCATCCATTTAGTGAAAGTGACTCTCTCAGATATTAGTTCTCCACAGGGAGATGAAATTATACAGTCACTTGTAAAGCACAGACAGAAGGCATCAACTAAACAGTTAAATACAGAAGATAGATAACAACCTGTCATGGAACAACTTCAGAGGAGATGGCAATGAATTTTGCTGCTGCCCAGCCTGGTGTTAAACTTCAGTGCATGCCATAACAAGACTGTTATGAAAAACAGGAAACTGAATATGGGAAAGACTGTTATTTGTACAATAAGGAGAAGAAAAAGATCTACAGTAAGGACAGACTTCTTTAATAATTAGAAATAAATGTGATGAGAAAAATCCAACTTTCTCCTTAAGGCTTCCAAAATATGAATATATTTTCTAACAATTTTGTATGCCTGCCCCATGGTACATAATGTAAAAATTATCCTGCACAGCATGTTTTGAGATCAATATACATGTAACTTCCAATAAATAATATTTGGGGTTTTTTTACCCTATTTCCTGCTGTCTGAGATCTAGGATATTGTCACTAGCTACGTTTTATTTGTAAATGACTAGTAACTTACTTTCTAAAGGATTTGCCATCACATATAGAAAGACTTTTATATGAATAACAAAATATTGCAGAAACGATGTAGCTATGGAGCATATACATATATTTCACAATTCTTTGAAAATTAAAAATGTATTTTAATCATTAAGAAAAAGTCCACTTTTTTCTTGTAAAGTAGGAAGTACTTTGGTACATGTTGAATTACTGGGCTTTTCTGAGTATTTGAATGGCATTTACTCTGAAAATTTGCCTACTGTGAATTTTTAGTATTGGATGAATTTAGCTCTAATGTAGACATTGATGGGAGTATCTTCTGGAGACATGAAGAAGCTGCAGGCTGCGTCAGCAAAAAACAGCAAGTGCAACCTCTTTAACAAGTGATAAAAATCATCTAATGTCAAAAGTATTTGTGCTATTCTAGTGGAATATCTACACTGTCAATGTGAATACAACTATTTTGTATTAGAAGTTTTTGCTTTAGAAATATTTATTGTTACTCTTGCTCACTTTTACTATTCTTATCTGAAAAATATAAAACAAGTGCATAATGTTAAAAAACCATCTAGGTGTGGAACTTAGGGACATGGTTTAGTAGTGAAGGTGGCAGTGGTGTGTTAACAGTTGGGCTTCATGATCTTAGAGGTCTTTTTCAACTTCTATGGTTCTATGGTTACAGGGAAAGACCTCACTGGCTATCAGATCAAATCAGAACATTAATAAAATGTTGACTAAAATAGAAAAAAAGGATTTTTAAAAAAAGTTATTTATAACAAGCGAGATTTTATTCTGCTGCTGAGAACAAAAAATTTATTTTGCAAAGGAACTTGTGATTTTTAAAAGGTTATTCTGTTTATATAACAATAAAGATATCTACATTATCAAAAAAAAGTTTCACAAAGTGGAAGAAAAAGATTGTGGTTGACTACACTATTTAATCTGTATTTCAATGTTATGTTTTCAAAATGCAAATGTTATTTGTACCCAGCAAAACTGCTTACAGACAGGTCTTTTCCTCTTTTTCTGTCTCTGTGGGATATGTTTTGTTATTAATGGCATATGTTAGAATAATGACGCCAATTAACAATATATTAATATTTACCCAGTTACGCAGTTGAAGCACATAATCATTCCTCAGTAAATGCAAAATGGTAGTAATGAGGTTACACATATAATATAGCTGATACATTGTAAATGTATGTTCAACTGACACCATGGTAATGTGTTCATGTAGATGTGCTAAACTACTTCTGTGTTAATTTGTGAGTTCTCAGATTACCGTTTGATACTGACAAAGTGCACGTGATAAACCTCCAAGATTTCTAGGCATCCTTGTTAGAACAGGTGACTGCTATTCCACACAATATTACAAGATGGTTTCTCAGGAAAAGGACCTATAAATCATGAGCAGTTTATTCTTTAAAATTTTTTTGAAAAAAATTCACTTTAAAATATTGTATTTAAAATCTAATTTAAAATAATAATAAAATATATTTAAAATATTATTGAACAATAACACTTTGAAGAAAAAGAATGGTTCTATGATTCTAGTGAATCACTGGCACAGGTTTCTTACAGATGTTGTAGATGCCCCATCCTTGGAAATGTTCAAGGCCAGGTTGGATAGAGCTCTGAGCAACCTGGTCTAGTGAAAGATGTTCTTGCCCATGGTAGAGGGTTGGAACTAGATGATCTTTAAAGTCCTTTCTATCCCAAACTATTCTATGATTCTATGATTTTCCAAGGATCATTCTACTGATTGTACTAAATCAGAACTTCAGCCTCTTCATGTCTTTAGGGATTTGTTGGATGTGTCATGAATGTTTAAGGTTGGTTGCTTTCTTTTTCCTTTTTTTTCTTCTTGTAGTTAAAAATGAGGATAATATCATGGTTACTAGCAGGGGAAAAAAAAAACAACAATGAAAAAAAAAAGAAATAAAAAAAACCCAAAAAGGAACATCTTCACCTTTTTGACTAGGATTATTTGAAAACATCATTCTGGCAAATGTTGAACACTTTCCCTAAACCTACTGCTATTTTCATAACATACTACTTTCATAACATAATTCCTTATTCATAACATAGCCCCTAACTTGTGGTGCTGATACAAAAAATAATTTTTTATTTCTCAACAAATTGTGCATATTATTAACTTCAAGATGATTACATGACTTGTTAGTGAGTTCATGTCCAGCAAATGCATTTATTTAAGAGATGTAGACCTCTAGTACAAGCTAGCATAAATTCATCCATTCCTCTGACTTGAAAGACAACCAAGAACCCTACCTGAAAGTATCTATCTATATGAGATAAGCAAATTAAATTGTAAAAAGTTGTAAAGGTTGCCTATTTTCATGTACCATGTTCAGGCATCTCAAATTATTCCTGAAATGAGTATTAAATTTTGGTATTGCAAACCATTGTACATCTTGCCACGACAGACTATGTCCTTTTGAGATCGAGAACTAGGAAAACCATCCAATTTTAACAATTACTCTTTAAAGTCTGGAGGGACTGAAAATCAAGGTAAATAAATCTGAAATACTGGGAAAACTATTGAATAGGAGCTTTGCCTTAGTTTCAAATGCTGCAGACTAAAATTCAGGCAAGTATTGTATGGTGCATGTAGAGCATATGACTCACTGGCGAAAACTTCACTCCACAGGAGTCATTGATTTTACAATTTAGAATCATCTTGTAGAGGGAATAACAGTAAGAGCATGAAGACAAACAGGATAGCATCTGACAAGATCAGATTCTAAATTATGGCAAGGAAGAAAGGGAAGTGGGAAGGAGAGAGCCACTTACTATTTTTTCTCGCACTGCTTCTACGTGGTCGGTTCCTGGCAATGGTGCTGCTTGAACAGGAATGTCTTCTTCCTGAGCTTTTTCAGCTTTCAAAATCGTTTGTGAAATCTCAGTTGTCAAATGCTCTTTCTTAACATCCTCTTGCTCCTTAGCTTGCAGTCCCTTATAAGGTGCTTCAACTTCTGCTTTCTGTTCGGCAACACGGTCTTTAATCTCCACTGTAATTTCTTCCTTTTTGTCCGCTGGATGTGGTTTGCTCTTTTCTGGAAGCACAGGTTTTTTACCTTCTTCCAACGTGCTTAGGGATTTCTTTTGGTCTGAACTTACTGTTGCAGGAATTTTATCTGCTGAAAGTGTCTTTGTCAGTTTACCATGCTGAAGTTTTGTTCCTTCTTTATGATCTTCCTCTTGGATTTTCTCCACTGATGAAGTTTTCATAACTTTCTCATATCGAATTTTTGAATCTTCTTTCTGAATTCCATGTTGGATTTTATCAACCGAAACTGCCTTTGGCAGTTTGACCTCCTCAAGTTGTGTATCCTCCTTCTGAGCTGCAGGTTGGATTTTGTCAGCTGACAGTGCCTTTGCCATTTTCATCTGTTGGAGTTTTGGGTCTTCTTTCTGAATTCCCTGTAAAATTTTGTCAGCCGAGGGTATCTTTGCCAATTTTGATTCTTGGACTTTTATGTCTTCCTTCTGAACTCCATGTAAAATTTTATCAGCTGAGGATGTTTTTGCCAGTTTTGCTTCTTGAAGTTTTTCATCTTCCTTCTGAACTCCATGCAAAACTTTATCATATGAAGCTGCCTTTGTCAGTTTTGTTTGCTGAGTCCTTGCGTCTTCCTTCTGAGAAACACGCTGGATTTTATCAGCTGAGGGTGTCTTGACAAGTTTTCCCTGCTTAAGTCTTACATCTTCCTTTTGAACTCCTTGTTGGATTTTATCAGCTGACAATGTTTTTTCCAGCCTCCCCTGCTGAAGTTTTTGAGCTTCCTTCTGAACGCCTGGTTCTTCTTTCAGCTTTGCTGCTGCTGGAGTAGGCGGTGTGGAAGTCTTCTGAGGGGAATGTGAGACAGCAGGCATAGGCTGTTTTGGAGGAGTAGCAGGTGCTTTCGATACTGGTTGTGAAGGGCCTGTTTTTGGAAGTGGCACCTTGCCCATATCTCCAAGTTGTCCTGACATTGCCCTTTGGGTCTGGCAGTTTAAGCACAGCCATTCCTGTACCTGTGATACAACAAACAAAGGAAGTTACTTATTTGAAAAGGCAACAATAAAATCAGACAGTGTTTTCAGCTGATACAGTTAAATTCCTTTAATCTGAATACTATGCAGGCAGAGAAGTTATTTTCTTTGTTTCCTGCTCTTGCAGGAAGATCCATAACATGTTTCTAACAGAAATGGAGCACGTCAGGTTCCAGAAAACCAAGCTGAAGAAATATAAAAAGATGCTGTTAAAACTAACAGCAGTGACATTTTTCCAAAGTACTGATGACTAGTATGTACAAAATTTTCGCATATACTTCTAACATTTACTGTTTTCTAAATTCTCTATAATCTATCAATAGGTCCTTCTAATTTTGCAAATCTGAGTAAAAAGGGACCAGTTGGGACACATGGCTCTTTGTGTTTCTCTTCAGAAATTACCTTTCCCTCTTGAATTCGTGTATAGGTATCAGTGTATAAATTTAATATGGCTTTAACTCAAAAGGATGTTCACCTGTCTGCTCACTTTACTGCTAAATCCCTGCTGCAGGCTGGCTTCTTTTAGTCTTCTTCCCAGAAAATCAGAAAAAGGGCAAATGCTCCTATGTGTGCAAAAGATGTTGTTGCCAGTTGCCTAGCTACTACATGAGAGGAGTAATCAGACTGTTTCCAGTGGGATTTGGTGTATAGTTCCTTTATAATAGCAGAAGAAAATTTTAAACACAGGCAGCCCTGAAAGGAAAGAAAAACCCCAAACCAACAAAACAAAACAAAACAAAACAAAACAAAATCCCAGACTCTTCTGGATACTTGATAATAGATAAAGAAGGTATACTTCACTAGTGCAAAATGAGCTTCACTGGTGGATAAGAGGTATATGCTGTACACAATTTAAAATAAAATATAGCTGATTAAGTAATAAGTGAAATATAAATTACAAGCACTATAGATGAAGTGACAAAAATTATGTAAGAAAAGCTCATATGGACTAATTTTATTGAAATGAAACTGAGGGCATTTAATGTATAAAATTATTTGTCCAAAAAATTTTGTTTCAGGCTCAAGAGATGCAAGAAGGCAACTAACAATTGCCTTGTATATTTATTATTCTATTTTTATAGAAATTATCAAACTAGTGAATCCTAGTAATTGACACAAAAAGTATTTATTAATAACATCTGATAACATTGTCCCAATAAATGCAGTTTATTGGCTGAATCAGCTGTCTCCCCCTGACTATACCCTTTGCAACTCCAAAATGAATGTGGCTCTGTATCAGACTATTAAGTATAATTTAGGTTTAGTTTCTCTGTTAAACGAAGCATTACAACATAATCCTCCAGAAAAGATTATCCTTCTCTAAAGGACTTAAAAGTGTTCCAACTTGACATCATTTGTCTGGGAACCACTAATCAAGAAATACAAATTAAAAGAACTACTTTTTTAATAAATGTGCAAAATATAACTTAGTTTTATTGCAAATATTTCTGTTTATATGGAGTTCTTACTACAGTTTCCTCCCTTTCCCTAGAAAATAATATGGGAAGCCATAAGTATGTTGTGCACTGTCTTTCATAAGCTTAAAATAGAAGCAATGCTCCAGGAAACAAATTTGCCCCACAGAAGATCTTGATATTATTATTAGGATTCTGCAATTGACTAAATGCGCTAGATAACATTTGGCATAAATAGACTACAGAAAAAGATCCAATTTCATAATAGCTTTGATTCTTTTCTCATAAACTTTGAAAAAATCAATACACAAATTTGATTAGATTTTTCTTAGTTTAGTTTAGTTTAGTTTAGTTTATTAGAGGGCGAAAAAGTTTTGAAATCCACTAAAAAGGGGGAAGATTTTGTCCTTTCCATTCCATCTGAAAAATCCTCATAATACCATTATTATTTGTGCTAATACAGCTTCTGTCAGCACCAGGCATGGGAATAAGACAGTACTTAAAAGTATTAAGCTTCTCAGAATCTATCTTTAACCATCTTTAATTACATAAAAATATAATGAGTGGCTTCTGCCATGAAATAATCTATGGTTCAAAAGATTACTGCCATATACATATTCTTAAACAATATGTTACTTAATACATTAAATGCACATGTTCTTTTCACAGTATCATTTGTTTGATCCTTTTCATTTTTACTTTTATTTCCCTACAATATAGCCATATCCAGTTTATAGGGGCTCTGTGTTTTTCTTTTCTATCTACATTTGGCTCTTCTCCTAGGTCTGCTGGTTATGGACATCTCATTTAGTACCTCTCAGCTGCAGCCTACTCACTGCTTATATACTTGCTCCTTCTCAGATTCATCAAGTCACTTCCCCTCAATTAAATCCTTCACAGACTTAGTTCTTTGGACTGCCTATAATAACTTTAGCAGCTTTAATAACAGTATTAAGTGATAAAAACCAAATCAGTTACTCAGTTACTCTTTCATTTGGTCACTGTCCCTATTCAGTGTCTTTCCCCTGGAGTAAATTTCTTCAGCTCGACTATGGTTTATACCACATGGTAGAACAAGTCAATTAAAAATGAAAATAATGGCAATTAGCATGAGGAATGTGATGATGAGCATATTGGCAAACTGCACTAAATTTCGTCAAAAGGTGGAACTCTTCAGTCTTGCCTCCCTGCCATATTGATAAAAGTGATGGTAGTGAAATGACCTGGAATTGCCCAGTTATCCAGTGATTTAACGAATCTTGCCATTGTCCTCTTGGACTTTTGCTGTATCTGTATCTATTAACAACTTTATTTTTCAGTGATGCTATATAGGCATGGCAAATTCTACTCCCAAAGCTATGTGTTTCAAATTCTAATCTTAAGTTTTTTATAATCATGTGGATATTTGATCACAAAAGAGTCTACAAAAATCTTCTTACAGCACCAGCCCTCTAGCTGAATTCTCTGTCAGAATGGTTCTTGGTAAAATCAAATTTTGTACCATGAAGTCATATGCCTCAGTTTTAGACTTGTCTTTTCCTCAGTTAACCTCATGCCCTGAATGCAAGCTTTTTCCTAAGGCTATCTCTTCAGTTAGCCTGTCAACTCAAATTTATTAGGACTTGGGAAATGGACATCATCTTCTTTCAGCAGTCTTCACTAGATAAAGCTTTTTAGTTCTTTACAGAATTCTTCACACCCTTTGATTCCTGAATTGGCACTATGACACTATTGACACTATGATTTGTACTATAAGTGATACAAGTGCTTGAATATTCTGATTCCATGGCTTTCTCCCTACATTTTCAGCAACATATTTACAGTCTCATACTGCTGGACAGAACAAAGTAGGTGTTTCACAATGTGCTCTTCATTCGGTTTTGTAATAAACGAATATCATTATGAAAAGGGCAAACATCTAACATTCATTGTGAATGTCTACTTTTCAGTCATCATACAAGAGCTCTGGCATTTCGGTTTCTTTGCTTCTGTATCTGAATACCATTATGCTAGAGAATTTTAAGTTGAAATCCAGTCAAGGATTTTGTATTGCAGTATGTTGATAAACCTTTTTGGTACACTTGGCAAATGATATTTGGTAAATTAAGAGTTTTTCTCTAATGGAAAGTAACCTGAAGTACTTAATTTATTTGTGAAGGTGAAAATAAATGCTATCTCCCACAAAACATGACAAAGTTACATCACAAGGCAAATGTTTTAGTTGCATTTATATACCAATCAACTAGTTCCTTTGTCATTGTTAGATTAAATCTTCTTCCCTTCCAAATTCTTTCTCCATCCTGCTCTCAATGAAACAAAATCATGAAATGAACATAGGAATGAAAAAAGCATTAAGAAATAAAGCTCTTAAAAATAATAGCCTTCTGATTTCACTATAATAATGATCACATTGTAAAATAGAATCTTTATAAGAAACCATGTGCTAATTATAAAAACATGAATATGTCTACGACAAGTGCCTTTTTTTTTCCTCCCTAACTACCTTATAAACAAAATGAGGGAGAGCAATGCAGGCCGTCACTAAAATATTTTTCTTGCTAATCAAATTTCCCATTTTCTTTTTTACTAGGCATAGATTTGAGTATATTCCTTAGGAAGAAAAAACAAACCAAACCCATACAATTAAAACCAAGATATCTCTGGTGTAAATAGTTACATAAACTAGTTGTTCTGGGACTATAAGACAGTTTTACCTTGGATATTTATTTTTTTTGTTTGTTTTTACTTTCACAAGCTTGTACAGCATACTTGCAAGACCTCACATGACCAAGCCCCTTAATGGAATAACAGAAAAACTGACACGACAATTCAGAAGGTATCCACAATGCATTTAAGACTGCTTCAGAGTTAAAGATGTGATAAACATAATGTGTACTCTAATCACAATTTTTTATACTAGTGAGATTGAACACAAGCAAACCTCAACAGGAAATGAGCACAGAGAATAGAAATCATCAGATTGGATATAGAAATGTATGATTATAGTCTGATAGTATTCATTGAAGTGTATCAGCATAAGAAAGCCAAATCAAGCAGTTATGAGACATACATAATCCACAAAAATTGAGTGACACACATATCTTACCCAAATTCAACTCATATCCACTTTTATTTAGTGTCTAGAAGAAGTGTTCCTGGTAACTGCGGCTCCACTAGGGCAATTCAAATGATTATAGTTTTAGAAAACTTTTTAAAAGATTAATTCATCCTCGAAATGGAGAAAAAGGCTGAATCCTAGAAAGCAACATGAGTTTCCTGGAGGAAGACTGTGTCAGATAAACCCTGTATTTTTTCTTGGATAAATTATTTATTCTACAGTTAAAAATTAAACTATTACATGTTGAGCATACCTGGATTCCAGAACAATAACTGAACTTCTGCCACTGTGAAATGATTAATCAAATTAGTAAAGATGAGTCAAGAAATTAATAGGTAGAGAAAAGAGATTTCATGTAGAGGGAAATTACCCTACATCCTGGTTAAGTTTTAGTTGCTTTTCCTATGTTTTAGTTACTTTAAATTTTGTATATTTTCAGGCTTTGGAATCCTTTTTTCACATCCTCCTGCCCTGGAGAGATATATTGTAGCATAAGACCAGAGTCAGAGTCACTGTCCTGTGAGCTCCCTGTCCTCCTTGTTACAGAATGGCCCCTTCTGCAAACAAAAGGGGAGAAAGAACTCTTGAAATGCTGAGCCCAGTGGTTCAGATGTCTGATGTCTGATGTCTGATGTAATTCCAAGCCGGTGCAGCATAGCTGAGAGTCCTCAACTCTGTTTTACTGACAAAAAGGTTTTTAAGATGTGATATTACACAAAGAATTACACACAGAATTACATACAGAATTAACAAGGTTGGAAAAAACAGTAGAGATCATCAAGTACGACCTTTACCTAGCTTAACCTATCTAACTCCAATCTAACATCTAAACCATCTAAACCATGTCACTAACTTCATCATCCAACCTATCCTTAAATACATCCAGGGACAGTGACTCCACCACCTCCCTGGGAAGCCCATTCCGATCACTCTCCCTGTGAAAAAGTTTCTCCTGATATCTAACCTAAACCTCCCCTGATGCAGCCTAAGACTGTGTCCTCTCGTCCTGTCACTGGGAGCCTGAGAGAAGAGACCGACCCCCACCTGACTACAACCT
>VXBA01001184.1:785456-812478 GCA_013399895.1 Serilophus lunatus
ATGGGGTTATTGCGGCCAAAGTGTAAAACCTGGCACTTAGATTTATTAAACCTCATGCTATTGGACTCAGCTCATCCATCCAGCCTGTCAAGGTCTCTCTGCAGAGCCCTCCTTCCCTCTGACAGATCGACACTCATTCCAAGCTTGGTGTCATCCGCAAACTTACTAATAGCGGATTCCATCCCCTCATCCAGATCACCAATAAAGATATTGAATAAAACTGGACCAAACACAACCCTGAGGTACCCCACTGGTGACCGACCGGCCTCCAACTGGACATGACTCCATTCACCACCACCCTCTGAGCTCGGCCATCCAGGCAATTCTTAACCCAGGACAGAGTAAACCTGTCTAAGCCACAATCCATCAGTTTCACCAGGAGTTTATTATGGGAGACAGTATCAAAGGCTTTGCTAAAATCAAGGTATATGGTGTATATGATATGGTATATTAGAGAAGCTAGGTGATGTAAAAAAACTTTACAAAACTCAAAGCCAAACAAAACATCAACTCCCCTCAAACCACAATATGTCAAAGGAAGAAGAATTCAACAAGAAATATACAGACATGAAAAGGTAAAATTCGAAAGAAAAACAGAGAGAAGTGGAAGGTAACAACTCAGCAACAGCAAATGTTGTTTGGTATGTTCCATGCTGGCCTGAACATTACTTCAGAATATGTGAACTACAAATTAAAACCCCACACGAACTGAGGACTGAGATCTCCTACATTTACCTACCTTTATCTACCTCCTACTTGAAATATTCAAGTTTTTAGAAGTACATATAAAAAAGTTAGCACCATTGTCACATAGATTGATAGAAGAACACAAATATTTGGAGCATGCCCACCAAATGAGACTGTAGAACTGGCAGAAGAAAAAACCCACAAAAATAAAATAAAAAATCCCACATCTTCTCTATCTAAGCAGTATTAGGCAGGAGGCAATTGCCTATAAGCAGCCAGTTTGGCAGAGATAGGGTTCACAGTGGAGCCTCTATGTTGTCTAGAATTAGAAAAAAGCAGAAAGGTTTTCATAGACACAGTGACTGTGGAGGACCCAGGCAGTTTTCCAGGCTCATTGCCCTGAATTTGCACATAAATTTTCTCTAAAATGTCACTTAGGAACTTAAGCTTATTTTTGGATTTCACCCCAAGTGGAGAATAATGTACAAACAAACGCTTAGTCAGATGGCTGATTTTTTGAGAAAAGATTAGTAAAATGTGGCTAATCTAACCTAGGGAAATGAATCCCACAAATATGACTTATATAGGAGGAAAGGTATACTGGCTGCAAACCAAAGGGGTATAAATTGTCCATGGATACATGTAGCCTTGAAATTAGGTGATCTTCCTTGTCATTAATGATTTGCAGTTTGAAGTAGGATACAATAGGAGTGTGGTACAGAGAAACATGTTTGATTTCAGTATATGATGTAATTGTCACAAAATCACTCAATGATTCATGAAAAATCATCTTTTTATCTTTTTCCCAAATAAAGAGTTTCAGTGTATGATTGAAGACCAGATCATCTTGGCATCTTATTATTGTCACTAATTGATAAGTTTACTTTTAAATCATCAGAACTATTAAATAAAATAAAATAAATTTTCAATGATCTCTTTACTTCCATACCAAGTGATAAAGGAAGAGAGTTGTAAATACTGCAGGAGACTACTAGAAAAGTACAGAGGAATCGGTGTTTCTCCCATGTGTCAGTTATTATCTGCTTCTTAATTTTAATAGGGTTGGGACTGCTGAATATTCCACTCAATTATGAATAGATGAAATACAGAACATGACAACACAAAGATGACCTACTTCAAGTGATGACAATTCTGAAATGTGTGTGTCCTTACCTTACTTCAAGATAATTCTCAGCACCTTCAAAAAAAGCCCAATTTTTGTGTATTTTCAGCAACTGTTCTGTTGTTTGGGAATTTTTATTTTAGCAATCAAATTTAATAGATAATAGGATTTTTATGTGTATAGTGTCTGTGCATACTTCAATTTCCTTTAGTTATTTTGCTGAAGGCCCCTAAAGGCTTGGAATTATGTTGTCAATACACAGAAATGTATCCCTAATGTATATATACATCATCACAGATGCAGAAGAAGCAGAGTTGTCCAAAAAAATATGTTTTTTTTATTGAAGAGGGGTAACTTCACTGTATTTGGTTTTACTCTGCATTGAACTTCACTGTAATATGTTTGTTACTTTTTTTCATGTATCTTTATAACAAGATGATTAAAAGTCCTCCTTTTTATTGGTAGGTTTAGCTGTAGGGGTGCTGTTGCCCAAAATAAAGAAATGAGCCTTCCTCCTCAGTCATACATGCAAAAATTCCTGCCAAGAATTTTACTACCTCTGGTGACCACTTCTTTTTTTTTTCACTACAGCAAATCCAACCCCAATTAAGGGGAAAACAAATAAGTGAATATGGACATAATTCAAAGGGCAACCTTTCATTTTCTAAAGCTTTAAGACATTTTTTAATGTTGGCTTTTACAATAAAATATGCAAAAACTAGCTTTCTGTCCCTATACATCAATGACAATACATTTACAATATATTTACAATATATTTAGCAGTCTTCTAATTTACAAAGTTCACCTCAGCATGGATTCAATATTATTTTGGTATCTCATTTCACTCACAAAAGCCACTGCAGATAGATAATTTAGTCGCAGGATAAGAAGATAATAGTTACATTCATAAATTAATTGTCAGATATACATCAAGATATGAGTAAGATGGTAATTTCTGGGATGACATTCTCTATCACAGGTTTTTTCAAGGAGATTCTCAGTTAGAAGATTAAAAAAATTTCACCTTGCTTTCATACAGGACAAAAGAGCATGCTGCCGTATATTAACTAACAGCTGCATATGATGTCGACTTCCATTTTTCTTAACTTGCTTTAATAATATTGTAGTTCTTCCATTTAGATAATATAAACCAAAGAAATCCAAGGTTTTGTTAGTGTCTGAAGTCATACTTTTATAGTAAAAATTCAATTTTATTAAATGGTTATTTGAAAATTTGTTTGGCCTGAGCTTTAAAAAAGTTACGCTATTGTAATCTTTCCAGGCTATATGTAGATGTTGAGTAGACTCAGTATGCTCCTTTGTACTCTTTATTACAACAATCTCAAAGAATAACTGTTTTCTGTGCCTTCTAGTAGCTGAATCACTACTCCCCACACAACTGGTCTGCAGAATATATGAGTATTCCCATCTCATCATCGCTATTATTTGTTCTGAACTGACAAAATGTCTAGTGTCATAGATGGCACTGAAACAACAAACAATACCATCCCCTGAAGAGTTTGTCTATTCACTTCTGTGTTCAATGCTGACCTTTTACAGACAGTCTAGAGAAAATTTGTTTGTTCAAAAACTAGGCTTAGGTATGGAACTAAATTCTGTAGTAAAAAAGAGATGCATTCTTTTTATCACATCTCACAATATATATTTGATTTTATGCTACTAATACCACCTTTTATCTGAACATTGATGGAACATATTTATAAACAGCTTAACCATTCTGTCTAAAACCCTTTTTATTTTGGTCATCCCTAATAGAAATACAGAGACAAATGATATGCCTAATTGCTTTGAAAATTCATTTTGCATGTTGCTTGCTCTTGAAGATCAGATAATTCTAAAATGAACACGTGAAGTCCACTGCAACAATATGCTTTGCAAAAACAAGAGTCTCTGCTGAGACAGACTGAAATA
The DNA here is from genome assembly GCA_013399895.1 of Serilophus lunatus. Lineage (NCBI taxonomy): Eukaryota > Metazoa > Chordata > Aves > Passeriformes > Eurylaimidae > Serilophus > Serilophus lunatus. Next base: position 789,199 of record VXBA01001184.1, read on the forward strand.
TGCCTGTCTTTTGCCCCTATTTTAGCTATTAATGCATTTATAGTCCTTACTATGAAGTTGGAGATATCGAACACATGGCAATAAAGATATTGAAAAAGCAAACAAAGGAAACAAATATTAAATCTGTGCAGAATGACTACAAATCTGTGTGATATGACACATGCTGAGAAGAACACAGACCTTCCATCAAATTTTTGTGCTCTTCTCAAAGGACACTCTCCCAAACACCCAAAACAAGGAGGTGAAAACCACACCAATCTCCCTGCTTTAAGATCGTGCCTTGGGCAGCATGAAAGGATGGCAGAGCACACGAACACAGAAATAGATCCCCCTCTGACCTCCTGCAAAAACACTGGCTAATTTTACAATATATGGGTCACAACAAAACTTTATCCCAATTCAAAGAGACAAATTCTCAAGCTTTGAGGCAATGCAGCCCAGAGTCCAGAGAAAGGCAAAGGGAGAGATGAAGTGCAGGTGAGAAAGGGGAAAAAGAAGCTTTTTTTAGTCTCTTGGCTTCATCTTCTTTTGAGGTTTATTCAGATTATCTCTCACGAAGACTGTGGTAACACATTTCAAGTAACAATAATCTTCACTGTATATCCTGCTCATTGTTTGACCTTGCTCAAGATTTTGTCTTCATGCAGCCATACATTAGGAAATATTGGAAAGATTGGCTTAAATATATGACACTTAGTCAGCAAGATAATCCTGTCAAACAATGTAACTCAAAAAAGAGGAGCATGCTTGTGCATCCAGAATTTGTTTAGGTATGCACAGACAGAATTGAAAATTAAACATTTTTCTTGGAAAACTTCAGACCAATATTCATTAAAAATCCTTCTTGATATTTCATACAGAAACATTCTTGCAATCTGTTTAAAAGCATGACATACTGTGGTGCTACAGTATGACTTAAACCAGATGTTTCCTTGGTGTTTTATGTGCAAATAAATCCTATATACTCCAGCAATCATACATAACAAGCTTGAGTTTACTTTCAGGAGACACCATAAAACTAGGCAAAGAAAATACTAAATAATATAAACCCATCTAAGTCAGTCCCAAAACAATGTAATTATGAATATAGATATTAAATAGAAGACGAAAAGAGAGGTTTTAATGCTGAGAGGACTTAATTTTTCTGTCATTAATACATCTGTCATAGATCCTTGGAAATAAGGGCAAGGCCCCAAAATATTGAGTTGAACTGTGGTAGGAGTACTCCATTTATCACAGGACTTGTAGTGAAAGTAATAGACTGTTACCTCATGGCCAGGTTTTGTAGTCAGGCCATGGTAAAACCTTAAACTATATCATCTATAAAATTGAGCATTTAAAAATATTAACATTATTTGAATTTTATTATTAAAAATTTGTTTGTGCAACACTGAATAAATTTTAACCAAAAATCTAGAAACAATTTCTGAAAAGAAAATATCAAAAGAAGTTTCCAATCTGCTGTAATGCTGCATTAATTACTTGAAAATTATTTGTTTTACCCTTGTGAAAATTATTTTTTCACATGTCTCAAAATACACACAGTACTGCTTTAGTGATTATGAAGTGGGGAAAAAAAAATGTGCACAGATAGCAAAAAATTAAGTGCCTCCAAAATTATCTCACTGCAATCCTTAGTTGCCCTTTTGCTACTTTTTGCTGCCTCCAGAAGGAAGAAGAATTTGCTCAAAGCAATTACACCAGCTCAGTTTTAATACTAATTACACAATTACTTATAGCTGATTCAGAATTTCCACTCGATGAGAAGACAGAGGATCCCTCAACACACCTTTAAAGAATGGAATATGACATTAAATTTTGCATGAAAAGGGCAAATCCATAATCTCATACCCATACATGAGTGACTCACAGACAGATATTAACACACATATACTTGTGTGTAAATACATGCAGCACACTATAGGAACCCAAACAAACTCACTCAATACATTAATAGATTCTTGTGGCCAGAAGGGGCCATTATTCTCAACAGATTTGATCCTTTAATACAAAAATCCATGCAGTTTCACCAAGAGTTTTCTATTCTTAGAAAGATACACAAATTTAACTATTTTCAAAGTTAACTGTAGAAAATTTTTTACATGTTGAATCTTAGATGGCATAAATAATAAAAAAATGCCAGTGAAACTATGATTATTTAAAAATACAAACTTCAAAGGAAGTAATGCAAGACCAAAATGCATGTGTTAGAAGCTCAGCAGTTTTCTACATCATGTAGCTGAATTGTAAATGGATGTTATACTCACAGACCCTTTTAGCAACGAATATTGCAGTTACTTTGTCAAGAAAATAGCTTTTGTTTTAAACTACACAAAACTCCATAAAAATAATGCTAAAAATAATAAATTTGGCTCTACTAACTTGGGAATCACAATTTTTCTATTTTATATTTATTATATTGTTATTATTATTATGCATTATGTATTAATACTTAACAGCTTTGTACCTCATGTCTGCCTTGATATACTTCATTCTTGTGGTTAATTCCACATTTGTATCATTCTTAGAATGTCAGCAGAAACTGCATGGAAGCTTAACTTTCATCTTGAAATCATCACCTGTCTTCAACCACCTTTTAAAAGAGTATGTGCTGCTTAAATGTCCTTAGCAAAATTTTCCCATAAATTGCAAATTATAGAAAAGTTTTGGAAATATTTTAAAATCATTTTAATAAAAAATGTTACTAGGTTTTAAGGTTAACTGCTCCTTTTACTCTATTGATAAGAATGCATCAATCCCTCCAGAGGAGATCAGTTCTCTTACTTTAATTCTACACCCAAAATATTAACATCTGTCAAAAAAAAATAAGTCAAGAACAAACTTCTGGACATAAATATCAAAGAAGCCAATAGCTCTCAGTGGTTGGATGAAAAGTCAAAATTTTACCAAAGCCCAAACTTCATCCTTCATAATGTTTTTATTACTTTCTTTTTTCTCTTTCTTCACTCTGGTCACATGGGGTGAAAAAACAAAAACAAAAACAAAACAAACCAGAAAACCAAACTAAAACCCCACCAAGCCATATAAAGATAAAAAAGGAAACAGAAGAGAAGATGAACAAGGAATCAGCTGGGTTAGACATATCACAGATGAAAACAAAAAACATTTTATTTTTGTGTTAATGAAAAAAAAATGTGCTCACTTTTGCTCTGTAGGGTATGGGAACTCAAATTTGTCCAGTAGAATGCTAGTGATTAAAGAAATCTACTCTTACCCTGATAGCACTTCCAGTGCTCTATGTAAAAATCCTGAACAAAAATGATACATTCATTTTTATTGCTATTTTATACTTCTTCAGAGACAGATATACAGTTTTCTCTGCAAGTTATAAACTCTCCACTCTTCTCAGCATATTCTTATAAGGAATTGTTTGAAAATAATAATAATAAAAAACATTTTATGAATAAGACTCAAATGGAAGACTTTGATGGTGATTTCTAATATTTTGACTTTAGTTTTTAAATTATCACAATTTTCAGGGAAAAAAAAAACAACCAGAAAAAAACAAACAAACCAAACTTAAGAGCCTTTTGGTAAAAACCATTTAAAGTAATTCTTTAGCTCTTAGCTTTGTGCCACCTGAGTAACATAGCTAGTTTATTCTCACTTAAATTCATAATTTATAAAAGAAGGACAAAATTTTTTATCTGTTTGGTCTACTGCTATGTTTTTGTATTTTTTTCTTCTTCTAAAAGAAGATATTTTTGGGATAGAAATTTACTCATAGTTTTATGCAACTACATAGCTTAAATTAGAAATTCTCATTTACAATTTAAGTTTTCTTCAATCATACATATCATGTAAGCCAATCAAAAAAATCAAACATTTTGTTAAAATACAGATCTGCCTGAATAAATAAAATAATTGATTATACTATAATTTGGTAGTAATTTTAAATAACCACAGACAGTAAGAGCCTTTGTAAGCATGGGTTATGGAGATCTGCAGACATAAATGCATGAAGAGTGTATTAGAGAGATCACAACTCCAGATGTATGACACAGAGAATTCAGACTGCATCCTAAAACACAACAGAAATCATCATATCTGTATTATAGTCCATGTAATCAATTCCCAAGCCTTTGACACTAGAATAATATGCAGTGTGCTTGTAAAATGAACCATTTATGGAGCTCTCTTCAAAAAAAAAAAAAACGTTTCTAGGCAATGAAGTGGAATGCTCACATCTGTCTTCAAGGGCAGAACTGGAAGCGTTTTCCAGTGTGCACAAGTGATTTTTTTCTGTATATGAAAGCAGTTAAAATTATGCCTTGCAATCATCTGCATTTAATATAAACCCCATACTTCAGAAACAATCTTTTTTATTTAAAGATGGCACTTGGATAAAATCGTTCTAATTATTCTGCAAACACAACCAGACTTTTTTTAAAAAGCTTGAATTTTTACTGTTGTGTTTTCAGAAATTTTGCAGTGTAAATTTAGTATCATGCAAGCCATTAAAAAAAATCAACCAGAAAAGAGCTTAAATTACATTGGTATCTGTAAAAAAATAATTCTTATGTTAATATTTATTTCAACTGATTATTCATTCCATAGTCATGTTTGGGAAGTTAAACCATACCCACAATGCCTACCTAGATTCATAAAATTCACCATTTGTAAGATTTTGTAGGAGATGTTACTGTTGTTTAAACATTTACCTGTGTAACCAATCTGACAGATTCATTTTATCTTGGTATTTATCCATGTTTTGCTTCAATCTCCCTGATTGCTACACTGACACTTAGAAAAAACATTATTCCTTAATGCTTCATTACTTACTTTTCCATGATGGTTAAAAATATACATTACATGTACAGTGTATTAAAGTAAAACTGTAGCTCACTCAGAAATTACCAGCTCTTTTCAGTTCTCTCTTTCTAATAGAGTAAAATAAATCTTCATGAGACATTGCATCTTACAGAATTAATTTCTTGATATTATTTATAAGTATGCAGTATAATATTGCCAAAATATTCTTTAGAAATTACTTATGGGAAAAGTCAGTCACCATTAATGAATTTCATTGGTGATGTTGATCAAGCCAGTAGGAAAACAAAGTCGTATCTGCAACAAAATTGAGTATTTTATGACTAAAAAAAATTATCTAGGTAATTGCAGAATAAACTGTGCTGAACAAATGAACACAGAGAACAACTAAGTCTGGTTTTGTCTGGTTTTATGTAAAAGCATTCACTGGATTAAATCACAAGCCCCATGAACTGATTTAAAAAACACACACAAATAAAAGTAGGAAATTATTTAAGAGTTTAACTACAAGCAAATAAAACAGCAAAACTCAATAATTAAAATTGCTGGGGAAAACAGACTGCATCACAGTGCAGCATTAATGTTCACAAAGAAGCATGACTGGAAGGAACTGGGAAAGACAACTGCTGGAGGATGAAGCACAGCAAAATCCAGAGGACTTGGGTGGCTCCAAGTTTACAAATAACACCAATCCTTCTCCGACAAAAAAGTTTTCAAAAGGAGGAGGAAAGAGCGCCCCTTTATCTATGTATTAGGCTTTCGCAACTAATTTGTTTTATACAACAGCAGTAAGTACGGTAAAAACACACTGTAAGAAACTTATTTATAGGACTGGCTAAACTACTTTTAGAGCTTCCTCTCTAAAACCTTATGAACTCTACAGGAAATTGTTTGTTTTCTAGATTGATTTGAAAAACATCTCATTGTGAATCTATTGTAAAAGCTTTGTCTGCCCAAGCAGAGGTTAAAAGGTTATCACAGAATCACAGAAGTCCAAATATGACTTTTAGGAGCTTCTTCTTAATATGAAACGGCTTTAATCCAGATGTCAGAAAATGAAAACATTTTGTCATAAGGACTATCCAGAGCACGTATGTTTGACAGAGTCTTTTGTGTGACCAGTCAGGAAATAAACTCACTGAGTTTCCAGAATTTATGGAGGCAAGAAGACGTCTCCTACGCATTCTGAATAAAAAGACTGCAAATAAATGAAAGATGTAAATGAAGCTCTAGAAATTATTAAAAGTTACCTTGAATATCATGCAGTATTTTGAACTTGAGCTACTTTTCTTAAATTCCACTCAAAAATGTGAACATAGTTTATATTTGCTGAGCAAAATCACCCACAACCTTTCTGAATCCAACCCAGATTGGTTCTACTTGATTTAAACTCTCCATGTTTAGCTGGAAAGTGTCATCATCCTACATAATCTTCACAATGATGAAAGGCATAAAATATTTCTAACATATCTTCTAAAAAAACTTCATGACCACATTATATTTTTAATGAGCCACTAAGAGACAGCTAAGGGAACCAAAAAAAACTCCTGTAGGTTGGAGAAGACCAAGGGAGCCTAGAAAAGGCCATTTGAGGGCAACAGTGAGATTGCATTTTAGGAAGCTCAGAAAACTGGTACATTTTTTGTGCTACCTTCTGTTATCATTACAGCTTGACAATTTTCACCAGAAAGAGTTTGTGATATTTTCTAGTCTCATTACAATCTATGTGACAAGAAGGCATTATAAATTTGCTATTTTCTATCTCTTTTACAATCATTGTTACAAGAATAAATTATATCAGTGTTCACGGCTGACAGTTTATCACTCTGTGCACAGATCCACTGATCCACTCACATTTACCTGGTGAGATTTACAAGTGTCATCAGTGAAACTGAGACCTTTGCCAATTTATGCAAATGTCATGTCAAATATAAGTAAACATGAGGCTAATCTACCGAGTTCAGATGAAAAACAAAACAAAACAAACCCCCTCAAAAACAGAGACTCTGGTGCCACAACAGATGAGATGAGCATAAATAATATTTCTCTCTCTCTCTCTTTTCAGTTCCATTCAGTTTTTGCAGATCTGATTTATATTTTCTATAATACCATTCCTCCTTCAGACTCCACCATTCTTTTGCAGGTGATGATGATGTACCCTATTAAGACAGTGTGCTCACTTTAGTGTGTCAGAGCCCTGCTCAGACTTTAATTCACAATGTTAATTAAAAAAACCCCCAAAACATTACAGTATTCTGTGGAATATCAAAATGTAATTGGAGAGTTTATAGTTTGGTTTAGATCCTGTAGTGAACTAAACACAAGCCTAGAAATTGATCTCCAGTTTAGTTTTTTTTTAGTTCCCCACTCGCATTAATTTTGAAGAAATTCAATTTTACATTTTTGTAGAAAAGGAAATGTCCCTAAAGTATGATGATAAATATTATAAACTCCTGTTTTCTATGATATTCCAGAAAAGTGTCAGATAAGAATGTATAGATCAATTAATACAACTCTGACTAAGGGTTTTTTTCAATTTACGTAGGGAGCACGTGGCCATTCTAAATAACAGGGTTAAATACAAACCTCGGATAAACTCCAGTTAGCTCTCTAAAAGTATTTTAATGCAATTATCGTTTCCACACAAGATCTCTAGATGATAAACACCATCCAGTCTTGATGTGGTAAAGAGCATTTACTAGTTTACATGATAGACATCTAGAACACACGCACAGTGGTGACTGTTACAGAATTACACACACAGAATTAAGAAGGTTGGAAAAGACCATGAAGATCATCAAGTCCAACCTTTACCTAGGTTAACAACCTATCCAACATCAGTCTAACACTTATACCATCTAAACCATTTAAACCATCTAAGCCATACCACTAAGTTCATCATCCAACCTATCCTTAAACACATCCAGGGACAGTGACTCCACCACCTCCCTGGGAAGCCCATTCCAGTGGGAGATCACTCTCACTGTGAAAAAGTTTCTCCTGATATCCAACTTAAACCTCCCCTGATGCAGCCTAAGACTGTGTCCTCCTACCCTCCTACCCTCTAGGATACTAGAGTGATACTAGAGTGATCGACACCCATTCCAAGCTTGGTGTTATCCACAAACTTACTAATAATGGATTCCATCCCCTCATCCAGATCATCAACAAAGATATTGAATAAAACCGGCCCCAACACTGACCCCTGAGGGACCCCACTGGCGACCGACCGGCCTCCAACTGGACATGACTCCATTCACCACCACCCTCTGAGCTCGGCCATCCAGCCAATTCTTAACCCAGGACAGAGTAAACCTGTCTAAGCCACAATCCATCAGTTTCACCAGGAGTTTATTATGGGAGACAGTATCAAAGGCTTTACTAAAATCAAGATACACTACATCCACAGGTTGTAATATTCAAAACAGATAATGTGCTTCAATACACATCAGTAACTGCCAATGGAAAACAAAATGACACTAAATCCTGGCAGGTAGCTTCAACTTATCTGTTTCCTATAAAACACTTCTGAACTGTTAAAGAATCATTGAGATTTAAGGTAGGTCTGTTGAAGTTCATCTAAACAGATGACTTAAGATACAGAATGTTGTACAGTAATGAAATTGTTTCCTGTGCAGAACCTTTGTTCTGTCTAGCCCACAGTGGCTGAAAAGAATATTTGAAATACTTTATGTGTAGGTATGCACATTTGTTTATCTGAAAATTTTAAGTTTCTAGGTCTGTAAGCTTCTAGTACTCCCTACAAAAAACACACAACCTTGAAAGAAAAGTGAAATTTTCTAATTTAACACCTGGATTCACCAAAGTCTTAATTGAAATCAACTCAATTTAATTTGGCAAGTTAATTTGGCAGATCCCAATTTAGTACTGAATAAAAGAGATGACGGAACGAATTAATGTGAAACTTCTGGAAAGACAACTTTTGAAAGCTTCTCAGCCTCTCATCTGGAAACTACAAAGAACAAGAATCACAGAATTGTAAAGCTATCTGCCCCCCTTCAAGTGTACAAATACCATCCCAGCAAAGAGTCAGAACAGATGTCAGTGGGACATTAATCACACCTGAGTTGAAACACCTAACAATGCATCTCAGCTACTTACCCTAAACCAACTTTAGAGGGTATGAAGGAATCATGCATTTCAAGAGCACAAGTAATTGTCTTATTCATCTATCTTAAGATTAGATACAACACAGTCCTAAAACACTTTAAGGAAGAAAGTTAGATGCTAAAACTGTAACCTGCTGAGCCATTACACCTTTTCATCTCCAGGTACAAGTCATGTTATTTTGTGCCATCAATTTCCCTTATGGGCAAGGCCTCTATGGTCACGCCTTAAAACAAATGGGTCCAGGTTTGTCTTCTTAATCTGCATTCAAGTGGCACAGCAGAGATCCTGCCTGTATGGCTTTATTAGCCCTTACCCTTAAATTCAATTCAGCCGAAAAACAGAATGACTCCATCCAGCCTGACTGCTGGGAGTATTTTGCAAGCCATTATGAGAACCATGACCATGACCTGGATTTTGTTGTCATATGTTAATAACATGCCAGGAAACATGCTAGTGATCAACAATACATGTAGCTTCAGACTAGTGCTTGTCCCACAACTCATAATTAACTTACTAATAGTTTACATTGTTTACGGTGTCATGTTATCCACTAGGCTGGACAAGAATTATTTCGATATATTACTAACAATTTCTTTGTATTATTTCACTAAATATTTTAATGTGTTCAGGAGAAATCTGTTTTAAAATAGACTGAAGTAAATTGTTACCTCTGACCAGCTTCAGCATTGTAGCTAAAAATAAAAACAGACAGATTCTCCCAGTTAAAGAGTAGAGTTTACTTCTGAATGAACATGATGAATTAATTCACCTATATTTAATTTGTCACAAATTAATCACAAACTTTAAATCAGCATAGGATACATGATTTGCATTACAGATTCACTCTTAGAAGTAGTTTGGTCATTACTACAATTTACAAATTATCTCATACAACAGAAAGCAATTAATAGCATGAAATTACAAATGTAGCATCACAGACGAGCAGTGTCAAATGTGCAGAAGAGAAATTTAAATTTTCCTGCAAGAACTATGTAGCTTTAGCTGGAGAAAATTGTTTTTGTAATAGACGTGGAACAGATACCTTCAAACTCTTTCCTCAGAAATTTTTATTTTTTGAGCGCAGAGATATGTGTGTTTGAAATACTCTAGGTATACAGACAATACAAGATACAATAATGCTTTCCCAGAACAAAAATCAGAAAAGTCATGAGGGTCTCATTTAGAAAAGTGTCAAGGCATCCAAAGAGCTTTCCAATCCAAAGCAAAGCAGCCAACCAAAGTTCCTAACTGAAAATTAATTTAAGTCTATCCCCAAAATGAGCTTGTAGGTTCCTTCACATGTCATTTTGTCTCTGACAGTAGATATTTGATGCTTCTTCAAAAGGTGAAGGATAATTAAAAAATATCCTTGTAAATATATTAATAGCAAAAAGAGGGGCAAGGACAACCTCCACTCTTTATTGGACATGGAGGGGAATATAATGACTAAAGATGAGGAAAAAACAGAGGTACTTAATACCTTTGCCTCAATTTTCAACAGAAAGACAGGTTGTCTTCAGGACAACTTACATCCTGAGCTGGAAGACAGGGAGCAGCACGACCAAACAGATCTCCTTTTACAACCCACCTAGTGGACATGGAAATGTGGATGTAGTCTACCTGGACTTCAACAGAGCCTTTGACACTGTCTCCCATAACAAACTCCTGGAAAAGCTGGCAGCCCATGGCTCGGACCCATGCTCTCTGCACTGGGTTAAGAACTGGCTGGATGGCAAGGACCAGAGATTGGTGGTGAATGATGCCACATCCAGTTGGCAACTAGTCACTAGTGGTGTCCCCCTGGGGTCAGTGTTGAGCCCAGTCCTGTTTAGTATCTTTACTGCTGATCTGGATGAGGAGATTGAATCCACCATTAGCAATTTTGCAGATGCCTCCAAGTTGGGAGCAAGTGTTAATTTTTTAGAGGGAAGGAAGGCTCTGCAGAGGGCTTGACAGGCTGAATAGATGGGCCTAATCTAATGACATGAGATTTTGCAAGTCTGAGTGCTGGGTTCTATACTTTAGCCACAACAAACTCACACAGAACTACAGGCTGGGGAGAAAGTGGCTGGAGAGAGTCCAGACATAAAGGAACATGGGGGTAATTGCCGACAGCTGGCTGAACATGAGCCAGCAGTGTGCCCAGGTGGCCAAGAAGGCCAACGGCATCCTGGCCTGTATCAGGAATAGTGTGGCCAGTAGGACCAGGGAAGTGACTCTTCCCCTGTACTCAGCACTGGTTAGGCCACAGCTTGAGTACTGTGTCCAGTTCTGGGCCCCTCAGTTTAAGAAAGATATTGAGTTGCTGGAAAATGTCCAGAGAAGGGCAACAATGCTGGTGAGAGGTCTAAAACACAAGTCCTATGAAGAGTGGCTGAGGGAGACGGGATTGTTTAGCCTGGAGAAGAGGAGGCTCAGGGGAGACCTTATCACTCTCTACAACTCCCTGAAAGGAGGTTATTGGCAGGTGGAGATCAGTCTCTTCTTCAGGCAACTAGTCACAGAACATGAGGACACAATTTCAAGCTGCACCAGGAGAAGTTTAGGATGGATGTTAAGAAAAAGTTCCTCACATAAAGAGAGACTGGTCATTGGAATGGGCTGCCTAGGGAGGTGGTTGAGTCACTGCCCCAAAAGTGTTTAAAAAAAGACTGGAAATGGCACTTCAGAATGTCTTTTTCAGAAACATTTATGTATTATTGCAAGACCATGAGCATTCAACCCCAGAGCATATCTGTAGTATACTCCACTTCAGAAGATGAAAATTTAATTTTATTTTCCTTTTTATTCTCTTTTCTAGGACATCAGCCTTCTTGGAAACATGCTGTTTTGTCAGGTTAGACATGGCTCATTGAAATGAAGTCCATTGAGAAGTTCAGTGGTTACTGAAGTTCAGAGAATCAACCATGTATTTTTTTTAACAGAATTGGTTCCGACTTAAGGTAAAATCCAAATCAGCTCTACAAGTATAATCAAAGACACACAGGCACCAGCTTGTGTCCTATGGCATTTTCCAGGCAATATAAATATGGTCATAATACACATAAAAAAAGGCTTAAAAACTGTAATAAAAATGCCCAATTTACTATTTTACACCATCTAGTTCCTTTGTAGGATATACTTCTTAGTCTATACTACTATTTTTTCAACATAGAACAATAAACAATTAAAAAAATTAGCATATTAACGTTTTTAATGTCTACATATGACAATATGGATGTACAAATCCCATTACAATCTGGCACTAAACTAGTATACTCTCATAGCACACAAACTGCCTAATCCAATAGCACTCACAGCATTCATAATCAAAGGTGCATCTGGATGAATAGAAAGTGTGATCATACATCTTTGAAAACAGTTTGGACAGTGCATAGTATCTTACAGATAGAGTGCATTGAGATTTTTATGTCTGACATACCACAAAATGCAATTTCTTAGTAATTAATGCCCTTAGTTTCAATAGGAAACACTCCAAAGAGCTGACTGGATTCTAGGGATCTCCCTTGTTATCACTCAGACAAGTTAAGGTTTTCACTTTTTTCTATCCCTAAAGAAAGTGGCTGAGAGAAGCAGGATTTAACTGTTTTAGTCATCTGATGAAATGCCTTTAATGAAGTTTGAAAGAGTAATTCACACATTTTCCTTGTTATTGAGATAGGGTCAGAGGAAATCACTTCAGACTGAGAAAATATCTCCTTATTCACTTTTGCAGGAGGTAAATTAAATCTAAGGTTTCTTTGAGGTGCACAGGGATTGGAATCACTGACCTATTCATAGAGATGCACATGTCTTGAGCCATTCTATGACGCGTTCTCACCTGAGTTATTTAAGTACTATATCATAAAATGTTTACTCATTGACATGAGCACTATTCTAAATGGGTATAAAAGGGGTATGATTAACATATCTCTAGTTCCTACAGTCTGAAAGAGACAAATTCTCTGTATGATATATTTTCAATGAATAATTCTGTCAGTACTTGCTCTAAATGATCAAAAAACTACTACATATTAACACGGACTTAGATGTCAAAGAGCTACATTTATACTTTTGAATGTAAATATATTTTTGAATTCATTTTTATAATGTTAATTATATATGAAAATTCTAATCCTAAAAAAAAACAAACACAAAAAACAAATTAATCCAGTCCAGACTTCATGGACATATGAAGAATTAACCTTTTCTTGAATCTAGTAAAGATTAAATATGAAAGAAACAGTCTCTTCTAAAGACTTCCAGAATTTCTGACCTGGGAATATTTTGTGAGATTAGGGTAATAAAGACTTCTTATCCAGTTCCAAATGACCATTTCTCTAATGCTTTTGTCATGTCTAAAGTTGAAAATCTTTTTGTTCCTATGGAGTCATTTTTATAATTACTGCCCAACTATAATCTTGTTTAGTCAGTATTCAGGAAATATTAACTCACTTCCACTCTACAGAACTTATTTGATGTTTTAAGCATTCGATTTAATTCAGGAACATTTCCATTAAAGATAAAGTCTTCAGACAGTCTCTCTCACTGACAGGCACAGAAAGAAAGATGGAGAAAACAGTGAGAGGAAAAGATAAGTGCGCTAAGAATTTCCATTTCCAGAAGGGTGTTATGAAAGACATTTATTAATCTTAAATGTCTGAAGTGACAGCCAATGTGCAAAGGCATGAATACTTAACACTGATAGAAGCTGTCAACCAACAGGACACTTAAGGAATATTTTTGTGGTGCTGATCAGAGATTAACTGACAAGCTGCTGCATGAAGATGGGAAATGTGTATGTTCATGTAAAGAAACAGCTTTACGTGAGTGAATCCTTTTGGGGAAAATATTTTGAAATAAATAATGATAATGTAATTTCTTCATATTGCCAGAATGTGAACAAACCACAAACATAGCAGTGGAAGACACCACTTCCACTGGGAAGTCTTTTCAATTAGAATAATGCCTAAACATTCTGAAACACCAAGATATGAGCCAGTATCTATAGGAGATGTGTGCCTTCTGGATTGCAAGCAATAAGCAAAGAATGATATTCTAATATGATTGAAATTGTATTAGGTACTTACATTTAGTCACAGAGTTACAGAGTTCTGAGTACACATTATAAAGAGCTCACACTAAAATATATTCTTAGTGGTATGTCTCTAAGCCACCTAATTCCCTGTCTAGGCTCTAGTAGGTGGTCTGACTGGATCTTCACTTACTGTAACAGAAGGCTGGCTACCTATTTGCAGGCAACTAAATTTAGCGATAGTAGTCTCCGTCTAGTCCCAGGAACCACAGTGAGCCCCAGAAAGACAATGGGAAAAATTCAACATTTGATCCTAAGCTTCTGCTATTTCTTCACTGAGCTTTATATTACAAATGTGCATCTAGTATAGAACAACTTGTGACTTCAAACCCTTTTAAAGATATGACACTAAAATCATAATAATGTTAAGTTAAACAGTTGAAATATAATTCAAAATAAGAATAAACAGAATCAAGCAATGATCCTTTGAAAGACGACAGAAAATACGTGGCAGTTCTAAAATAAAATCTCACAGACCATATCCTCTGGTGTAAAAGTGGTTACATTTCTGTTTCAATTTCTGCCTATTAAGAAGTAGTGAAAAATTTGTTACAGACATCCTAAATTATAGAAGAAAACTCCTACAAGTATTTATACACAAAGATTCACACACAAGCTCTCATTAGATAAGCTGAATGTGCACTTTTAGCCTATTCTATTACAAATTAAAACAATAGTTCACTGTGATTGCACTACTTCTACCAATGTTTAGTCTAATACATTTTAATACAAAATAAGGATTAGCTGAGAATATCATTATAAGCAATCAAGTTACTGCATCTTAGCTTCCAATGTAGCCACACATGACTAAACGATCATTTCCATTCTGAATTTTAAAACACATGGTACAAACATATTTTACACTACATTTTTAACAGAGTTCAAATTAACTGTTCATCAGTTAATGCCTCTATGTTGACATGAACAAACTCCTTAAAATTTCATACTAATTTATTTGCGTTTAACAGTGGAAATTCAATATAGAATCATAGAATTGTTCAGAATCAAGTAAAGGATTAGGTCAAGTAAAAAAAATAAAATTAAGTATGAGAAATATGGTATACTGCATGTAAAACACTGCTCTGTGTGGAAATCGTAATCAAACAGTTGCACGCTGAAAATTTGCAAGACTTAATTAGCAAGCCCTTTGAGGTACCTAAATCTTAATTCCGACACTGCTGAACCTAAGTAACTTGATATCAATACAAGTTTTATTGATTTTTTGGCTCGCTGATATTATCAGCCATAAAACAATTTTAAAAATCAACAGCAAGGTGATTCCATATTTGGAAAAGAATGTGATCTCATCAAACATACCTGTTAAGCACTGGCAATACGATTTGTCAACATAAACAAGCAACACAGAAGTCCATTTTGTAGTTACACAGGCTTTTTTCTGGCATTCCAGCAACAACAGATGTCATGAGGTGAGGAAGCATGTGTCATCAATGTGGCAATCCCATCTCAGAGCAAAGATAGCCTGCAGAAGAGCTTTTGTAACTGCCTAAACCCACACTCACTTGGCACCTGTAATCTAGTGTAATAGTCTGACCAACAGTAGGAACAGTGCCATGATAACAGATGGATAAAAGTGTAGGCAGCAATAGGAGCATGTACCAGCATCCAGTGTATTTACTGAGACTAGGAAAACCTAGCCAGGGATGATGACTCAAGTGACTGAAATAAAAGTCTACGGTCAAGATGGCTCGCCTCAGTTAACATTTCAAAGTACATACATTCTGCCATGTCTAAGTTAGGGATATTACAGTAGGAAAATGGCTGTATGGTAAACACAGGAGACCCTGGGTTTTCAGCCTTACCCGACATGAGAATGTCGCATTCTGCTGGCAGATCTGGGACTGTTGCTGCAGTTACCCCACACAAGGCTGGGACGGCCTTGGAGCTCTTTATTTACACGACTCCTTAGGGCGAGTTGTGCTGTTTTATCAGCACTTTAGTCATCAATGTAATTGGTGAGTTTGTCCCTACTGTGCTGCAGATGAGGAAGGCAGATTGCTATTTTCAGAATTCTGTGAAGAGGTATTTGTGCCATTTCACAAAGCATTTTTCCACCCCATTATGTAAAGGCTTTTCAGACTAGCAGGAGGAAGCCTCTAATAGCTCTTTCGAGACACAACTGGTTGGATTGTCAATAGGGTAAAGGGTTTTCTACTCACATTTTCACAGTCTGGACATAGGGAACTGCTACAGGGAATTTTCCTGACTCTTGGATCCAAGTCTTCAACATTAAATTGAATAGGATTGCATCCAGACAAAGATCAATCGATTAAGCCAAAAAGAACCCAAGCAAAAGAAAACTAACTCGTCAGCAATGTCTGTTCAGAGGGCAGGCAGCTGTGAGGTTATCTCTGCACAGGGAAAGTGCTCATTTTTTCCCTGCCAAATGGAGATCACTATTCCATTGTATGAAGGAGACCAGGAAGATGGTCTCCTTCCTCAGTTTTCACTCTCATAGCAGTATATGAAAACTAGAATGAACTCTGCCCTGAAAATAAAACTCACAGAAATTAAATTTGTGTGTACCTCAGCATACAGTGTAGCTGGAATTCAGTTTCTTACAGACCTTAATCAGAACTCTACAGGACAATCAAATGGAGAGGCATGGGACAGAGGAAGGAAAAGCAAAAGGGTTATTAAAACTCTTGTACCAAATAACTCTTGTACCTCAAAGAGAATACAGGACATTTATTACACAAACTTTTCTTCCAGAAAGTTGTTATGCTACAGCACAGGCTCATCAATTCTTGCAACAAAAAAGATATGAACACAACATGATACAGCCAAATAGCATACTTTATTGTCAAGTTTAAAATGCCCTCCTGAAAACAAAAATACTACTGTCTTCCAGTACTTGAAATGAGAAGCTTTATATAGATCCCGCCTGCTGGTACTTTGTAATGGGTTAACCTTGGCTGGCCGCCAGGTGCCCACAGTCTCTTTAACTTCTTTTCCCCCCAAAAAGTCAGGCAGGGGAAAAGAATACGACGGCAAACGGTGGGTTGAGATAAGGCAGTTTATTAAAGCAAAAATGAAAGCAAAACAAAGCCTGTGCAAAAGCAAAATCCTAATCTAATCTCTACTTCCCATCCGCGGCGATGACCGGCCACATCCAAAGAAGTAGGGCTTCAACGCGTGTAGTGGTTCTCTTGGTGAGCCACCATGGGAGACTGTGCATGCCCCCCCCCTTCCTGCTTCTCCCCAGCTTTATACCTGAGCTGACGTCATATGGTACGGAATATTCCTTTGGTCAGTTTGGGTCAGCTGGCCCACTTGTGTCCCCTCCCAAAATCCTGCCGTCAGTTGGGGAAGGGACACTACAGTCCCAGTACTGTGCTCAGCAATAGCCAAAACACTGGTGTATTATCAGCACCACTCCAGCCACCAATGCACAGCACAGCACTGTGAGAGCTGCTGTATGGGAAATGGGCTCCATCTCAGACAGACCCAATACACACTTAAATGACAAACTTCCTGTAACACTGTAAAAAGACTGTCATGCTTGCCATGATCAAAAGCTTGCTTCTCTGAAGTGAGCTAATATATATCTATATATATTTATATAAAATAAACAAACTATATGTATGGCATTTATGATCTATACTTTGAAATAGGCTGTTTTCAAAATGATATCAGCATCATGCTTTTGGTGCTGGTCCAAGGGTTAGACTGACTTAGGTTAGAGAAAGTAGTATTTTGATGATGGATGTGTTAGGTTAATGGTTGCACACGATGATCTTAAGGGTCTTTCCCAACCTAAATGATTCTATAATTCTATCATATCTTCCCATATAAAATTATTCACCACATTAGGTATAATTCAGTAAGATCCTGTTATATTGCCTAAAAATATTATTATACAGGGCTCACAAGAAGCACTATTACTACCTGTGAAGTATCATCTGAAGTGACTACATCAATATAGAGACATGGACACTTGGCACCAGGCGATAAACCATGTATCAAGCCTTCCAGCTTTCTAGAAAGGCTACGTATTTCACTGTAGTCTGGAACAGAGTGAGAGGGGCCAAAAGGAGTACCTGTATGAAAATTATGAATGCTTATGCTTTCACAGGGCATTTGCCAGATACCTGGCAAATTTAGGTTGATTTCTTGAAGAAATAGAGAAATTTCTTTACTCTGGGAACTTTCAAGAATGTCTGCTGTGGACAGCAGTTTGCGATGCTCGGGTATTTGGTCTGTGTCTGCAGGGTAATAGCACCCATCAAGCATTACAAGTCCATCTGTTAGCTGAAAGACTGATGTGATATCCAGTCCTCATAACAGGGTACGACCAAAGGGTAATTTGGCAGGGAAGAGCTGCAACAAGGCTTCTATGTGGTATGCAGGGTTCTGGGCCCTGAGAGAGCTGCTAGTTCACTGAAATACTTATGAAGCAGAACTGTTTATGAAAAGGTATTCTGTTATGCAAATAAAGTAAGACATTAATAAGATCAACACTGTCTTGAAAAGCTCCTTTCTTTCTAGTGATTACAGCATGCAGAAGCAAATTCAAAACCAAGCACATTTGTTTGGAGTACAATATATTGGCCTAATGCCAACAAGCAAAAAACCTTGACAAATGTTGGCATTGTTTCACTTTTCTAACTCCAGGATCCTTTCCTGGATGTTTAATCTCATAATGGCCCAGTAAATGCTTTCTTCCATTCACGTGATGACAGCTTCAGAAAGCTAGTGCTTGTGTCCTGCAGGGATTCCAAGAAGGCGCCCTGAAGACACAGAAAATGCCTCTGTATCAAGGTTCAGGCAGTTTTTGAGATGTGCAAAGGCAAGCAGGCCATCAAGTACTTTTATGTTCTGCAATCATATGTCATAGGACATACCCTATGAGAGAGGTCTAGTAATATCTGGCATGGTAACTAAGTCTCTCTCCTAATGAACTTTTTGTATTCTGCAGCACAGACAAGGTTGATTCATTAAACCCAAGTCCATTTGATTCTTAAGTAGCCATTCAGAGTTCTGAGGAATAGAGCAGGCAGAGGTTACATCATCAGTGGCAAAAAACTTGAAATAAATTTGATTCACACATTCCAGACACTTAGTCACTAGTTAATTACATTGTAATAGAGTCAAAGGATTATGTGAGATGGAAGATCATCTAGTTCAAGTGAGGTTTTTCCAGATCTTTATCATTTATTTTGTTCACAGAACTTCAGTTCACACCAGGGTCAGCCAAGAGTCATCTTGCCATTAAAAATTTGCTAAAACAAACATCCTAGTGTCCTTCACTGTCCCATGATTCCAAACAGCCTTTCCCTGGTTTTGGCAAAACTAGTATTTGCTGGCCTACAAGGCTACGATTTTCTCTCTCCTGCTCCAGTTCAGAAATTATCCAAGATCTAATCTATTGGGAATCAGAGGAAAAAACACTCTAACATGTATTCTATACTGCTAAAAATATTTTAAAAGGTCTCTAATTGCTCCTTTTTTTAGTACCTCAGTCATCTGCTAGAGATGCATAGGATAGAGACACACAGGTCTCTTTGCTGATCTGTGAAAAGGTGGAAGGAGACAGAGAGCTCTGGACTGACCAAGTATGAGTGTTCAATACTATTGCGAAGGAGCAACAATTATGACAGATTTTCAATTCTGAAAGAAATGGTGGCAGACCTGGACTGTAGTCTCCTCTTCTTCCAAACATGTCCCACTGATTGAACTAAAAAAAGACTTTTTTTTTGGCTGAGAGAGAAGTTATAGGTTTGAGCTTCCACCCTTATGTATTGAATGTAGATTATTTATGCAACTGAAGTTGAGTCCTACTGCTTATTATGTACTTCTGTCTATGTCATCCCATTATATGGCATTAGTCAACACTGAAAAGCCAGCAGACCTCTGTAATGAACACAAGCCCTTAAAATTACAAGAGAATCTACTGTGTGACATGCTACACCTTTCAAGCTACAGAGCAGGGACACTAATAAAATACTCTTCACTACATATTCTCGCCCTGCTTTCCAATTTTTGAGAAATCAGCCTCCCAGGGTAATCACAATACCCTTTCACTGTCACACAACTTGCTTTAGGAACTGAGCATATGTGTCAAGCTCTAACTTCAATCATTCTTTAATATGTGTCTCTCAGTCATGGTGGGAGTGAAGGAAGAGAAAAAATAAATCCAACACCCAATATCAGATAATCTTAGTAACTTGAAAAGCTAACTGAGGCTGAAGAAACTCAGTAGTATCTGTGGTTACAGTGCCTAAAATCCAACTGGTTGCAGCTGACAATTGTAATATAATAAAACAAGAAATTATAAAGAATCATAAAATAATAGAATCATTTAGGTTGGAAAAGACCTTCAAGATCATTAATTCCAACTCTTAATCTGGCACCAGTGGCAAGTCGGGTCTTCACTGGAGGGGACTTCTAAATTTTGGTTGGTTTATGTTTGGCTCTTTCCTGATAGCAGATGGGATTAAGATCACATTGTCGCTGTGACTTTGATTTGCTCTTAAGAGGTAATTTCTGTATCCTTAAATTTAGCCTTCTGTATACTGAAGCATATGCTACACTGCCCACAAGACATAATTAATCTAAAATGTACACAGCTCCTAATCAGTGCTCACTTAGTCTTTCTCTAGACAGAATCATTATTGGATATTACATACAATTTTGAGAAAAATACTGCTTCTGAAGAGGGCCAGATGTTCTTTTCTACAGCTACTGCTTCAATTTTACTGCATACAAATACCATAAACGCTCAAGGAAACATTTAAAAACCTAGTAGGAAATGGTTAGATAAATACATATGTATATATGTCAGAGATAAATGGAAGAGATAAAAACTCCTTTGAGACCTTCTGTGGGCTTGTGTAATAAATTTACTTCTGCTTAACTTTGTGTCAACAAAAAAGTATATATCCTGCACAAGCACCCCCTTTTCTTGTGCTCAGAACAATAGGCAAAATTCTTAGAAATAAGCACTGTTCCTTATGTTTTCCAATAGATAAGCATTACCTAAAAATACTACAGAAGAACAGAAGTATATGTGTTACTGCATACAAAACCAGTGGAAGAAAGAAAAGGTTATAGTTTCTGCTGATTTTTTCAGGTTCTATCACTAAAAATAATAAATAAAATCTCATTTTGTATACTAAACCAACACATCTATGTATAGACAGAGAAATACATATATATACTCCCATGTATATGCATAAGCACAAATATACAGCTTTATTATTTTCTAAGCCACAATAGAGAATATAAATTAATCATAACTAAGCATTCTTGTATATAGTTCTTGAATTACAACAGAAGGAGGAGAACTTGCCTTTGTAGCTAAGAAAATGTAAGTTCAGAGAAACTTTTCTTGAACTCTTAACTTTTACAAAGAATTTCCCCAAGTGCTTTCTACAATAGGAAGCTCTCTCAATGCCTTTGAGATTTCTGTGGCTTTGTCAGATCTGAATTTTTTTTCAGAAGTTACTAAGGTCTGGGTGAAACCCCGAATGTCACTTATACTCTTTTCTACGCCTGCATAAATCTGTTTGAGTTTTATCCTTCATTCTACAGTATGTAAGATGACAAGGGAGCTATGAACAAAGAAATTAGTTGGGTTTCTATTACAGTCTAAATCAAGTTACTTGATTAGATTGTAAACTAGTTGTTCATATTCTGAAATTGTGATGGTTTGTGGTTTCCTGTTTATTTCAAGCAATTTATTGTAAAAATTATTTCAAGTTAAATGTGATTTCAGTGCATTTATCAGTTGTATTCATAGCATTACCAGCTAAAATGCAACAGAATCCTAATGCTGTTCATTGCTTGGGCATTTTCATGTTTTGGCTCAAAATCTTCAGACAGGTACATAATACAGTGCATCCACTCATAATCTTTACCAGAGAAGTGGTTTACAGCAGTTCTGAAATCTCAGCATTTACCATTTTGCGTTGGTTGTGCTAAAGACTCTGTACTTTATTCTAAATACCCTGGACTTTGTAATTATAATGGTGAAGATATTCTGCCCTTGCCTTCCGCTGATCCCACCCATCATTTAATTTTCCCTCTCTGCCACAAACTCTCCCTGTTGACACCTTTTTGATAATTCTGAACGTTACTGACTTCCCAGCTCTAATTCAAACTCATAACCTGGCCACTGTTTTCAACTCAGAGTTTCTGCTATGTCTTTAAATTCAAACCATGCAGCACAAACCAGTGTCTTCAACAATGAAACTACCCTTCAGGTCAGGATGCAAAACTCTTTGAGCCTAATACAAACCTTTATGTATTTCCTAAAAAAAGATTGCTAAAATATTTAGGTAAGGAAACTTGATAGCCTTCCAAACTCTGTTTTCCCACTATTTGAGTATCTTTGTAGCCAGATGAAAATTTTTCCTATTATTCAAATCAGAAAATGTATTGGGTGTCTTATTACCCTTTCCTATGGCAATAGATTGAATTTCTCCAGAATGGTCTTACACAGATTAGATGACAGCTCTTATGCCTCCCTACAATCTTCTCTGTTTTTGAGAAATAAAGCCTAATTTTTTTTTATTTTATTTTATTTTTTTTCCCCCACAGGCTGTTCTTATTATTCAAAACTGCACTATCCTTTACTGGTCTACACCATTCTTAAAGCAGATGTGCTCAAAAGAGGGACACAAAATTCTAGCTGAGATCTTAATAGCAGTGAATGCAGATGAAATAACAGCCTCTCTCTCTGTTAATTTAGGAAACAGATTTGTCTCCTTTGAAACCACATCACAGTGTTAATTTAAATGGAATTCATGATACATTATAGCCTCAGACACTGTTCTGCCTTACTGAAGCAATTTTTTTTTCTTTCATGTGTTTGTGATATTTCTTCCTACTAAAAGTAGTTTTGTTCTTGTCTTTATTAGATTTATCTTGTTGGTTTTAGATAGGCTATTTGTATCTGTATTAGGAATTCTAACTCTGCTCTTCACAGTAGTTTCAATTCCTCTTAGTCTTACTTCTTCAGTTTCATACCTGCACCCTCTCTATCAATGTCAGTAATGAAAATACTGGGATCTCATTGAAAGTACCCCAGGTTATGAATTATGCTGCTGTTTCCATCCCGTGGGATTTTTCCTGTCCTCCACAGAGTCGCAAAGTAATCACATATGGGTCAAAGATTGCTTTGGATGGATCTCTAAGTATTCTTACCAGATGTTTCATCATGACCTACTAAACAAATATATTTATATTTTCCTGATAGCCTCTAAGCTAGTCTAGGCTTATTCACATTGAAAATTAAGTCTTTTTTTTTTTTTTTTTTTTTTTTT
>VXBA01001184.1:812509-918580 GCA_013399895.1 Serilophus lunatus
TTTTTTTTTTTTTAAATTAATGTGATGAGGCCTGTTTTTGCCATACTTGTTGAAAGGACAAAGAGAATTAATTCACACAAATTGCTCAGTAAATGTCAGGCAACAGTGATAGGACCTTTAAATGATTACTAAACACAATGCAACCTAACATAATCACAAAGGTCTGCAATTCCATGTCACTCTATTTCTATGATTTCCATGAACTCTGATGGCTACTTATTCCCCAGTCCTTCCTCAAAAGAATGCATAAGTATAAGCTTCTTGATCATGGTCTATGGTTTCACCTGTATTTCTCTGGCAAAAATACCTGCCCAAAAACCTCTTGTCTTCTCATTCATTTGTTCAAAAGTTTCCGAAAGAGATGTGAACCTGACTAAGGAATTTATATTGCAAAAATCAAGTATTTCCCAGGCTTATTTGTTGTTAGGAATGAGGGAACTTTCTCGTCTCATGGTCACACAAATAGTGCAATATAAAGGGTGGATATGGGACAGGAATGAACAGCAGTGAAAAGATTCCACTTCAATCCCTTTAAATAATTCTCATTGAATGCAAACTCCTTCCATTGCTTAGTAGTTCAGTACTTGAAGTAGGACCTTTAAAAGTATTGCACTTTCAAAATTTTCCTTGCTTATTCTTGGCTAAATTATTTTAAAACTTCACTAATTTGATCCATTATTCAGTTATTGACAGTGCTTTAACTGAACAATTACCATTTATATAATCAAATTTGTGACAAACTAGTGCATATAAACATAAGGCATTTAAGACAGTTAAATTCCAAGCATTCAGTATGGTTCGGTTCAGTTCATTGGATTCAATGGCTATTCAGCTAATAGATTCCAATGCATATGAATTAAAAAAAAAAAAATTGTGATAGACCTCAGCTGATATTCAGAAGTATTGAGCAAGTTCCACAGAAGTCTCCCTGACCACACAAGGCCGTCTGCTTCTGTGGGAGATAAAGGGAAACAAACAACCAGGGGACTACAGAGAGAAAATGAGTTCTTATATAATGGTGTGTGTCCATCCTAAAATGGGCTGAATTGCTTTCCAAACTTTTCTGACCTGCGTTAATTAGAACTCTATTGTTTATACCATGAATGTAAACACCATCTCTATGTATATATGAAACATATCTATTTTCAGATGAGCATTCTAAACAAACATTGAACATTGAACTGAATCTCACTGTATGTACCACTGTGGTAAGATCACAAGAGGGAAATGGTGCACCCAACTGGTTTACTGGTTCTGCAGAGATTGGCTTGCTTCCTGCTGTTTTCACAATACATAAGGACGCAGAAACTATAAAAAAATTTTGAGCAAGAAGAGTCAAAAAAGTTTTCAAAATGTAAAGCTCTCTGAAGCAAATTTTCTGGGGTACCCAGTTGGAAACACGCTCTCAGCTTATTTCTTCCTTATTAATATCATTAGTCACAAGGTGGATAAGAAAAAGAAATGGTATTTTACCATAAATTTATGCAGACAACTACAAACTGCAAGATTTTACAGAACATCTGTCTTAGATCAGCATTTCATAATGAAGCTCAGCATCAGTGATCACTTCTCAGATTTAAAGCAAATTGGGCACTGATCTCAGTGAACTGGCCTGACAAAGAATATAGCTTTAATTGGTGGGAAAGGTGGGAATAAAAACATTCCACTTTTGATACAGCAGTCCAATGAACAAGTTTACAGTTCAGGATCCTCTGACTGAGTTCAACACTGTCCCCATCTGTAACAAGGTATCAGCTGGGAGAAACAAACAAAAAACCGGGAAAATTCTAAATGCATGAAGATCAATAGAAGGTTGAACACCAACTTTCACTTTTGGCCGGAAAATATTCCACACAGAAATGGAAGTCAAAAACATAATTAAATTCTCTTCTCAGTACTTGCCTTGCAATGATGGATTTAGTCCTTTTCATTTTCAAATTGCTTTGCAAACATTAACTAACTAGCATAAGATAAAGATCGGCATTTTAAGTAACAAACATGGGATGAAAAATAAATAGCAAAAGACACATTTTTCTGCAGTCATCGCATCTGAAAATAGAGGTGATTTTTAATTACACTAATTTTCTAATAATTACAAATTACCACATATCAGTGATCAAACAGCTTTCTCCGATGGATTATAGCAGATATTGGGAAAATATGGAGAGCAGACTTTTCAGATGCAGTTTGTATGTACTGTATAAGGTGTTTCTGGTTGCTCTTTCCATCCTTCCTCAGTACAGATTATCAGCTACAGATTATCCACAAGGAAGCAAGGGTTTTCTATATAGTAAAGCAAATTTTCATAGAAATGAACATTAAATCACACATTGTAGCAACAGAGATACCAAAATATATTTGAAATTGATTTTTAAACTAAATATGTCAGTCAAAAGGCTACAGACACAATTTTTCATAATTTATTTTTCTCAGTGAAAAAGAATGACCTATTACATTTTATTGATAAAGCCTTCCAGTGTCCCCAAATCTCAATTATATACTTCTTTGGTTATTAAAACTCGAAATAAAACACAGCTTACAAAAACTGTAGGCTGTAATTGCTACTACTATCATGCTTTCATCACATAACACAAGAATTTTAAAGTCTTCTGGTTTTCTTTTGGTGCTCCAATATAATATACATTATAATAGATATTATGTTTGCACAATAAGTGTGTAATTTTGTGTATCACCATCTGTGCCACTTCAAGAAAATTCTAAAAGCTTATAAGTTTTCTGACATTATTTAATTTGGGGTTTTTTTGGTTTTTTTTGTTTTTTTTCCCATTTTAGCAACTGATTGGAACATTGTGGACATAAAACCGTGCATCAGAATTTATTGTGCCAAAACTATAATGAAAATGTTCTTCCTACTCATTAACAAATGGACCATTCTCCTGATTCACCCCTAAAATTATTTCACTTCCACTCCACTTTTAGTAATCATTTTGGTGCCCAAATTTAAGAATGTGAAACCTGAATTTCTTGAGTTTACACCTAATACATTTTGCAATTTGGCACTGTCTCACTTGGCTGACCTATTAGCTTCTTAAGATCACACAGCACAGTCTGTGTCTTCTGAAAATGGTTGGTAGGAAAACGCAAAGAAATGGTACAAAATCAGCGGGCTTAAAAAAACCGCTCCCCTCTCTTGTTCATCCAGCTTTTCCTTTAACTTACAGTTCGTTTTTTCCTGCATTAAACCTCTTTTAGCAGTGTCTCTCCTACTGTATTTTTCATGAAGCAAAATAAATTCTTATGCACTAAAAGAAGAGGAACTCTGACATGACTTTTTCCAATGACTTTTGTGGGGAAAAAAACCCAAACCACTGCAACCTTGAACATTGTGGAGGTGATACAGCACAGCAGTTTCCCAAATTTATAGTATTTTCCTGCAGCACATAATTTTAGAGCCAGAAGAAGGAAACATAACACTGAGAAGATGAATTACTGATTATTTTAGCATATGTATAGAAGAGATGTGTGTTTCTTTTAGTTAACTCCCATGACACACTTTCCCTCAGCATCGGAAATCTAAACAGCATCTGACTGGAGGGTTATAGCACCTTGTAAGTGAGGTGCCACTTTGTAAGAACTGAGATGAGTCAGAAGAGGGACAAAGATGTTGAGTGGCAGTAGGGAGTATACACAACCTAGACAAGCATCAGGACACTAAGAAAAGTTAAAAGGGAGGATGTTTAACTGTGAGAGAACACTGCTTATTGTTGATTATTTGCAATCATGTCCAGAGAATAGGGAGTTCGTACAACTTCTGAAAAGAAAGAAGACCCCATCAATGTTACCTGATTTAGACTCAGTTCTTTCTGGTGATGGAAACAAATTTCAGTGTCAAAATTTCTACTTGACTTAAATAATATTGGTCAACATTTTAATGTATGATGGAGAGATTAGTTGATATTTATTGCCAATAAAAATGATTATTGTTCTTTGTTGCTTTTTAAAAATCGATCTCAGTGGAGACTGCAACAGTGGAGGACGTGTAGCACCAAAAATGGTTAACACTCACACAATTTCTTTATGCATCCTAAGCTATAAATTCACATATGTATTTCAATTAAAGGAAGGATAATACCTCAATATCATGTTCCTATTCAGTTTTTTCTACATTGCAATTAAATGAAAGAAAAGGTCAGAAATGTTCTGTGTGACTCTCTCCTGTCTGGGCATCTGTAAAGTCAGTACCAGCTCTGAGAGAGAGCATTAACAACTTGATCCCTTCTTGAAAACAAGAGGAACAGCCTATTGTGGCATAAATAATGGAATGAGGACTCATCCTCAAATTCAGAAGCTCCACAGGTTAGAATAATACTCACAAATCAGATTTCTTACAATTAGAAAATTGCATAAATCAAGATAAACTTGATCTAACTTGGTGCATCCATTTATTGTAAAAACTAACCATTGGGGGATGTTGCTCATTCACCCAGCCTCTTCTTACATTTGTAATAAAGGTATAATAAATTAGAAATCTTTTTCTTCTTTTCTTCATTATCATTCACTACCAATTTGGTGTCCAAAGAAGAAATCTTTGAAATATCTGTTTTCCAAATGAAACACCTGGCAAATTGTAAAGTTCACTGTAACAGGCTATATGTGTGCTCCGATTCGTTCCTTAAGTCACTCTTAGGAAGCAACAAACATGGTTCTTGCTTTGGAAAGATAAAGCACAGAGGAAGCTGAAGTCTCATGAAAGGTAATAGAAAACAGGATAGCTTTTAGGAAAACAGGAAGAAATGCATCAAACCTGTTTCTCTTTAACCAATCTACATGAGAAGTAAGATCAACACTATAAGTAGACTTGAACCATGTACAAGTGCCAGTGGAACTAAAGAGATTTCTTCCCTTACATAATCTTTCCATACGAAAATATCTCCTCATAATTTTACAAAGAAAGCTCTAAATTTCAAAAGTTCATAACTGAGATATTTTAAAGCCAAATTTATACTGTTTTATTATTATATGCTTCTCACTATAAGAAAATGATGATTTTTGCCTAATCCATTTATTCAACATATTTTTTCTGTTCTTTTTAAATCTCTAAGTGCTTCTTTTTCACAACTGGTTAATTCTTCTCAGTACATAGAGCCCTAGGCTGGGTCTAGGCTGTGTCTCATAAACACAAAGATCTCTGCCACAATGTCACAAACTTTTAAAGGTAGTGATTTATCATTTTAGCACTTGCTGCTAAAAAATCACCACAAACTGCCTCAGAAATTAAACCTGAAACCCACTGCTTTAATCATTGGGGCGAACCTCTTCTCTTTACCTCCCTCTCTCTTTTGTGTTCTGTCTTTGCAATCCAATTTTCAAATAAAGAGTGGTTTAAATAAGTGGTTTAAATACAACTACTTTAAAAACGTGCTGTTATACTAAGCTTTAAAGTGTTGTACTTCTGTGAGTTTAGAGAGACAAAGAGGGACTAAAGCACTAGGAAATAAATAATCAGACCTAAGTGCCCCTCATAAAGCACAAAAACTTTTGAGCTATTGCCTGTATAATCCTGCACTTATGACTTCATATAATTCTATAAAGTAAATGGATGCCTGTTGCTGTTACAGGATGAGTCCACAAAGGGCAAAGTGCATAAGAGGCAATGGAAAAAAATATGAATACAGGAAATTCCATTTAATCATAAGAAAAAAACTATCTTCTGTGAGTATTGTTGAACATCGGCACAAGTTGCTCAGAATTGTCGAGTGACCCTCCTTGGAGGTATTCCAAACCTTAATTGACATGGCCCAGAGCAATCTGCTTTAGTGATGCTTCTTGGGCAGAAGGGCTGGATGAGATGACCTCCAGAGAGGCTTTCCAGTCTCAGCAACTCTGTGATTCTGTTTGAGAAGGTATCTAACATGAGGGGGGGATAAAAAAAGAATAAAAATAAAAGATTGAGTCTAGCAGTCTCTTCTGCATTCATTGGGTTTTTTAGTTTTTGTTGTTTTGTAAGCATAGGCGAATGTGGGGAAGTCAAGTAAAGCACTCACACATAGAATAAATTTCTTACAGGCATTAATTTTTTCCAGGATGAAGATAGGTTTGGGACTTCTAGAGGGATATTGAAAATAATGTGATATTGACTTATAAAATAATTTCTCTCAAGACAACCTGCAATGCCAGAAGTGGAACAAATTAATAAGATAACTATTCTGCAAAAAGAAATTGTTCCCTTGTAACAGTACAAATCAAAAATAACTTCATACAAGACGGGTAAGACACTTAACTGTGAAACTGGGTTAGCGTCAAGCTAAAAAATGTCTCATTGTCACTCAATTCAGTGTCCAAGGTACCACATAGATTTTTAAAACTCTGGAAGCATAACTGACTTATCTCTAAGAAAATGATACCCAGACATTGGGATTGGCTCAGGGGATTGTTTCCTAGCTGGTGGATTTAAATGCATTTGCTGTCCAGATAAAAGGGAGAAGGCAAAATGCGCTCTGTAAGGACAGGATGCTCCCAGAAGAACCAGCCTTTAAGTATCCTTCTGTAGAGATGGCTGAAGGACCACTGATGCTGCCTAAATAATAGGAAGATAAAGTTTTTCTGCTGTTGTGGTTTTTGCATCAAAGCTTTTCTGTGTAGAAAAGAAATAGTTTTAAGAATGGGAAAGCCTCTCACCTTTCTGAAAATGACAAGATGAATGGAAAAAAGTATAAAATCAATGTTAATGAAATAATTATTTTATAATGACACCATTACTTCATTTCGTACTTACACATACCCTCAATGATTTGTCTAATTCTTCAGGCAGTGGAAATATCTGTTACAAGTTGTTTATTTTACCAATATCAAATGGAGACAATACTTATGGCCTTGAGTTGTACATAGTAGTAATATTGAACATCTGACTCAGTGCACTGGGTTATCAGTTTGGGAAGGGTTAAAGAAAGAAAATCCAAATTCATAAAGCACTGAGGGAAAAGCAGAGAACTCAGCTATGCACTCTACAAAATATGTCTCATGTTACTATGCAGAATTCAGATTAGCTCTCAGTTATTTAGCACATGGAAGTCCAAAAAAACCCCATGCTGTAAGTAACAGCTGTGGGGTCACTGAAAAGCTAAGGGATACATTACATGAAAGTTGGCTATAATATGAAACAGCAGATCCTGATGTCCCTATTCTATGATGTATGTTTTGAGATTTTTAGATACCAGGACTCTTTCTTTGCTTGAGGAAGTCAAGTGTAAGTGACCCAAAGCATATACAGTGTGTGCTTCTCCTGACAGGGACCAACACTTCCAACTGTGAAGCACTCATAGGGAAATGTCAGTCTGGTCATCCATGACTGAGCAAATACATGTGTCAACATGAACATAATTTATTGTTGATTTTTTTCCCCCCAAATTCATTTCAAGAAATAAGTAACAAATAAGCAGCAAGTTAGTTTTCTTAGATTATAGGATTGAGCAAAATACATTGTATCAAATATTCT
Source organism: Serilophus lunatus (assembly GCA_013399895.1). Taxonomy (NCBI): domain Eukaryota; kingdom Metazoa; phylum Chordata; class Aves; order Passeriformes; family Eurylaimidae; genus Serilophus; species Serilophus lunatus. The sequence continues at coordinate 819,966 of VXBA01001184.1, forward strand.
CAGCAAATATAGCAGTTTAGACTAAAATAAAATTTAATCTTAAAAGGATTTGCAGTTGTAAGTGGGTTGAGGTTTACACCTAACACATACCAGCCACTGGTGAACTACTTTTCATTGTTTCTCACACACTACTTGCAGGTGAGATGTGGGAGTATGACAAGAAACTTTTCAGCACTAAAAATACAACATCTTGGCAGAACTGACAGATTCCATGCTGGAATCCATGATTTAATAAAATAGCTTGCACTTCCTTGTATTAACGTTCCAAGGGGAATATAGTGCCATAATACAAATCCATTTCTCAGATTGCCAACATCACTCCCTGCCAAGCACATTTCTTCTTTCAAGCTGACATCTTCTGTACTTGAGAACATCAAAAAGGACAGTAGAAAGCACTTGCAAGACTGCATCTCCTCAACAAGCTTTCTACAGTCTTTATTCTGAAGCATAACAAGTCTGCATAAAGTTCGTTTGATTTAACTGAACAATCTATTTTGCAGCTCTGCTGGTTTAAACTATGTGACTCAGCCAGCAGCAACAGAACAGTTTGGATCCTAGCAAAATTAGATTCACCAAAGTCAAGATTTATATATTTTCCTCTGCTTTTTTACTTTTTAATTTAATTTTTTATTTTTACAACTGCAAAACTAAGAGACACCCTTACTGTCAGATCTATCTTTACGTTCCACATCTTCCCCCACTGCCAAAAGTAATACTTCCCTGAGGCTGGAATCAACTCCAGGTATGACAGCTAATCAAGAGAGTAACAAAGAAGATTAATGTAATTTCTATCATAGAGGTAAAATTATCTTGGGGCATTGACATCTGGGTAAACTTCCACTTCTCCATAAACTTTCATAAGCTCCAGAGGCTTTGACCATATCAAGTTAGGCAGACCCCGGAGTGTATTCAGGCACTACAATTCAACACTTAATGTCATTTAAATGGTAGACAGATCACTAGAGTTATGGAGTTTCTCACCATATAAATAGCACCATCCCAAGCAATCTTGAATGGACCGATTGTGGGAGTTTGCCAGGTGTGGATGTGACCATAGAACTTTATTGGGTGAAACAGTTCAGTTCTAAGGGAGTGTGTCATTTTCTGCCAGCAGACCTCAGGACCTTCTGGACATACTCAAATCACCTGTATAAACGTAGCTGAAGAACTGATTCTTAATCTATTAACTTTGAAGAAGTAATGAAGACTTTTGCCACAGAAGATAATGGGCTGCGATCTTAGGTCCAGATTTACCAAGTTTCACACACTGACATTATTCATGCGGCTCCCATCCTATACTGCTATGATGAGATCCCATTGTCCTGAGCCCACAACATGATGTCACTGCTTCTGACCTCATCTGGTTTCCCCCACACACCTGGGAATCAAATGATGGTTCTTAGCCTGCAGACCTAGAGCATAAAATAGGCGGTGAGTGTTCACTGTAGCAGAAGAAATGTCCCATAAAAATGCATGTTCTTCACCAGGAGCCAAACACTAAGGATGCTCAAGCGTCATCTAAGGAAATCCAGTCCAAGTGTCTGGACTGGAGAACCAGGTGTGCTGGTGATTTGACTTCAATAGTAGAGACATGGCTTAACTTTCACCCCTATCTTGTGGCCAGATGAGAAACGTTCAGGTATCGGATTACTCAAAGCTTGACGTATCAACATACACCACCTTTCTGCTCAGTAAAACCAGATCACACACTTCCTCACCATGATAACGTGTTGTGAAACCAAACTTGAATTGTTTCCAAGAAATTCAGAAGCTGTGTTCACCAGCAGAGTGTAGAGTCTTTACATAAATAAAATTAAATTAGCTAATATCATAGAATGAAACTACTTGACATCAATGTCAAGAAAACTTCTTAGGAATGACTAGACTTTGCAAATTAGAAACGAATAAACTCCACTTAAACATGGCTATCACAAATTATGCTGTATTTATTTGACAAATTATAGCTCAGTAATCTAGCAGATATGTAGAAAATGTAATTAAGCCTTTGTATTATAAGACCTCACTACAACATCTGTTATTAAATCCTTACTGAAGCCTGTAAAAGAGAGACAAGAATTTCTTTTCTTTCCTCCCTCTCTTTTTTTGAGAGAGATTATAAAGTGAACTGCTTAATGAAGTGCAGATTATTGCTACTTTACTGAACAAAACTGTGACACAATATTTACATATAATTAATTTATCACTGACTTTCTCAGCCATAAAAAACACAGAACACAGGGGAAAAGGATGAGGGGAAAAAGAATAAGAAGAAAAAAGATGATTTGGATTTCTTTGTTATCTTTTAGGGCAACACGGAGGGAGTCCTTTGGCAAAATACCCAATTATTTGCTGGCTGCACAGCAATCACAGTGATGACAAATATGGCTCCCAAGAGCAAGCAAGGAAGTTAGAACTGTGCAACAGATCTGTACAATGCTGCACAGGGCAAACCCAGATGACAAGGAAGCAATGCACCCAGGCCCGGGGTCAGGCCAGCATGTTTAGCTGGCCAATTCCTTTGTCATTACAGTCACTCAGCTTTATCTTCAAAATTGGTCATAGAAGAATAAATATATCTGGGTTTTGTCATGTCAGTATCTCCTGTGCTGTCCAATCCTCTGGATAATCAGAATCAAAAAGCTACCTCATGACTGTCCTCAACTCCAATTATCACTGAAGAAATGCAGAAGTTGAATTAAAACTTATGGATATCAAGAATGAATACTAAATCAAAATAATATTTCTCTTATTTTCTCTTATTCAGTTTCTTAACCTTGGTAGCCAGATTTACGTGATGCTTCTCAGAACCTGCAAGATCTCTTTAGCGTCCTCCAAAAATGCTGTTGCCCCAAACGTGTTAAATGATTATTATCCCATATTCTCTATTGAGAGTAGTAGTGAACGAAAATTATTTTTTTCCTTTAAATGCAGAGAGTAAATTTAAGACTATATGTTTAAAGAGCTTGGTACTAAGATATAAACCTCATCCCATTGGATCTCCTAATCATTTTCTTTCACAGCAAGTCATATCAAACTATAATTAGCTAAATAAAAAGGTGTTGAAATTCCTTTCCATATAGAAGTTGCTCTGTGTATACCTAAATCTACATTTAAAACCAAGTTTACTTGGCAGAGAGTTAAAAACATATCTCATGATTAAGTGACACATTTATGGTTTATAGGACACATTCATGGGAAGTGTGGATGTCTCCTTGGATTGTCAAGATGTCAACAGACAAATTAAAACATATTTGCTATTAAATGAGCATTACTTTTCAGGGTGGAGAGAACATCAAAATGAGATTCACTGATCTGTTAGTACCAGCTGACACTGTGTAAATATCTGGAGAGCTTTTTAACAGAATGAAACAGAAGAAGAATTACATGAACTTAACAACAGTTGTGGGATGTGTTTAAGCATCTGTCTCTAAATACAGGAGATACCCTAATAGAATTATATTTTCAATAGAACTTTTTCTTTATGTTTGCCATAAGTAATAGTGATGTCAATGTTGGAAAACTGTAGTCCATCTCTCAGTCAATCATTTGTAACTGAGGGAACCGATCCATTCTTTAAGCTCTTAATACCTCAAACATAAGAATAAAGGTCTCCAAGGTGCTGCAGTGTGTTCCTCCACTAATCTGCAAGGTAAAGTGTAAAAGTCAGTATAGTACGATATAAGTTCTGAAGCCACACATCTGGGTAGCATTTATTAATCACAGTCATTGCCTTTAGCATGGTGACAGGAAAGCCATCTGTATACATGAGGAAAACTGCCTTCACAGCAACTACTCCTGTGCTTCATCTTTCTGTCAAATCTCTCCTCCAAGATGCTCCATTATTTTTCCTAACTTCTTTTTTTTTGCTTCTCTTAGCCAGTTCTTTGTCCTTCCTGTAGCTTGTGAGCAGGATAACACCAAAAGCAGCAACTCTGCTCTCCAGCTGCATAGAGAAGGGCAGCTCCTGCACTCCTTGGCTCATCCCAAACAGTGCACGATCAGAGGAGAGAAAACACTCTTGAACACTCAAGAAGTGAGTGGAGCTGCCACTGAGCTATTGGGCCATGTGGTCCACCTGGCGTAGCCCTGAGAAAGATGCAAGCTCACAGCTAGAATGGGAACAAAGACTGACTCATTCACCTCCCAAGCAGCTCTGATTCACTGCTGCAGGCAAAGGATCACTGAGGAAGACCACTTGCTGTAAAGGAAAGGAAATTTTAAAGTCTATATTCCCTGAATTATCTTGTAATTGCTTTTACCTTACAAAAAAGAAATGTAAGTCAGAGAAAAATCCTGCACAAAAAGGACTTTTTGACAAAATGAGGCAAACTAATTCTCCATCAGTCGATCTTCTCTAGCTTAAAAGGAATATACAGGTTTTTTGTTGTGCTAGTTTGTAGGGTTTTTTCCACATGTGCACAGAGATTTGTTTCTAGCTCTATACAAATGAAGGTACAATTTTCACTACGTGGATCCCCCAAGATAGTTTCAGGAACACAGAAGAGCAGGTCATCACATTGTCATAACACAAAATACTTCATAGAGCACAAATTAAATGTAGAGTTGGAAAAAAGAAACTATGGAAACTTTTTTAGAAAGGTTCTATCTAAAGGCATGAAGATTAACTAGAAGGCTACGAACTGATTATTTCTACTTCCCATCTGATTCTTAAATTTTGCAGACATAAGCAGTACAATAAAGGAGGAAACAATGTGAAAGTCTAAAATCCACGCTGTTTTTTCATCTTGAATTATTTAGAAATCTAAATATAATAATGTATGGATTCCCTTAATTGTAATTAACAGGGCAGAGGTTGTGTTACATAAGGGTATAATTACTGCATTTTTCCAGAAGAACACAAACGAGAACAACTTTGAAAGAATAGAAAAAAAAATCAGAAGCAAAACTGAATAGAAAGAATATAGAGTACTATTGCAGCTCAACAAAAAAAATCAGAATGCTAATTATAAATCACTCAATTGCACAGGAAAGTCCAGTTCACACTCATGTTAATTAAAGGATGTCTTAGTGAAAAATCGAAAAAGTCAGCTGAAATTAAATAATCTTAAAAGATTAAAGTTGAAAAAGCAATGACAGTACTTAGACTAGAACTGAAAACTGCCAAAGGCGCACAATGTTCCAGAGCAATGCAGAAAAGAGGAACATGTCAGAAGCATTTTTTAATTCCTTACAAACAAGCCAAATTGGAAGGCAAGATACCTTCATTTTACCCTCGTACACTGTGTTCATAACTCTCTCTCTTCATTCAAATATTACATACCACCAGTACGCAGTGAATTAGACTGTTTCAGATAAATTACCAAAGAAGTCAGGTGTTAAAATTAGATTCACTGAAATAATTATTTTTCAGCTGGAAGACTGCAACTAGAGACTATAATGTGTTCTGTAAGCACTATTCTACTTTCAGTAATTAAATATTCATTGGACTACAGCCATAGACAGACTGACTTGGTTAGCCTACAGGTTCACAGATAGAAGATCTAGGCTCACATCTTTGCTTCAAATAAAGCTTAAAGAAGGTGTGATTCCCTCTATCCTAAGGAATGCCTAACTGCTGGCTATTTGGGACTATAAAGTGAGGCAATACTGTTGTTTCAGCCCCTGAGAGCAAATCAGCTCTTTCTCCCAGGGAATTGAATTTTTAAACAGTTGAACTTACTCTCTATATAATTTCAAGACATTATTGACACTGTTTCTAGTCTAGTAAAACAAGCAGGGTCATGTAGCAGACTTAATCACTTCTTCAGCAAGTTTAGCTGTAGGGATGCAATCTCTGTCATGCAAGGCCACAGTATCAGGTAGATTTCCTGGAAGCATCAAAATCAACAATGGGATTCTACCCTACAACAGACATGTTTGCAAGGAAAATGTCAAAGAACTCTGGAAGGATTTTGCTGCTAAAACTTCCAGTCAGCACTGAAACATAAGGAATTTGGAAGACAACAGCAACACAAATTTGCCCAGAACAGACTCTAGTTGCACAGGTCACAGTCAGCTCATGTTCATGGTGGGGGAGTCCTGCTTGCCAAAACTGATTTCCTTGTATGAAAAGGTAAACCACTTAGTTATCGAGGGAAGCCAGTTGATGTAATCTTTTTAGATTTCAGTAAAGTTTACAATACGGTCTCCATATCCACAGGGACATCAGGCAAAGCATCACCAGCCGGTCGAGGGAGGGGATTGTCCCACTCTGCTCTGCACTGGGGCAGCCTCACCTTGAATATTGTAACAGTTTTGGGCAGCACAATATATAAGACAGATATTAAGCCATTGGAGAGTGTCCAAAGGAGGGCAACTAAGATGGTGAAGGGCCTTGAGGGGAAGCCATATGAAGAGCAGCTGAGGTCGCTTGGCTTGTTGAGCCTGGAGAAGATGAGACTGAGCAGAGACCTCACTGTGGTCTGCAGCTTCCTTGCAAGGAGAAACAGGAGCAGATATACCAATCTCTTCTCTGTGGTGACCAGTGATAGGACCTCAGGGAATGTCATGATGGTGTGTTGGATGAAGTTTAGGTTGGATATTAGAAAAACATTCTTCACCAAGAAGCTGGTTGGGCACTGGAACAGGTTCTCCAGGGAAGTGCTCACAGCACTAAGCCTGACAGAGTTCAAGAAGCATTCAGAAGATACTCTTGGGCATGTGGTGTGACTGACTTTTAGGGAGAGTTCCATGCAGGGCCTATTGATCCTACTGGGTCACTTTCAGCTCAGCATATTCTTTTGAAGCAGTCATTGTCAGCAGAAAGGAGGGAGATCAGGAGATCCTGATGTACAGTAACTGCTGGTTGACACAAAAAGAAGGCTAAGGAAGAGTTTCTAAATTGTATATGATACCACATATGGAATCTGGTCTGAGCTAAGAAAACATTCTTAAAATTGGCGGAGACTAGATAAATTCCTAATAAAAAGGAGTTTGTGATTTGGATTAGTAAGAATAAAAACCAGAAAAAAAAGAGTAGTTAGAATTCTTAGTATCAGTCTTGATAAAGCAACCTAAAAGTTTCCAACCAAAGAAATTGTCTAATAAAATGAGGTTTAAAACCAATGACAAAGGTATTGTATGAGATGATATCCAAAGTAGTAAAGGAATTCAAAACAAAAACACCTCAGGCAGTAAGGCAGAGAGAGTTCAAAGCAGCAGCACAGCAAAAACAACATATACACTTGCATACATTCTCAAAATGAAAATAAGCCAAGAAAATGCCCAGGAGATACAAAACTTCTGCAAATGCAGCCAGCATATATATAGCAGGGATGGGTGAAAAAAAGGCTATTTTGATCAGCATTTTTGTAAGAGTAATATGTGATATTGTAAAGAAATTGGGGAAAGAGAAGGGAAAATAGACAACAAGAGGATCTCAGTTAATAGCTTAGGCATTTGTGTCTGCCATGGTTTCATAAACATTTGATAGTGTATGTGTGTATCCTGGGAAACTGCAGCAAACTCAAGTGTTGACAAATTGGAAAAAATGGCAACACTCGTCTCATAACCCAGAGGAAGTGGCATGGAGGCCCACTCAGCCAAAAACTTTCATCTGGGAGATCTCATGAACCACAGAAAGATGACAAAATAGAGGCACCAGGAATTGCAATCTCTTAAATATTTATTTTTCTAAAAAACTCAATGCCCAAGGATGACCGCCTTAAAAATTAATCAAGCAACATTTGTGAGATGAAGTCAGAGAGCTCCTTATATACTCTTGAACTTGAGTGTTGTATTTATTTGATCTTTTCATTAAGTTTTGTACTTCTACGGATGGGCCTCACCAGACAGAACCTGTGAAAGGCATTTTTTACGGCTCCTGGGGGCGTGTGTAGACACTGAAACAAGAGAGGAATCAAGGCTAAATTTGTAGCAGTAATGCCCTGTGGACTAATGGATGTCTAGCCTGAAAAATTCAAAACTCTCGTCATACTGATAATGGCTTCTGTTTATTTTATTACCAGCCATGACATTTTTTTCAAACTGCCATTAGTAAAAGATAAGCAGAAAAAAATGTGTGATGCATGAAGTCCACACACCTGCATTTTAGAAAGTTCTAGTAAGAGAAAGATTTCTGGCTTTTCTGTCTTTAAAAACAAAGAATATTGGAATTAACAGTTGTGTTCACTCAAGGTTCCTGTTCACTCATTTGTAGTTAATTATAAAGGTAAACCCAGAATTTTTTCAGTATTTTTCAGTAATTCTTCAGTTTATTCGTATGAGAAAGCAGTTTGTAACTGTAAAATCTCATCGCTATTTGCAGATGATGAAAGTAATTCCTGAATCAGGCTGCAATGTATTATTTTCACTGTATTTTAATAGCATATGAATGTTTTTTGTAATGTTACAATACATGACAGACTTATTATTTGTTTCTTCACCTTCTGCCCTGGAGCCCAGGCATATCTTGTATGGCTTACACAACAAATGTAAGTGTGGCTGTATATTTATGCTAGAAAAGGTAGTAATTACTGTGGACAATACTTTCTAGGCTTCCACTCACGACTCTAAAAAATTACAAGGTCACGCTCAGGCAAGATATAACTAATTGTAGAAATAACCATCATAGCATGAGGGGGAAAATTGAGCCAAAGTTGTTATCTGTCATCTCTGTCCTTTACTGATTACAAAAATATCTTTAGGTGTAGCCCCTGTAAGAACTTTCTCATGGAAGCATTTCACCTTGTATGGTTTTATTGGTTCTTTAACTATACTTATAGCAGTATTTGTGAACAAAACCTACAAGGCCCTAAATATTTACCCTTCCGAAATATTGACATAATTTTAACATAGTACAGTCTGACTTCTACTAGCATTGATGTGATTAAATGATGTCCAAAACCAGCCTTTAGTAGCACCATTACGTCCCACTTGTATGCAAGTGAATTCCAAGGCAAATTTTTCATTGTCACAAAAGAAATTCATTCTAATATTACTATGAAATATAATAATAAACTATCATACATTTTTGCTCAGGAGATTATTTAAAAGCAAACTACAGAGTCATATTCTAAATTTTGAGTCCTCTTACATTTTTCATTTTGGGTTAAAATCACTGGTGTTTCATTTAAGATAACTTTCAATTCCTCATTAATAATAACTTGAATAATGAATTTTCTGTTGCTCTATATGTGCTAATGTCAGCCTAAACCAAATTCTGGCTTCATTAACTCTCTTATAACTCCCAAATTTCATCCCGCTATAGTGTATTGAATTCACTTATAAAGTGGGAGTAGAAAACGCAGATATCAAATCCAGCGTTGTACCGCCAAGAACACATCTCAAGTCTTCTAGGAGATAAGACTTTGGTTTGTCATTCCCTTATCCCATAGAAAGGAAAAACAAAACAAAACAAAGAAGCAAAACCTGGAGCGGCTTTATCTGACCAAATATCAGATAACTTTGATGACCTCATAATCCCTGGATAGGTGTGATTAATGCAACTGATTTTAGATACCTACTTCAGAGTGAGTGACTATTGACATTTACTTAATAAAATAATATGCCAAACTAGCAAAAGTTCTGATTTATGTTGGCACATGAAAGTTGATTAAAGATATCAAATCTAATAATGATTTTACAACAGTCTATCTGTAAAACAGGATCAAACACAAGAGTTCACAGTGGAAAGAAGGTACAGCCAAACAATGATAATCTGTCATGGAAGATGAAGCAGTGAACCTTTCTATTTTTAATGACACTAGTAAGACCACAAAACCAAATTTTGACATAAGAGTCTGGTCTGCACAAGATTTTTACAGACACAACGGCCTTGAACAACATTTTGTGAAAATGAAATGCCATGCCTTTCCAAAGAATAGTTATTCTGTGCAGAAATGAAAGTATGGCTCTTCTATTATCCATAGTTATTAACTATTCTTTATCTTCTTATACAAATTATTTTCAATGGTAAAAAGAGAGGTTTTATTTCTGGAAGAAAGCACAGAGGCTTTAGAAAGTTTTGTATTTGATGGATAGATTCTTAGTGCAGTCAATGACAATTCCACACACAGGGCTTTGACATCATTAAAAGAATTATAAAAATAAGTCTTGTGTTCCTTTTGTTTTTCTATTTGCTAATACAGTTTTGTAAACTTTGACTAGAAAAACAAATACACTACTTGCACTGGTTTACATATTTTGCTTAGCACCATGAAAAATAATCAGATTCTTAGAGCAAACAATTAAAAGATGTGAACATGTCTGCAAAATAGGGCCCTATGTTAAATCATACTGTGAGAATGGATAGTTTTTATCCCAGTGAAAATCAACCTCACAGATTTGATAGAATTTTTCCATCTCAATTCCCTTTAATGAGAAACAATGTGTTTGTAAGTATCTGTAAAACATACAATAGATGCCACAAAAGCAAAACCAAACTAAACTAACAAAAAACATAAAAAGAAACAAAAACCCCCAAAAAACTCACCCACCTCCAAAAACCAACCAAAAAAAAAAAAAAACACCTAAAGAATTTTGCTCTGCTCCATTTGCATTTTTTGTATTACTTCTGTGGAAGTCATGAAATACATGAGTTCTGTTTCTTCACTTGCCTGGCTTCCATCAACATTGTTCTGTATCTCCCTATTTGTATTCTCATTATGTTTATTTGCAGAAAAAGGTTTTCTGTTATTTTAATCTCACTTGCTCCTGGATGAACAAACTGTTCAAAGCGTGAAGGAGACAGTAAAACATCAACTATTCAGAAAGTTCTGGAAAACTTTCATGGAAGTATATAAATGTTCATAAAATTTGGGCTCCAAAGAAAAATAACTCCTTACATTAGAGCAGAAAGTTCTTGCTTCCTGGGAAGTTTGACTAGAGTTGTTACATCAACAGAAAAAAAAAAAAAAACAAAACAAAACCCCCAAACAATGCAAATAACGCATCAAAATAATATGCATCCTTGTTTTGGAAGGATCAGTAATGCAATTTCATAAAGTGTATATGATTTTTTCTTAATGTTTTTTTTTTTCTTCCTAAAATAGTGATGGAAATCAGAGAACTGATCCATCCTAAGATCACAAACTCTTGCTGCAGAACAATACAAAATAACATCTTTGTTTATATAAACTGGCTTGTTGGACCAGCAGGGCTCACAGTTTTCACACAGCAACACATTCTTATGTGTTAAATGTAAATTATGTGCTATTTTAATGCTAATTTCTATAAATCAAATAGTAATAGATTGAGATTTTCTTCAGTCTTCATGTCAAAACAATAAATCATAAACACATACTGTGAAAAATTACAGAGTGATTTCAAAGTAGAATTTAAGTAATGTTCATTTTGAAGTCTCTTCATTAAACTTGAACAAGTAATGATTGCAACATCCACCTGTAAATACTTATTACAGTGATATATGAAGAGCTAAAAAACAACATTAGTACTTTTTTACCCTCTAGATAGACGCCGTTAAAGAGAACTATCATGGATAGTCTGTACAATAGAGCACGAGAGTAGGGATAATTATGAAGAATCACAGAATATGCTGAGACGGAAGGAAAGCACAAGGACCATTGAATCCAAACCTTAACCCTGAGCAAGACCATTCCCAAGAGTCACATCATAAACCTGAGAGTATTGTCCAAATGCTTCTTGAACTCTGTCAGGCTTGGTGCTCTGACCATTCCCCTGGGGAGCCTGTTCCAGTGCTCAACCACCGTTTGGAGGAAGAACCTTTTTCTAACGTCCACCCTAAACCTCCCCACACATAACCTCAAACCATTCCCTCAGGTTCTGTCACAGATCACCACAGAGGAGAGATAAGTGCCTGCCCCTCTTCTTTCCATCAAGAAGAAAGTTGTAACTGCAATGAGGTCTTCCCTCAGTTTCCTCTTCTCCAGGCTGAACAGGCCAAGTGACCTCAGCTGCTCCTCACATGGCTTCTGCTCATGGCCCTTCACCATCTTCTTTGCTCTTCTTTAGACACTCCCTAAAATCTTTATGTCTTTCTTATATTGTGGTGCCCAAAAATGTCACAGTATTCAAGGTGAGGCAGTGCAGAGCAGAGCGGGATGATCCCTTCCCTCAATCATCTGGTGATGTTTTGCCTGATGCCCCCAGGACACAGTTGCCCCTCCTGGCTGCCAGGGTGCTGATAACTCATATTCAACTTGCCATCGACCAGGACCCTCAGCTCCCTTTCTGTGATACTGCTTTCCAGCAGAAGAGAGCTGCTGGAGTAACTGAACACTTTTGAGACATTAATATAACAACAGACAATTAATGTATTTCTCTGTCTGGGGTCATCACTGAAGGTGCAGCTTTGCATGTCAGCTGTGTGGGTAACCCTACTGGCTTTTGTGGCATAGAGTTATCTGGTTGAAGACAACAAATATATATTCATGAAATTGTATCTCATTTTCTTAATTTTTGTGATTTCTCATCCTCATTTGCAATGTTGAAAGAAAAACACTCCTACATGAAGAATGAGCTAAAAACTTTTGCAGGATTCAAAATATCTCAAAGTTAGCAAAAATACTCTCGCTGTCTTCAGTGGACAGTCAATTAAAAATACAGGGTGTTGATTCAGTGATATACCGGGACTTCTTTTGTTTCTCCTTTGGAACAGAAGGAAATTATATTTATTTTGGAATTTGTCACTATATGTGCAACAAAATGCCTATGGATCCCTATGTATGATAGAAAAGAAGCAACAAACTCAAAACATTGCCTTTGACAACTTTAGGATTTTAGGCATTTCTCCATAAAACTTTTCTTCCCCCAAGGGATGAGCACTTGCTGATCTAAAATGTCTTGAAAACTAAAATGATATTTTACTTACAAAATGGCAATTCAGGCTTTCAGATGCTATTTTGAATGGCTCATCACCTTGATTGCTTCAGGGGAATACAGTATCTAGGATAGTATAGTAACAGGGGTTTTTTTATTTAATCACAAAAAACCCCTCCAAACAATTAAAATTAAGGCCTTGAAGGAACTTCTTTGTGGATACACAGGTGCCTACCTTACTAATAAACACTTCCAGTGATCATGGCCTGATGTTGTGCAATGCCAGGATGCCAGGATGCCTAAGAAGGTGGAGGTGCAGAGTGCCTCAGTACAGGGAATAAGGAAGAGGGAGGTAGGAAAAGTAACTCTTCAGATAGATATTTTCTCTCTTTTTTCACTTGTCTTTGATCTTTCCACTATTGTCTTTCTTTTTGGTTTCCACATTCCCTATTGCTATATTTTTTGTCATTTAGCATGATCATGATAATACACAATACTTTCCTTAGCTCCTTTTTGGCCTTTTTTATATTCTTTTTTCTTTATTCTGAACCTTTAGCCTATGTGCCTTGTCCTTACTTAAAAGAAAATTAGGATAAAATTATTTATTATTGCTGCCTTGGCTTAAGAGTTTTTGATTTCATTTGCCTAGAGCCTATTGTTTACTCTATGCTCTCTAAATAGCATCTGCTCAACTAATCTCATAGAACATTGTCTGGAGTCTGAGCTTCCTCTTGTACCTTTATCACTCTTTCACATCTCTCAGATTCAATGGAAATATTTTCATGTTCAATGTCATTAGTGAGAGAACAATCCTAAACAATGAAATGCTGATTTATTAATCCATCCTGTTTGAAGCTGTTCTACTTATGTATTCATGGGACTAGAGAAAGGCAGGAGTTCACACTACCAATGAATATTCAAGTACTTATATACAATCACAACATTTCCAACAGGAGAGACAGAGGTTATGCCCAATCGGTTAAAAAATATGGAGAGGAGGAGCAAGCTCAAGCGCCTTAATAACATTTAATAATCTGTATGGTCTTGCTGTATTTTTGGCAACAGACAGGTGTGCATCAGGGACTTATCACAGCATGTACTGTTCCTGATAGGAAACTGAATAAGACTTCACTGCTTCTGGCTATCTCCAACCTACACCATCCTTCACACTGTCCCAGTAAGCTCTGCAGTCTTGAACACCTCTGAATGTTCTCATAGTAAGTCAAACCGCAACACACAAAACATGTACCTTCACATTTCTGCCAGAAAACCACCAACACAGTCCTCACACTATGTCAGGTACTTTGAAATGAACATGAAGATGAGGGTTTTGTTTTGAAATAAAACTTTGAATGAGGTAAAATAATAGAAAGATGTCTTGAACATAAATCTTTAGGGGTACAGCAAAAGACAGCAGAGAAAAGGCAACTTTCTCAAAAAAAGTTTCCTTAATCTTCTATCAAAGGGTGTCAAGACACTAGTAAAAGACTCTTAAGAGTAATGCATCATCGTTCTACTTTCTGAAAGTAGAAAAGGTCCAGAACAGCTTGCCAAAATAAGCTTTTGGCATATTTGGTTGAGTTTCTTTAGAATAGTCTCCAAGTACTCCTTTTAGAAATAGTTTTGGGTTTTGGGTTTTTTTTTTCAATTTTAAGGTCAAGTAACCCTGGATAAAAAAAGAAAGAGGTTAAACTGCACCAAGTGCCCAGAAATAAAATAATCAAGTTTTGTAAATGTGTCAGTATTTCTCATTTTAAAATAATTTTAATTTTACTTTAAAGGAGGACTTTGTGGAATGCATTAATGTGTTATTTTACCCCCCAAAAGTTATTTTTTATTTCAGCAAACCACATAAATTCAAGATGACAAACCTGAGAACTGTATGTAAATTAAATAATTTACTTCTACTATGTCATAAAACAGGAAGTTAGAGAGTAGAAGAATATTTTCCTTAAGGCAATCACTTAGGGTTTTGACATTTCTAAAATGGGATACAACAGCGAGTAATATCACATAAAATATCTTCACACAATAATAATCAAATCAGAGGGAAAATGAGGTGAAGTGTGAAGGTCTCAATTCCATGACTGAGAATTAAATTTTTTATGAAGTCGTTTTTTCTTCTCTGACACGTTGTATAATGCCTTCACTAAATTCTACATACTGAACTAAGTTTACATGTTGGATTCCTCTGAGAAGGTTTGGTTTTGGCCCTGTTTCTGTCTCCTCTGAGATAAATAATGAGCACAGAATAACAGAAGAAAACTCAGGAGTGGAAAGAAACACGAACAAAAAATGGGAGAAAGAAATAAATTGAGGCAATCCAGGAGAAAGGGAATAAAAGCTCAGCTTGATGAAGGTAAAGTAAGCATCTGAAAGGGGTACTTACATAGTGGTTATGCCTAACGAACATTTATTGTTGTGTTTCACCTGTAATCTTAGAAGCTTACAAATGTAGGGGCATAGTATGAATTTGACACCAGCAGATATTAATTACAGCTCATTCCACCCCAGAATACACTTGCCAGATCATCCTGTCTGTGATCTGATGGATACACACTCATGACAGCTGCTTCTGGTGCAATCAGCTGTTTGTGAAGAAACGTGTACAACACAATGCTGATTCCTAATGCTTCTTCATGTTCTCAGGGAGGAATTAATGACAATGAGAAAAGGGTATGGTTAGCCACAAAGTGACTAGGTAGGGTGAGAACTCACCTTTCACAAATAGTATGTACTGTTGAAAGTAGGACATGCAATACTGTGGTTAGAAAACCATATATAAAGCTGCCAAATGCACAGAACATCAAATGAGAAATAACAAAACAAATCTTAAAGGTGAGAGTAAATACACTTCCAATTATGTTGCACAATGGTTGAATTTCACTGAATAAAGTTTCTATCAGATATATATGATATCACCATGAGGCAGCATCTGCAAATTTGCACGGTATTTTGTAACTATTTAACATTCTTTCATCTGGGCACTTATGAATAATGTGCCATTTAATTTCTTACTATATCCTTTATAAGATCATCAAATAATTACATTCAAATAGAAAGGCTCCAAGAAGTTAGTTTGCCAAGATTTTAACTCCCTTTAGCAACTAACCATATGCTTAAGAATTTTAATTAGAAATGGCACAGCACAGACCCCAGAAAAAGCCAAGAAGGACCATATCGAGTTTCAACTGCAGAACCTTATTCAGGAAGAACTGGGTAAATTCTTAAAGACATGATTTTCTCCAATTTCATAGGCATAGCTACAGTTCCAGTACAATTTTCTTCATGGCTTATTTTTCAGGTTCACAGTTTTGTTTTACCCAATCTGAAATTCTTTTACATTTGTTTCTTCAATATAAATCCAAATAGCATCAGAAATTCACCAAGTACCTGTAATGTTTTTTATTTGTACTACATGATAAATATGTGTCTGGCTGGGTAAAGACAGCAATCGTCTCTTCAAAATGCACAAAATATGCACAGACAGGTATATCATACATGTTTTATCCCTTTGCATAAGGAGTCTGAGTAGATTTCAAATCTAGAAAATAACATTTTATAGTTTTAGAACAACAATCTTAATTTATATGTAGAAACAGAACTTGCATAAGCAATCCCATCCCACATTTTATATAAAGTCGACAAAATCACACAGCAAATTATATAAAATGCAAATGTTTTTGTGCCTTCAAAATCAATAAGCTAAAAAACAAACCCTCGAGCTTTTAAGTTGCATTAAGAACAAAAAATCTGTAGTGGGTGAAATTAAATTACAGTTGTACCTCACATGTCGCCAAGGCCTCAAATGATTCACTGTTATTGGAAGCATGCAAAAGCTTGTGTGGTTTTCACATAAATGACATGCCACTACAACACAGCTCTGGGCATGAAATATTTTCATCTTGGAAAATGGCTAGGCAACAAGTTTTTCTTGATCTAAGTGTGTCTAAGTGGTAAGCACAGGCTATAACACAATTATTGAGAAATCACATTGAAATCAATGCTACAAGCCAAATTTTAAATCCTAGACATGGAATGGTAACTTCCATAATGAAATCTACAGCTGTTTAGTTAGTGTTGTGCAGCTGCCCATCCTCTCCTGGGTGGCAGCTGAAGCTCTTCACTAGCAGCTTCTCATCCTGGTCTTGCACTAGAATCACTGCCTGAAAATTTTTCAATGAAATTAGTGATATAAAATAATTTCTCCTTCCCGTAGTTTAGCCAAAGAAAATTTTACAAATACTAGCTATATTAACATTCTGGATATTTCCAAGCAAATTCTTACATAGAAAACAACAAAACAAAAACATATGCAACTAATCTTTTGCCTATACAATAGTGCTTAAATTTCTATTATTTTGGGGGATGAGCTAATCACAATAGCAATTAGGCTGCATTTGTGTTCAATTATGTATTTATAATGTGAATATGTAAATACCTAAACTGGCATCCTGACAGAAATTAATTATACATTCTTTGTACTGCTCCTTAATTTTATATCTAAGGTAATTACAAACAAGATTTGCTTTCTGTATTATTGGGATTCTGGGGAAGTGTAGTTGTATGAATTTTTTTGCTGCTTAAGATAAGAAACATGAACAGTCAGGTGAGGTTGTTCACTGAAAGTCGTGGAGTATTCAAAAGCCTCATTTATCAACAGAAATACTTAGTTTTATACTAAAAACTACAACCAATGCTCAACTTTGCATGTCAATGAGTAGCATATGCAGTCATGGTAAGATGGCTGCCAGCAGCCCATAAAAGACAGATGTAAAAACTAAAGAAATGTTATTAAACCATTTCAGCATAAAGGTGCAGATTTTAATTTTCAGGCTTCATCTTTCCACTGTCTATTTCTCAAGTTCAAAATGTCATAAATAAAAGAGGTGGGGAAGGTATCAAGCACATCAGATCCCCCTTACAACACAGAGATGGCTCCACAGGAAAATTACTCCAATCTACAAAAAACCCACAATCATGCAAGTGTATTCTTAAAATGCTAATCCTGTAAAAGAGGGAAGGAACACACTAGGTCAGTTCTTAATTACTTGTTAACAATCCTTGTAAGAGCATTCTCTTCACAATGTTGACATGAGAGTCCAAGAAAATAAAAAAACTTCTGTTAAGTATATCCAAACAATGTACTTGATTAAAGGCAGCACAGTTTTGTCCTGTAATGAACCATGGCTTGCTTCTATGGCCTCTGTGCTGGTTTTGGCTGGAGTAGAGTTAATTTTCTTCAAAGTAGCTGTTATGGGACTGTCTTGGATTTGTGCTGAAAACTGCTGATAACACATGGATGTTTTAGTTAGTGCTGAGCAGTGCTTATACAGAGCACATCTTTTTCTGTTTCTCACCCCACATCACCAGTGAGGGGAAACCAGCCGGGAAAACTGACCCAACTGTCCCAAGGGATATTCCATACAGTATGACAACATGCTCAGCATATCAAGGTGGGGAGAAGAAGTAGAAAGGGAACATTTGGAATTATGTTGTTTGGGTCAGCCCTATGTGTGATGGAACTCTGCTTTCCTTGGGATGGCTGAACATCTATCTGCCCACGGGAAGTAGCTTGTATGCACAGCTCTTGCTTTACCTATTGAACTGTCTTTATCTCAACCCACGAGGTTTCTCTGTTTTACTCTCCAGATTCTCTCCCCGGTCCTGTTGGTGGGGGAGTGAGCAAACAGTTGCATGGGGAGTTGAAGTTGCTAAATGAATTAAACCGCAACAGCCACTCTGATTTACAATCTTATGTGTGAAAATACCATAAATTTTAATTCTTATCTGTTAAAGCTGTAGCATCTTTCAGTCCAGTAGAGATCAAATTTCTACCCTTGAATCAGCCTGATAAGTATTTTGCAAACCAGGTATTTAGGTCTGTCGCAAGAGGAAAAGCTTTTCTTTCTTTCAAATACACCAATATTAAGATGCTTCAAAAAAGCTAAGGATAAGAAACATGCTGGAGCAGTGAGTCTTCTCTAAGTTCTACCATTTCCAAACTTTGGTCCTTTATGTCACTTAATATAATTACTTAATATACGAGCATTAAAAATTATGATGCTTTTCTTACAAAACTCGAAGCAGTAGAAACTACTTTATATGGAGTATTTAACAGCAAAACCTGGAAACAGTAGCATATTTAAAAGGGAGACACGAAAACTGTTATAAGTAAACACTAACTGCAGTAATCTGGGTCACCATCCTGTTTCAAGTTAAAATGTTACTGTACTCCAAAATACACAGTAAAGTTGAGAGATCTGGGCTGTGGTTTCTGACAGAATTCAGAGTTTATTTAGTGAACCCCATACTGATACTGTCAAAGGCTCATCCTATGAGATCTCTGTTTGCTGAGCTATCAGTGAAATCAATATGATACTGTACTGCTTGTCTGGAAACATGATGCTTGAGAGTTTCACTTAAAAGCTGGAGGGAAAATATCTGGCATGAAATGTCTGAAAAAAGTAAAATTTTCTACTATTATTAAAAAAAGTAAAAATATCACTTTTTCAGGAGACTAGTTATAGCAAACAACTTTGCAGAGAAAGACATAAAGATATTACAAGTTATGATTTTCTAGATTATCTTTCTCTCAGCAATTGTGTTTATCTGGAATATATTTCACTAATCTTCTAGGTTATGCTCTTCAATATGTTCACAGGATCATCAATCTCACTCTCAAATTCTCAAATTCAGCGCTGTAGCATCTGCCAATCCTGTATTCCTCCCTACTGTTAATGTAACAGTTTAAAAGTCAATAGCACACCCTGAACAAAAGATTGCCTGGCCTAAAAGAAAGTGCATATATTCCAGAAAAAGCATGGAAATGTTCAGTTTCCATATTATACCACAAGCAGGAATCTTCCTTTCCTGTTATTTCTATAAGTTGGTTGGTTTTATACTGAGTTGATGAACTTCAACTGTTTCTCTCTGAGGAAGATCAAATTTCTTCTAGTTTACTATCTTTCATCAGGCTCTACCTCTTCTCTTCATATAAATCCAAAAAGAATGAGGCCCAGCACTTTAAATAGAGCAATCCAGACATAAGTTATCATGACAGCATATTTTACCCAGAAGTGTAATTACAGAATCTCAGAGATGCTAAGTAAGAGGAAAAAAGCTGCACAGCTAAACAGATGCTTGTGGATCTTGCTAAAAAATTTCCTCATGCTTGCAAAATCAAACAGGAGAGAGAAAGACAAATCAAAGGAAAGCAGGTCATGTGTATGCAAATATGTGCATCCTCTGTACCCCAGGAATTTATCGTGCTGCTCAGGCAGCACCCTGAGCCAAACAAAAACCTGCTGAGTATCACAGAGCCTTTTGCCTCCAGTGAACAATGCCCTAAAATCTTCCCAGAGCTCTGTGTTGAAAGGCTCCAGTGTCTGCCAGTACACTAATCTCATTTGTCCATGCATTAAAATGTCCATGCAGTTAATGCTACACTATGCTTGTCTCCAATACTAAGAACTGCAGGATGGTTATGCAGCATCTGTCAGGACAGAATACAGTGTCATTCTTACTATCATCTAACCAAACTTGCTTCCTGACCAAGCCAAACTACAAATTAAAACACAAATAGACATAGAAATAGCATGTCAGACAATTTACACCGATTGTGTACTGATCTATATGAAACCTACAACTATGAAGAACCTAAGTGAGAATCCTGAGCTAAACTCCCCCCACAGATAGTCAGTGATCTAGATTCCATGAAAATGTTCATTTAAACATTTACCTGGTGTTACCATGACACCCACCTTTCCGAAAGGTCTGAGCTACTGTGTTACTTAGTGATGTTGACTGGTGCAAAAAGGAGTTTGAAAAATGTTTCTAGGGAGGACTGACAGGCACTCTTAGATTTGCATAAAGCAATTTATCTTCTTGCTCTCCTCAATCTTAAACTGAAGGACTATCCACGTACCTCAAATCATAATTTTTTTCCAGAGGTGCTACATATTATTAGCCTCATTTTGACAGCAAGGAAGTTAGTCTTCACACTTTCTTGTGAAGCAAAAGGAAAGATATTAGTGACTATGCAGAGTGACACAGAGGAAGAGGTCACTTTTGACACTGAATCTTCCTGTATTAGATAACTAGAGTCAAGTAGTCTTAATATCTTGCAGATCAGTGCTCTAGATTCTCAAGCTCTAATTTCATGTGATGGTGCAGTGGGGGGTATGTGAGAAAACACACATCTATTAACTAACACCATCATTATTTCTGTCCGGGATGCAGTGCAAGTGCACGTGCCACTGGTACAGAATGGATCAATGCTCTGCACTGAAAACCTAGATAACAAGTACTAAATATACTCCTCATCTTTGGAGATAAAGATATTTGGAAAAAATACATCAATTTTTCATCACAGTCTTCATTATACTTATTTTGGACAAGGCTCAGCCACAAAACATGGAAAAAAGTTTCTTCATTACTAAATTTAAAATAAAGACATAAAGCAATAAATAGGGAATAAGGACTGAGTGTGTCTCTGGCAGCAGTCTGTTAATAACCATTGGTAAGCCTTAAGAAGGGAAGGAAAAGAGCTCCAGCATTTAAATCTCTCTATGTAAGTAGGATCTGAGTGCATAAACACCACATCATAAAACTCTGCAATACACATCTGACAAGTCGTGTAAACGTTGTGGTCATCTAAGGTTTTTTCTCAATACCAGTTTGGCTGCATGCACAAATCAACACAATCTTAATATGCCAATGCTTCAGAAAGAAATGAGAAATGTTAGACAAATCTCATGAGTCTAAAAAGTTCTGTGACTGTTTACTTAATGGGTTCCCTCTTGGTAACAGGGACAAAAAAAAGATGCTGGAAGCTGACCATTACATATTAAAAGTAACTGTTTTCATCAGCGATGCCAGCATCTATCTGTATCTCTGTGGCTTCATTTCTCTCAGTGAATGTGAACTCGTGTCATAGTTTGCACACTTAAGCTTGAAAGACCATTTGGAATTGAATTCTGCACTTCACACAGATTGCCCATCAGGCAGCAGTTCTGCTGTCTGCAAAATACTTAACACACAGCAATAGGATCTGTGAAGCAACAGAACAATTCCTGTATTACCTGTATTCCTCTAAGGTCTTTGACATAGTCCACCATAGCATCCTTCTTTTTAAATTAGAGAGAGGGTGGAGTGTTTGGTGGATGAAGAATTTGTGGGATAGTTGCATCCAGAGTGCAGTGGTCAACAGCTCAATGTTCCAATGGACATTGGTGATAAGTGGTGTCCCTCAGGGGCCCGTATTGGGACCAGTGCTATTTAACATTATTAATCATACAGACAGGGGGATCAAATGCACCCTCAGCAGGTTTCCCAACACTATCAAACTGAGTGATACTGTTGACATATTTGAAAGATGAGATGCCATCCAGAGGGACCTGGAAAAGCCCAAGAAGTGGGCCTGTGTGAACCTCAAGAGGTTCAACAAGATCAAGTGCAATTCCTGCACATGGGTCAGGACAACCTCCAGTATAAAAACAGGCTGGGAGGTGATAGGGGCTTATCCTTTTCAGCAGGGCCTTTTGTAATAGGACAAGACATAATGGTTTTAAACTAAAGGAGGGTAGATTCAGACTAGATAAGAAGAAGAAACCTTTCCATTTTGAGAATGGTGAACACTGGAACAGGTTGCTATCCTTAGATACATTCAAAGTCAGATTGGATGGGCATCTGAGTAACCTGATCCAGTTGAAGATGTCCCTGCCTGTTTCAAGTGGGGGTTGGACTAGATGACCTTTAAAGGTCCTTTCCAGCTCACACTCGTCTACAATTCTATGATTATGAATATTTCCACCTGTTGTCAAATGGCACAACTTCCCAGATGGCTAAAACAGCAGGGTTTCTGGTTAAGGTCATATCTATGTGATGAAAAGGAACACCAGATGACTTCTTATGAAGCAACCTGCAAACTAATATCTGAGTGAGCATCATTTAAATTATGCCCAGAACTAGGATCAGTCAGGTCAGGTATCTCATCATATTTTCAGCTTTATTGTAGTATTGTTGCACACCACTGGAGTTTGTGATAGTTGGTCATTCAGGGGTGACCAATGCTTTGCCCTTTACTGTGTTGTAGCCATGCCCTGAAGTGTCCATTTATGTTGGGACACAGTACAGGATTACATTGCTTGACTCATTTTCAAGGTGACAATCTGGACTGGCAAATCAGCTTAGTCATAGGCTTGTGACAACTAGCAAATGTATTTTCATTCAGAGTCCTGCTTAAAGAGGGACCTTTTCTGTCTTAAAAGATTTCACTTAGCCAAGGCAATTAACTTAAGCAGCTCTGAAGATTTTACTATTCGAGTTAGTGTAATTCTAATATAATCATGGGGATTTTGTAAGCATTTTCCAGCTCCTACAAGACCCATGTTAAGTATTTGCCCTTATTTCAGTGAAGTGAATATTTATTGTCTCCTTTTAAAAGTATTTTTTGTTACATTGTTCCACATTACAGATGCTGCAACTACACAAACAAGAACATTTTCTTGTTACAGTCTTAAGATTTTTGCTATCACTTTTGATGTGCGTCATCAATTTCTCCCAATGATCAAACAGTCACAGCTTTTTTTACATTTTAGAGAGGTGAGTGAATAGGAGGAGTGCTAGCTACATGATCACAAATCCCAGCAATACAACCACATGGACTGGTTTCACTGATTTTCACAACACAATTCCTAGCCCACAGCAATAGTTCTAGACAATCTATCCCACTAAAAAGACAGTGACAGAGCAGAGTGGAAAGTAACTCAACCCACATCTCACCTGAGTTTCCAACTCTGTACGTCTCTGGCAGTGCTCTAGACTTTCTTGATATTTTAACTGATTGCCTGAAACTTCCTTCTGTGAATAATTTCTGTCACGTGAAATGTTCAGATGCTTGTCCTTGGGCAGCAGATGCTTCTGTTCCATCCTGAGCACCACAGTGACTGAAGCTTAGGTGGATAATCATTTACCTCCCAGAGGAGGAAGCAGTACTAGACATTGGTATTTTGCACATCAAAGGGATTAAAGCATTTAAAGCATTTAAAGGATTAGGAATATGATTCTAGAGCCTCCCAAGCCTTTCTCCCAAATCCAGAAGAATGCACCAGCCACAGCCATACAAGAGGAGGAAATCCTCTGATTTCTCTAGGCATTTCAGATTGGCTTTGTGGTTTACTGAGCTTCTCACAGATGATTGCTCTGTGAATGTTTACCACATTACTGTCCCCTGCCCTTTGCTCAAAGTCACAAAAATGGAACATAGCTTTATACTCAAAATCTTATTATAGACAAAAGGAAAGACATTATATATGAAGAGAGAAGAATTTACTGCTAGTTTAAACAGTCACATTGTACAAATTATCTAATTAACACAAAATAAACCCCATTACTAATAGCTATACCAAATTCTTCTAGGATCTACTAATTTTATTTGATATGTTTGTTGATTCAGTATTCCTCTTTTTCCTAGCATCGAGACATACAGTCCTCCTCAAAGAAAGAGGGGTAACTAGGACAAGTTGTGAGCAACCTGAGATCCTTGCTGGGAGTATGATGTTCACAGTTGTGGGAGTTTCTTCCTTTTCTATCCTGTGGTAAACTTGGAGCTATATTTATGTCTTCTTATCACACTCTGCCTCCTTCTCACTGGTTCCCTGCTGAAGTCTGATCATTGCCCTCCAGGGCCTCAGTTGGCACCAAAGGCTGTTACTTGCACAGCACTGCTGCCCCAGGTTTGACAGACCTTCACCTTATTCATGGTGTTCACAGAGCTTCTGCTCACATAAAGGTGAGGCAATAGTCACTTGGACACTTAGCTCTCATTAAAGCAATCTGAAACCATGCCAAGACAAATGCACATATGTGCTGACACTCTGCACTGTCAACTCAGTCCAACACCTTTGGCCTTTTACCAGTAATGAAAAACTCACATTTTCAGAGCTAGAGTAGCAAACGTCCTGTCCTTCTCCCCTTCTCTTTCCTCCTCCCTTTTCTACTTCAAAGATAACCTCCATTTATTAGGTGCAGTTGTTTCCATATGTTGCATACCAGTTCTAGAAATAAGATCCATTTATGCTGAGTTGCTCCTCGTCGCAATTTGTAAATTACAAATTTGGAGGAGAAAACCAGGATTCTATCAGGGGTGCTTTGTTTATGCCAAGGCATCAAATCACATACTTTTAATTACAGTTGTACTTTAAAAAGTTGGTATTCTGAGCCCAAAAGCCAACAAACCAACCAAAAAAAAAATCCCCCAAAAAAACCAAAATAAAACACTGCTAGACTAAATTGATCATGTATACTTGTTGGAAGTTAGTTCTGTATCTTTATAATAATCCTCTCTGACATAAACTTTTAAATTTGAAAGTTTATCTAATGCAGCATTGCCTTTTTTTTTCTCTTTTTCTCATCACTGATGAGAGTGTACAAACAATCTCTTTTATTGCATATTTTTTGATAAAGCATTACCAGATTTCTCTCTTTATGTAAAGTAGATAAGAATGATACCTTCAAGAAGGTTACAAATACCTTACTAAGATCTTTCCAACATGCAGTGAGTACTGGGTAGTGCAAAAAATTGCAAAATAGTCTGCAATTTTAATTTTATCCTAATTTTTTAAGTATAAAAGCATATCTCTCTGGAAATATCTACAACTATGATCTAGCCTCATAAAATTGGTTCTATTAAGAGAAAAATATTGTTAAAATGGCTCACTGATTTCACAAAATCATTTTTATTACCCTTAAAATAATACAGGCTTAAGGAAATATAAATTTATAAGAAGAATAGAAAAATAGTTATTTTTAATATAAATGATCTGTTTAGGGTTTTGTTCATTTTCTAGAAAACTAACTGGACTTTATCAAATGAGTGTGCTCTATAAGTCCTTGATATTTTATCAAGAGGTATTATACAAGATGTCAGGTAAATCTTAATATTGTATTAGATACACAAAGATCTCATCAATTTAAAGCGTTCTTAGAACAATTAACTAGCTAGATGGATGGCTATTACCAGAAAAGAAATGTTCCGTAGATGTTTCCACTAAATAAAACTGAGAGAGATATAATTGACCACAGTCATCTCTTAAAAATATTCACCGCATTTGGAAGACAGGCTAACGAACTGAAAATCAGCACTGAAAAAACAAGACAACTCCAGTCTTCCTAAAAGAGACATTTGTCAGCTGTTGCCACTTTTCTCTGCTTAATTTAGCACAAATTGTTATTTCAGGATGTCATGATTGCTGTAGAGTGGTTTATTATTTAAATCACTATGGCGTTTCAATGAAATACTCAGAACCTGAAGACCATATATTCACTGGGCGCACACATGGTGTCAGATGTTTGTGAATCACAAGTAAGCAACAGAGACTGATGCTGACTTGTGAACAGGTTCTGAATCCCTAACTGAGCTGCTGAATATCTTCAAAACCAAAATTAAACTCTCACTCATTGAATTTCTGTAACGTTCCTTGTAATCACGCAGTAAAATATCCCATCAAGGGGAAACTAAAACTGTGGCTCCATGACAAAGGTGGGGAAAAGGACTCTGACATCCTCTTAAAATTCCATGGGAGCTGGAACTGGCAGCCAGCATTTCCTGCTCCCGTTGATTTATATACACAAAGTTCAACAGTAAAAAGCTTTACATTCAAATCAACAATTAATAATACTCAAGGAAAACTTTGAAGTTACCTTGGCTTTGGACAATGGAAGATTAAACCTAGGAATGTGACTAAACATAGGACTGTATTACTATTTAAAAATAGTAATCTTTTTTTTTCCTTCTGTTGCGTTGTATACATTCTATTTGTCTTTCCTGCAGTGCATTATAAAAGTGTAACTGGCTCCTCATCCTTCCCCCCAAGAGAAAAATTGCTTTTAGTCACAATTTAAAGAACACATCCAATACTTCACATCCTAGGATTTTTTCTACCTAGTATCGCTATTTATACTCCAGAAGACTTCTGCTTAACTTTTCATGAGCATATAGGGTACCCAGAGAAACCTCTCAAGGCAACAAGGGTAAATCTCCAGCATGTTGTCACAGCAGAGCAGTTTTCCTGCGTATCATCCTGCCCAGTACGTTTTTGGATGCTGAGACTAGACCCAACACACCTCGCTCTGCACTTCTGTTTATGGGTCTCTGTGCTGAATAGTGGGGGCAAAGCAGCCTTGGATGCCCAGGCAGTGAGACCCTTCTACCTATGGCTGAGCCAAAGGGTTTGCTCAGTCCCTCTGCTCACAGCTGCTGAACGGATTTGGATGTGAAACGACGTGCCTGCCCCTGAGCTGGGTTTAACACTTCAGACACTTCTTTTGGGGTTAAAATCCTCTCTCTTGCATAAGGCCAACATTTGGTTTGTTTTGTTTCTAAGCTACTGTCTACTTTTGTCATGCCTAAAACTGACCCTTTTCTCCATACTATCTCCAAAAGCATAGTAACAAGGTCTTATTAATAGTTAGGACTATTTCTATCTCATATTTATTCTAAATTCTGAACTGGGAGCACTTAAAGTCTGTGCTTTGTGATTAAACGTTTACATGCCTATGAAACAATGCCTTATGCTTTTCAAAATGATATATTTATCCAGATTTTGAAGCATACTTGAGTACAAATGTGAGAAATTACTAATATACTCAGGCATTGGCTATGACTGGACATAAATAACATACCAATAATTTCATATGTGTAGAAAAAAATAAGCAATCTGATGTAATTTTTCACAGATATATGTACATATTTTTCAAAGAAAATTTATGTGATATGGGTTACTTATACTGAATCTACAGTGAAAATAAGTACACCTGAAATCGGCATCAAGCTCTAAACATTAGATTATTAACCTCCAATTTGAAATTACTAGAAAAATACTTCATCATAAACACTTCAGTCAATTCCTCACCACTAGGAATGAATTAACATGGGAACTTTAAGTAATCTTGAGAACTCCAGGCCTTTAATTCTAAGTCATCTCTCTCAAACAGGAAAGGTGTTTCCTGATTTCATATTTCTAAAAGGAAAAAAAATCAGTAAAATATGTAAATAAAACTGAAAATTAAATGCAAAATTAAAATATTAAAAAGATTTATGTCAACAATATGTTAATTATAGTTGTAATTAAAATTTATTTCCCTAATTGGTATTCTAAGCCCCTCAAAAAACCTCACCAAAAAACCCATAAAAACACTTCTAGAGGAAACTGATCATTTATACTTGTTGGAGGTTAGTTCTGCATCTTTATATTAACCCTTTCTGACTTAAATAAACGCCACACTGAGTGCACCAAACAGTTCTCCCTTGACTGCAAAGGTCTCTTGCAGGCACAGTCACTACAAAGCTCAGTTTGAGCAGAATGTCATCTCATTTGAAAAATAAGTGTACATTTATGAAAAACAGTACCTATGGCAATGATAAAATGAAATGCTAGTCTGTTTCAGCACTGCAAGCAAAGTAAATGCATAAATACAAAAAAAGAAAGTAATTAGAAATGCATTTTGGCCGTTTTGACAGTTTCAAATAAGTTAGTTGCCAATTACATGCTCATTTGAAAATCTTTGATTTCACCTGTACTGAATCCATAGGATCTCTTCCTGATATTTAACCTCTCCACCACAGTTTTTCTCAGTCATGAGATAAATGACTGTTGGCAACGAGGTAACACATTTTGAGAATGATGACCTCTCTGTCTTTTTTACACAACATAACACTATCTACTATTTTAAATTTCCTGTGTTCTGATGACTAAAATATGGGCCCAAGCGATGGTCTTGACAGCAGTGTATATCAATGAAAGAATATTAAGGAAACTAATGACAATTAAATAATAGAAAAAAAATTATAGGCTACTACTGTAAGCTGTATGACATTATTTATCTAAATCAACATGTAATGAAAACAAAACAAAAAGGCGAATTCAGATCGATAAGATTTTGCATTACTATGTTATTATTACTTTTTGAAATACTATTATTTCTTTGAAATAAGAACCATAGAACTTTCATTAGTTAATAGTACACAGAAAAGAATTGTTTTTAAGGCATGCAT
The DNA here is from genome assembly GCA_013399895.1 of Serilophus lunatus. Taxonomy (NCBI): domain Eukaryota; kingdom Metazoa; phylum Chordata; class Aves; order Passeriformes; family Eurylaimidae; genus Serilophus; species Serilophus lunatus. The sequence continues at coordinate 848,761 of VXBA01001184.1, forward strand.
TCTTTGTACTAGCCCTATAAAATCCAGAAAAAGGGTACTTTAGGTCAAATATCTCAATACTAATGACAGGAGAAGAAAGATTGAGAGGGAGGAACAAAGAAAATAAAGCAGAAAGCAGAATATGGTAAAAAAGTGCTGTTAGTTTTTTAGTTTTGTTTTATTCTTAGTTTTGTAGCAACTTAAAGTATTATGAGCTGTTTTAAATGTGTGAGCTTTTTCTTCTCTTCATTTTTTTTGAAGTGTATTCTCAGATCTGAAGGATACCCCATCATTTCAAATGAGCAACAGAAATTCCAATATATTTGTGCTTTATACTAACACTGGGAAAGGTTTTATTTTCAGTGCAACATATAAAAAAACCAAACGCCAAAGCCATAAGACTGCAAACAAAATAATAAAACCTGCAAATGTCAAGGTATGTTGCCTACTTATACACTCCCTAATATAAATCCTTATATACCATTTTTTTTTTGACATTACATACTTTATCCCATAAAACAGAGCTCTCCTGTTTCATATTTTATGTATTTGTCATTTTATATTGTTTCATTTGTCTTTTGCAGCCAGATGGATTTTCCTTTTTTGCTACAATATGCTCTCATCTCCTTACAATTAGGGAAATTGTGTGCTGCTGAATTCTCAACAAAATCAAGCGCAGTTTTACGGTTAGGTTTTAAAAAAAATGGGCAGTACCATTTCCATAATCTATAACACGCAAGCTGCCATAAATTAATACCTGAGTATTAGACTGCCTCTTTGGGGCTATTACATCAAATATTTTCTGAAGTTACTTTTCTAAACCCAAAAGGATAAGGTTTTACATGGACCCCAATTAGGAATCAAAATTTTGCCTCTTCCCGTTGTCATCTGTTCTAAATTCCTGTGAGTAAATCTGCAAGCAGTTTTGAGCAAGTGAGTGCAACAACCTCTTTATGTTTGTTATGCGTGTTAAGAATTGACATAGAAATGCACTAGCTTGAACTATGTATAGGGTGGTATAAGTTTTTTTTCTTTATTCCCCATGATGAAAAGTCAGTTTATGTTATTTTGGACATCCACTGATAAGCCATTTTATGTAATCTCTAAAATGAAGGAGTCATATTGAAGAAATTCTGTGAACAAATGGGATGGCTGTGATTGACTGTGCTTTGCCCCAAAAAAGATTATCTTTATTTCTGAGGGAAAAAAAACCAGTCTACCAACATAGCTGGTTGTTACCTAATGCCTACTTATCCAACTTCTTATGGAAAAGTAAAGATCATGTTCCAAGAAGTAAAGAAAATGAGGACCTGACAAGATGCATTAGAACTGTCCTCCATTTCACCAGAACAAAGGAGGAGTGCCATGAATGATGAGGGCTTTAGTTTGCAAAGGATAAATCCATTGATCACTTGGAACATGATTTAATAAGTTTTCAGAGCTTGATAATAATACAATGCAGAAATGTCACATCGTATTACTGTTATGCAGTAAAAGGAAGTTGAGCATTTTGCTGAGGCTATTATCTTTTCACTAAAAAACTACTTTGGGGCAGTAGAAGCTAGTAGCTTTTAAAGAAAACTATAATTAGATCCAAAGAAAATATTCTGGAGGAACTCTGAGCAGAGCATTTGCTATTTTTGTTAAAAAATTATGACAGAATCTAGAGGAAAAAATAAAAGTCAGTTAAAGATTACAGAAGACTATGCAACAGCTATTCTGAAATATTTTCAAAACAGTATTACAAAAAATTAATAAGCTCGACATAACAGCACTTATATCAAAATGCACAGGCAAAAATACAACTGAAATTTCTAAGTGAAATTTCATGAAAACATTTAATTCTCCTTCAAAATAGTGCAATCAAATAAACATACCTTCCATTATTAATAACAAGCTGGGCATCTGTGCTTTCCTTGGGTTATTTTGTTGATAATTTTACAAATTTGTACTGAGACTTCCAAAGTAAACTTCCTCTACTAGTAATACAACAACCACAAAAGATGTTGTAGCAAAGAGGAGAACAATCTTGTCTCCCAGGTAATAAGTACTCAGAAAAGAGGAAATGGCCTATAGTTGCATCAGGGGAGGCTTAGGCTGGATGTTAGGACAAATTTCTCCAGTAAAAGGGTTGTCAAGCATTGGAGAGGGCTATGCAGGGAAGTAGCTGTGTCACTATTCCTGGAGGTTATTCAACAGATATGTGGATTTGCACTTGGAGACATGGTTTAGTGGTGAACGGGGCAGTGATAGGGTTACAGTTGGTTTCGACGAGCTTAGAGGTCTTGTCCAATCTAAATGGTTCTATGAGTCTATGATTCTATACAGGAAGCCCAACCTCAACTCCATGGTAATTCAGTCACTATTTGTCCTTCTTTTTTCACCCTGAATCAAGATCCCCAATCTATCCATGTTCATCACCTATGCATCCATTAAGATATAGTTTCAATTAGAATCATTTGCCTTCCTTTCAAGCAAATCAGTCCTTAGCAGTGAGAAGCAGCTGAGGGACAGGGCTTGTTCAGAACAGAGCAGACACAGGTGCTGGGGAAGGTAACAGCAACCCCCCAGCACCTATGAGGACATTGGGAAGGTGCTACCAGGCTTCTCAAAACAATGCCTGGTGACAAAGTGAAGGGCAATGGACATATGCTGAAAGAGGAGAGGTTTAGACTGGATCTAGGGAGGAACTTTTCCCTCAAGTCTGCTAGGGAGTGAGTGGCACAAATTATCTAGAAAAGTTATGTGTGCCTTGGAGGTTTCCCAGACCAACTGGTTAAAGCCTTTAGCAGCCTGGTCTGATTTCACAGCTGACCCTGCTCAAGCAACAGCTTGGACTAGATGAAACTGTGAAGTTCTGTTCAATACAAATTATCCTATGATTTCAATGGCTGAGTTTTAATTGTGACAGGCATATATGTGACACATATTTCTGAATCCATAGAGCTTAAGAAAATAACAATCTCATAAAAAGTCAGTACAGTCTCTCTAAGATACTAGTTTCTGAACAAGATATTTCTGATGTACATTTTGACAGGTAAGTCCAGAAATAGATGCACCATCATCATGTGCTTTCGCAACACATTAACACAGGGCCACAAACTGAAACACACTTAAAAAAAAATAAAAATGCACAGCATGAAAATCTCCTAAATAGCGGCTTTTCTTCTCTTTGTATTTTAGAAAGGTTTATAATGGCTGCAGATTGCTAGACCAACTGGCTCCTTATAGAAGATGAGTTATATAAGAAACTGCTCTAGAGACTGATTTATTTTGTAGTATCAGCTTTCTTAAAATTAAAAAAAAAAAAAAAGGAAGGAAAACAACAAAGAGCCCTAAGACTCACATTTTCACATATTGTAGCTCAGTCACAGCAATTCTAAGAGCCCAACAGTTATCACTGGTCTAGACACTTGAGTTGCTCAGTGGATTACAACATATTCTGGATTTAGAGATTCTCTTGCAGCAAATCCTCTTTCTTGATTCAGGGATGTGAGATTATCCCATTAATTACAACCTTAAAAATAATGCCATCCTGAATCTCTTCTTTTGCAAATATCTACAATTATATATTGCAAACTTTGATCAGGTAAGAATTCTGAAAGCTTCTGAATGATGAAAGATAAATGAAAGCCCAATGCAAGACTATAATGTGCACTATAAAATGAGATGTTTTGCAGAGGAACCAGTGTTTTCAGCAAGCAGACACAAGAATTTATAACTAAAACATGCTAGGAAAAATAAAAGCAGTGAGCAAAACTGAATAGACCAGTCTGTTCACTGCTTTATGACATGTACAAAATGGAAGTATATTTGGGAAAATCTACTGATTTGGTAGCACTTTACATGTACTTTGCATTCATGTCATGAAGGTATAACTGATTTAAAAGAGACTGAGTGAGCAGGCTATAGCCACAGTCAATTTATCATTTCACAATATTTGTGAACAAGGTGCCAGAGGACTAACTTTCCAGAAAACAATGCTAAAAGAACTCTAGCTAAAGAAATTTGAAAGACTTTTATTATTTTAATTTTAATACCAGTTTTAAAGATTGCTATGAAGTTGACACAATAAAGATTGAATAGGCAAAGTAGGATTTAACTGCTTAATATATATAAAAAATTCAGAAATATTTTTGTTTCTTAAACAGAATCTATATTGTTGTGAACTGTTTACTTTCCAAAGTGGCTTCCAAAGTTGTTATAAGCACCTCCACACTCAAAACTTCTATATCCAAAGTTTCTCTAAGAGTAAATATCCTCGGAGGAAATCCCATGCAGTTTTGTCTCACTTTGGCCAAGACAATGCTCTGTATTTACACATCGTGCCAAGATACATTGGTGAGCAATAACATTTATTTCAATGGGACTCATCCATAAGTAAAGAATTTGAAATCTATTATTTTGTGGGGACCGAATCATTTTAAGGAACACTTACTTTTTCTCAGACATAGCATCCATAAGGACAACAGTCTCTCTGTGTTAGACATTCGAAAAACTCATTCAGAACAGGGACTGCCAAAGTCATGAGATAAAACAAGTAATAAAAAGAACAGAGAAGACAATAAAATGTCACAACAAAATTACTTGAAATTTAAGGTTTTTTATAAACTATGATCTGTATTTTTCCCAGAGACGGATTTCCAAACATAAATTTTTCTTCTTTTATGAAGAACCCTTAGAATAGACAGAAACATTGAGGCTAACAGGAGAAGAGGAATCTCCAGCAGTAGAAATCTTGTTAAAGATGCCTTCCTATCAGCCAAAATAAGAATGAAGAACGCTCACTTTCCTTGGGCACAAACCTGATAAAACAAAGCACAGCTATCCAAATTGTAGCCCTGTATATGAGATTTTTAAAAGTGAGAATAATGTTGATATCATAGCTACTGAATTTGGGTATACATTTTAAAGTCCCATCACTTTCAGAAGAGAAGGAGCACTCTATCCACAAATAGTTTAATTGGGGTTTTTTTAGAACTTAGCTATATGACGGATGAATACAGAAGTTCTGTGAAGGAGTTGCACGGTTTCATTCTTACATGTAAACAAACAAAGAAAAAACCTTAATTTTACACTTCTTTCCTTGTGATTTACTTTGTTGTTCCCCAATATGTTCTGAGTAAAATCATTGCTTAGTTTGTGAATTCACATAACTTGTGATTTTACATAACTGTTTTAACAGTTACAAAAAGTCTCTTTTCCATGTAGATTTCCAAGTACATTTAATCTGTTCTTGCACATAAGTATTCCCACACTTTTGAGTTGCCAGGTCTTAGCATAACCTCTTTGAGATTGGGAATAATTATAGAAAAATTCAAGATATAAAGGTATTATGAAATTAAAGAGATGTATTTTGGTTTTGTTCTTCACTCCTTTCCTAGAAAATTATTTTAATATTTTCACTCCTGAACATAGAGTTTACCTTTTCAATGATGCCTGTGTAATGAATCTAAGGTATTTTTTCCTATGAAAAAAAACTAAGCAAAAACTTATCATTTATTGGGGGTAGAAATACACAAACACAGGCAATTAGTTGAAAGAGGATATTTCACTCACAGAAAAACCTAATTTAATCTGTTATTTTACCTCCATTCACTCACAGCATTCCCATATCCTTGAAGTATCCTTCTCCTTTATCTTCAAAGAAAAGTCTGCTGCAATATTTTATACTGCTTGAAAACTTTATCAACTCATTTTTCACACCATATGCAAGTCATTTGTACATGGACATAAGCTTGTGGGAACCAACTGGCAGCTTCTCTAAACTGAGAAAAAAGTTATATTTTTTCCAACATTTTTATTTTTCCTGTCGCCTAATTTCCTTCTTATCCAGTAGCAGCAATATGACTGAGGGATGTAGTGTGGGTCACATTTAGAGAAAACACTAAATATGAATTCCATTTTATATGGTCTGTTGTGGCATTAAATTACATTCATTAAATGAAATTAAATGCACATTTAGTAATCCATACTCATAAGCAGTACACAATGGCTTTGATATCTGAGTCAGTGAAAAGGGTATTTTCCTCACCTTATTTGTATGACTGTGATAAAATGGAGTCTTAGGTAAAGGATCTTGCCTGTGATATTACTGACTTTTACATTATAAAAAATTAACCAGAAGGTGAAGACATGGCATAGGGAAGTATTGCTTCTTCAGAAAATGGGCCAATTAAAGAACTAAAACAAATAATTATTGTGGCTTTTTAGCTATATCTATGCTTGCATTCTCCCCCCTCACAAATCAAAAACTCCTACGACCTGGAGTATTGTAATTTGCCATTTGTACTTTCTCCTCTTGAAATGTTTAGTCTTTGATAAAGAAAAGTTTCTACTTTGCAAATTGTCGATTCCTATTTTTCATTCTATTTTATTGAAGTGTTTTGAAGAGTTAGATGCAATTTGGAAAAAGAATTGTCTACACAAAGCTTGCGTAACTTAATCTGCTTTTGTGACCAGTTACAGAAGGTAATAAATATGTTATATTCAAAAGTATATAAATCAAAAAGTCATATACAAAAGAATAAATAATAACAAAAGTCACTTTCCTGTAGGCTTTCTTATCTACTATCTGGTTTCCTAGACATACACTTAAATTTCTCAGACACGCGTGCTTCTACCTCTCCTATGTACTGTGACCACAGTTTTAATAAGACTGATAATAATCAGATACAATAAAGCAGACACTGCTTCCCTCTCACTGCTGACAGCGAGAGGGAAAAACATAAATGGTACTGCCTATATGAAGAGAGGCTGACCAGTCACTACGGCAAATCACTTAGTTGAAGTAATCACGCCTGTATCGTACCTGCTGTAGGAGTTAATTTTACTTTCTTTACTTCTACTACAAAAAATAATTGTCCTAAATTCCTAGTCGATAGCTAGCATTTTCATCTAAAATGAATAAAATCAAGATGGTTTAGGAACATATTTTGCATGCTTTAATGCGTAAAAATACAGCAGAAGAGAAACTTGAAGCTAATGGCTTGTCCTCCCCATGCAGTCATACCTCCCAGGACATTTTAACAGATTGTTTGGAACAAGAAACTTAACTAAAACCTCAGTCTGAACTGAATACTCAAAGTGTTTAATCAATCTTATATACTTCAGCATAGTACAAAGTCTCAACAAATCTGATGCCATTGGATAAATTGCAAAAAGGAATTACAAGACCAAGAAGCACATCTGCTATAAAATGTTCACCTTCAACATACCATTAAAAGTATGGCTATACCAAAAACATGAGAGATGTTTTGCAGAAAAAGCTAATTCCAGGAGGAAAAGCAGTTAAATGAGAGAATTCAACTAGGAAGCACTCACTATACCGTTAAATCATTGTTTTGCCAGACCAGTCCCAGGAACAGACGAGGTCCATCCTCGAAGATGGACAATTTTTCCTGGGATTACATGTAGAAGAGATTATCAGAGCATGATCCTGTTGTTACTCTACCAGAAAACAAAAAATAGACTATCTATTAGCTACCAAGTTTTATGGAGTTAGCTGAGCATCGTTTTCATTATGATCGCTCTTTTTAATTCACACAGAGTAATGTAGTCTTTCATACTAAGATAACTAAATAAACTGCAGAGATTTTTGTCCTTGATCATGTCTCAAAGAACCATCTCTGTTTCTCAAAAAGAAATTAAAACAAGCTTTCTGACATTTTAGCTTTTAGGATAGGCAATTTATATTTGCAATTATGATCAAAGACTGCATTTCCTTGCTTGTGAAGAGCAGACAATTGCTCTTCTACAACTCAAGCTCATTAACACTTCCTCAGAACTCACAGAGCCAGACTGGGGAATTGATGCATGGATAATAGTGCAGCTCAACAGGAAAGTGCTTGTCTGAAGGATGTATAGGGCTTATTGGTCTGACTTCCAAGCAACTTACAGTTTTTATTCCGAATAAGAGAAGTGTCACATGTTCTTTGGACAGCACTGGAGCAGACTGAAGTTGTAAAAGAATGCGTTAACAAAGACTGGTATAAGAAAAAACCTGAGGCCATGTCTAACCAAACTGCATAAAATAACATCGGCAGGTGGTTACACTCCACTTCGCCCTCTCATCAGGCAGGCACAAGATAGAACTTTTCACTGATTTTTGGCTTCTCAAGGCCAGGAAACAGGCAATTAATTAAATTCAATGTAGTTTTATCTTCAATGTTTCTTAATATTTCCTTACAAAATAAGATGTGCCAATTAGTGTACTCGAAACGCTGGAAGAGGATATAAACACTGAAGTAGTCAAGAACTTGAGTAGTCATAAAGAAATATGTAAAAAGACACCTGATTTACAACATCTGCTTTATTAAGCCTCTCCTTTTTTAATTTATTCTCATTCCTTTTTCAATCTCCGATATTTTTCTTCTCAAGATACAATCAGCTGCAGACAGATCTTGTTCAGGCTTTGGCAGTTTTCCAGACAAGTCTGGATAAAGCCATGAATAACATGGTCTGACCTGAGAGCTGATCCTGCTCTGAGCAGGAAGATGGACAATAAAACTTCTTTGCATTCACATTAAAAAGAATACAGCACTTCACAAGAGGTATTGTTTCTGCTTCTACTGAGAAAAAGTCATAAAACACAATATTCATTACTGTTGTGTGGATCAGACAGCTATTCATTGAATCAAGTTTATCACATAAAATAAATTGTGATTATGAATAAGACAGTGCTTTAATCACACTTTCAAAGAAATCATTATTCAGCTATAGCACAAGTGAAAAATGATAGCAGTGTTCAGTTTATCTATTTACTGAATGGAAGATATTAATAAAAAGGAAGTGTTAATCACTGAAAGAGTCTTTATAAAAATGGAGTTTCCTGATACACATTCAAGGCTACTGTCACACAGGACTGCTAGCAAATGACAGCGGGATCTTCAGAGCAAGATTCTCAATAGACCACATGAAAAAATAAAGCTCCTTAAAGAAGGCACTGGATCGAGCTAGGTTTTCTTGAAATCCTACAGTCAAATACCTAATTCTAGTCCTTAGGGAAGCAGAAACACTTTGTCAGAAGCAGCAGAAAAAACAAGAGTAACAAATATAATTCTAAGTAAACATAGCAGTGTTTCAGATGGCATGACATGGGGCTAACAGACTTACACTTGCATTGCCTGTGCTATGACCCATGAGATAGCTTTAGTTCAGATGCTACAGAGCCACGTCATTATCCCAGTGTGTCCCAGCAGGGAAATAGGTCAAACTTTCTCAAGCATGGAGCAGCACTTAAGATGAATACTTGGCTTCAAGTCTAGAGATGTCTTATCTGTGGACAGCTCAGGAAATGAGACAGGACAGCTCTTAGCACAGCATATACAGGTATCTTTGTATATGTTCCTGTAGCTGTGTCCTTTTTGATCCAGTGACTAGGACAGATACTGCTCCTAAAACATGGGGGGAAATTCCAGGGGGAATGCAGCAATTGTTGGCAAGTTATTGGTAAAAGGTTTGGTATCTCTTTAAAAAGTGCCTAGCAATCTAGGGCCAAGCTCTTCTACCTCTACATACAAGAAAAGCATTGAGTAAAAGCTCCTTTATGTGACTGTAAGGAAATGGCTTTGTGAGACTGTTTTCTAAATGCTCAGGCAAAGGTCACTTGCAGTTTGTATCACCTTGTGGTACTATGAAGAGAGGTGAGGTATGCAGCCCTCCCTACACAAGGCAAGACAATTTTATTATAGTCTTGAGAGCTATGTCCATTCACAGATACTCAGACTGACACACCAAATGTTTTATCTTGACCAAAGTCACATTTTGTCATGCTGTATAAGGTCTCTTTGCTGTGCCACAGAACAGCACAACCCAGATACTTTACCTTCTATACAGAGAAATTAATTTTTCATAGACACTGGCAAAGCTACTTCAAAGTTTAATATTAAACATTTCAGAAGTGATTCCTGAGATATGGATGGCAAACAGAAAACAGCAGATGAAGAGAAAATGACTCCAGAATACTAGTTGGAGTCATCCCCCAGGAAGCTGCTCTGGTTAATGAAAACAACACAGTGAATTTCCATGCTCTTATCAAGTCAAAAATAAGCACTGTGCTGAGGTACTTCAGAATGCACTGATATGATAGCCAAAACAACATACTATAACTAACAACTGTTACATCCCTCTGGAATACAATTACCAGGCATAATTTATAGCAAAACCCATAATCTGTGCCAGAACTTCATTGTCAGAAGATGTAATGAGGCATCTATGAACCTCCAATTCCACTTAATACAGAGCTCAAGTCAATCTGCTACTGAGGTCACAACTCCCCATTCCGACCAGAACAACCACCCCTTTCCTCTGTCGCCCTGTCTGAGTTCTGAAGTAATGTGCCTGCTTCTTATTAGCCCCATCCTTGTAAAACTCCTATATTCTTCAGTAGCTCTTCTTGACACCAGTGACACCTTCCTACTCCATCTAACCATCACCTTATACTTGTATTCTGCAACTCATTCTGTGTAGTTAACCAAAGCATTTAATTCCTCTAACTCCTACAAATTAAATTTCTTTATGCATTTGTTTAGGAACCTGAGGTATGGCTCTGCTTTATCAGTACTAAAATTACATTCAAGTGGCTTTATCCTTTCCCAGAGACATATGCATCTTGCCCTATTCTAACTCCTTTTTAGTCAGCTACATGTACATTGCTTTTAAAGCCTTCACAACATTGAGTAATTGTTTAGGTAAATAACCAGATACTGAAAAGAACACAAAGTCTAGAAGCAGCTAATTATAGTATTACGTCTGACAAAATAGGATGTGTTCATTTGTGAGGTGACCTGCACAGATTTCCTCTGTAAGCTGCTCACAATGCTTCTTGCATACAATCATGTAACAGGTGGGCAGAGACAACGAGTGAAAATATTCTCTTGATAAATCAGTGAATTTGAGTCAGTATCGGGTATTTGCTATTTAGCAGACAGCTGATTTACACCTTTGAGAAAGCAAAGAGAAAGCATCAGCAGAGGTAATATAGCCTAAGACAACAAATAGTATGGGTAGCACAGTCAGAAGGTGCTGGACTCAACTCATTCATTATCTGCATTAATTCAGAACAAATAAAACCAGAATGGCTTGGCTTGGAAGAGACTTTTAAAGGTCATCTCATCCAACCCTCTCTGCAATGAGAAGGGAGACTTTGAACTAGATCATGTTGCTCAGTGCCCCATCCAACCTTGAATGCATCTAAGGATGGGGTCCTTCTCTGGATAATCTGTTCTTCCCCCATTGCAAAAATGTCCTTTCTTATATCTAGTCTAAATCCACCCTCTTTTAGTTTAAAAGAAGGCAGATTTAATTTATTTAATTTAAATTAATTACTCCTTAGTTTAAAACCATTTTTTAGTTTAAAACCATTAACCTTTGTTCTGTCACAACAGGCCCTACTAAAAAGTTTGTCCCCATCTTTCTTACGACCTGCTGCTATAAGGTTACCCTGGAGCCTTCTCTCCTTCTGGCTGAAAAACCCCAACTCGCTCAGCCTGTCTTCATTGGAGAGATGTTCCATCCCTCTCATTTTGTACCTCTCATCTGGACTCACTCCAGCAGGTCTGTGTCCTTACTGAGCTGAGGAACCCAGAGTCAGATGTAGTACCCAAGGTGGGGGATCTTATAAGAGCAGAGTAAAGGAGCAGAATCAACTCCCTCAACCTGCTGGCCATACTTGTGATGCAGCTCAGAATGTTTGGCTTTCTGGGCTGTGAGTGCACATGCCCATCCAGTCATTGAGCCACTGACCACAATTCTCTGACAGCAACCATCCAGACAATTACTTATTCACAATGACTTATCACTGAGCATGGTTATAAACAAAATGGGTTCCTAACTCTATTTCCCTTGTTTGCTGCTTATTTTTATTTCTAGGCAGCTTTTGTTTGTTTTTGATTGCTTTGTTGGTTTTTGTTTTGGTTTTTTCTTGTTGTTGTTGTTTGTTTGTTTTTTTTTAATAGATCTTTGTTCCCATGTTTGACATGTTTCACTGTAACTAAGAAGCATCCACTTTTCACCTACAGCAGGGCTCCGAGGCTCTTCGGTTCAAACAATCTGTCGCAGGTTATGGTATTAAAGTCATGAGATGATTGGCAAGAAAATAAAGGTCACACTTCATCATGAAATATTTATAAGAAACATACCTGCAGCATAATCCTTGCACTGAATATGCATCCTAGAAATGTGGCTTTCCTTCATAGGCTGCAGTGTAATCATTATAAATCACTCCTCTCAGGATGTTTACTTATAACCAATATACAGCCACCTTAGAATGGATCTACAAAGAGCTCCTCACAAAGGGTGACCATTGCCTAAATTAAACTGATCCAGAGCACAGTCCCTGGATTGCACTCGTCCACCCTGTAAAGTTGCTGAAGTAGGTTTGACTTAGGCCATCCTCAAACCATTCCTGGGCAAAGCAGGGTATTGTTCTCAATACATACTGCAAATTTCACCACTGCATTTTAATAGGCAAAAGATTGTTAATGGTAAGGACAAAAGCTTCTCTGTGGATGGTCTCTGCTGCACAACACAGGTAGAAGTACAATGAATTATAGGACAGAATTGTAGATCAGATCAACTGTTCTACACCACTTTTTTTTGGTTTGTTTGGTTTTGGTTTTTTTTCCACATAAAACAGTTTAGACTTAACAGCTGCTCAGGAATCTCAGTTCACCGACCATGGAAGGCTACTGAAGGACAGGGTCTAAAGTTCTAGGACTGTGACACAAGTATGATTTATATTTCTTTATCAATTTGGGAGCTCTGAAGTCCTATCTTATACTAAATACACTCAACATTGAAGATCTGATGTTTCTCTAAACCTATCTGATGTTTTTGCTTTAATCTTTATGTCATATTGCAAGAAAAAAATTGATAACTTTGTGTTCACTTGATGATTTTTGCCATATATAGTCAATAATGAACTGGGTCAAGTATTCAAAATTAAAAAGAAAAAAATATTATAACTAGTCCTGTGAGGTGGAGAAAAAAAAAAAAAAAGAACAACAAAATCCAGAAAGTTGTTACTTAATTAAACAGCTTATACTTGGGAATGAAAGAAAATGTAAAGGAATGTCACACATCACCTAAAATCATACATATCCAATTTTTAAGCACTCAACTTTGTAGCTTGCAACAGTTTTTCAATGCACTTCATTCTTTTTTTAATTTTGAAAAAAATAAAAATCCTACTGACATGACCGATTGTGTTGGGAAAAAAGCACTTCATAACAGTAATTTCTGTTATTTCTGATAGTGCTTCCTCAAATGGAAAAAATAAATCATCAGTAAGCAAAGTTTGATTTTAGGAAAATTCGTACTATAGAAAATGAATGGTTTACCTGTAAAGAAATTCAAAACAAAGGAAGCCACATGGCAAAAATAAATTGAATATATGAAAAGAAGAAACAGACCATGAAGACTGGCAACACAGGCACAAAGCAGGTACAAAGGCAAAAGCCAGAGAAACCTCAAGGGAGTTTGAGAGAAAGAACTTCAAACTGGACACAAGGGAAGCTGGCAGAGCAGACGTACATATTATTAATGGACCACGGGCTACAGGAGTAGATGCTAGGAGGATATTAGAGGATACTCACTCTTCTATTGCCATCTGTTGCTCACGAAAACATAATTCTTTGCTTTGTGTACCTTGGTCTGACTTAGTACCATCATCCCTAAGTTCATATAACCCCCCCTGTATGCAGGCTGAAAATCAAAAAGGAATACTTTATACAGAATGGATGACTATGGCCTACTCTGAAACTATAAACAAAGCAGCCAGACATTGCCTTATCCAATTCTTCAGGGAACTAATTATTAATACCTTGAGGATTATGTAAACTGCTATACAAAATTTGCACTCCCATAAGCATGCATATGATAGAGAGAAGAAAACAAGTTTTTTACCTTGAAAATGAAGACTATATCTTGAAAAATAATTTTAATTTTTCCAATCCCTATGATTTTCTATGAGTTACTTCACTCTACTTTTCCACACATTATATATAGGTGTGCATGTGTCTATACACACATACATACAGTTAAATATTTAAAATGCTTGTTTAAAATTATTCTCAAAAGTTAGATAAAATCCTACGAACATGTGAATAGGATTTCTAGCATGGTCACCTGATGTCCACTCTTGGCGGAGTAATGAAGCAGGTGTTGCACTTTTCCAGCTGACTGCCAGGAGCCTCTGAGGGTCTTTCAGTTTGTCTCAGTGAAGATTTGTCACTATTCTGACAAACAACTTCTGTCACCCCATTTGTAACAGATGATAGAAAAATTCTCTATTCTCATCAAGAAATAGCTTCTCATAGTACCATGGTTTTTGCCATTCAGACAGGTTTTTCCATTATTATTCGAATTTTAATTCTGTTTTATTTAATTTTTAGTAGAGGATCATTCACTGACTGAGATAATGTGCTCAAAATGCTTATCGAAGGGCTCTGCTCTGTTTTTGGCCACATTCTTGACTGGAACAGCTGTTCCAAGCACATGATACCTTCCTACCTCTAAACACATGAGCATTTTTTGTTTTATGGCACATCAGTTATCACGGTTATTACTGCGATCCACCTCCGGTGGACAAAAACTGACATTCTAAGCAGATGGATTGACTTCCTGCAAAAATGACATTTCTCTATTAAATACACACACAGAGACTGAATTAATAAGTCCAGCAACATGCTTACCTTTTTAATAACTAGAGACAGAAGAGATTAATCTGAGGTCCAGAAATTAAGAGAGACCAGAGTTTCATGTGGACTGAAGCTGGTTACAGAATGGTTGCTGTCCCCAAGGATCAGGGTTCCTCTTTTAATGCCTTATATGATAGGCTTACACTGCATGGTTCTGTTTCATTTACAAGACTTAATTTTGCCCTGTTTAATAAATTATCAAGCTTCATTACAATAACTTACCTTTATAAGAATTAATTCTACCAGCTGGAGAGATGATCATATACATTTTTTTTGAGTATGCTTGAAGTCAGATAAGGGAAACACACAGGTTCCTTCCCCGGTCTGAAATGCACATATTTTAGTTCTAATAGCGAGTTTAATTCAAGGAACTTGTGACTAATGGAGTGAACATCCTTGTCTCTAACATCAGCTGTCTAATTTACAAAATTGTATATTAACCTGTAATTCATAGCTGTTACATGGAATGGCGTTTTCAGTGCTGTTACAGAACAGGAAAGGGTCTGTTTCCTTCCAGAACAGCCACTGTACACAGTTTTAGCGCTGGGTTTGCTCGAGCTAAACAACCAAGAGGAAGGACACCCGCAGGTGGAAGTGACTGCCAGAATGTCATGCAGAGAAATGACATTCAAAAGGCAACTTGTAAACAGTTCTAGATGGCAGACAAGCATGTTACTTTAGAGCATTGACAACATTGCCCATCTCCTATGAAGGCATCACTGCCAGAACATTACCTAATTTTAAAACAAGAAAAATCACCTCAGATGGGTGACAAACTGGAAACTCTTTGAATCCAATCCATGGCTTTCATGATTATGAAGTGCCAAACCAATATAAAATCCACAATTCTCAAGAGATATGTAGAAAGCATGCATAAATATTCTCACAACTCAGTAATTACTTATTAATTACTTATCTCAATTTTTCAGTATTTAAAAACAAAAAGAAATTATCTAGTTTATGAAAGTTGAAAAAATCTCTGCCTAGCTCTCAAATGTATGCCTTATTCCCAAATGTATGTCTGTAAAACACTAAACTCTTCGACTAGTAATTTGGGGTTTTTTAGTAATTTGCTTTTGCATTAAGAATCTACTAACAGTTAAAATATCACACCGATGCTGAGATTATGAGCAGAAATAACAGCCTGGCCAAGGTACCTCAGCAGATCTATGTGTTGTATATATCATACTAATATTGAAATTACAGGGAGAGGCATAAGTACCAAGATCACATGATGCAATGGCAAAATATAAAATATATCCATTCAGTTGGAGAAAAATAAAAGATATAGTATGCTTGTTTTTTTTAAAGGATATTGTTTATGATAAAACAAACATTATTTCCCTTTGAAGAGGTAAATATTTCAAATTGGCCTATCCCTAATAATGTACACATTCAAAATTAAATCATCAAACCTTGCATGTCTGGGAAATGTCAGCTTTCACATTACAAATGTAAAATTTACAGTACTTACTAATATTCTGCTTTCTGCCCAATGTCACTTTGTGTTTTGGGAGAGCTATGAGGGACAACTAGGATAAATCAACAACTGCTTCACTCCTACTTGGCAGTTCCTATGCTCTTATGAAACTATCATCTGTGATTATCAGGCTGTTTATAATCTACTGAGGGTAGGATGTGATTTGCAATATTAAATGGGATCAGTGCAATCATGTAGCTCAATTCCCATGTGCCCCTTTGAAAATCTGCTCACTTTTGTACTTAAACTCCTCTTCCCCTACAGAACAGAGCACTGATTCCTCTTACAGTGAGATGAATCCCTTCCCATGTGACTTCACATGTCAGTCTATTCTAATCACTTTCAGCTGCCTCTGCTGTTCCAAGCACAGCAGAGACATGTGAAAGGGCTATCAGAAGCTTTCCTTAGGACCTCCACCAGACAGGAAACAGATTACTTTGATGACTCTAAGATGAGGATAAGGATATTTCCGATACACCAACCTACTGTAGACAAAAATAATGCTAAACACATAAATGCTGGTTATATTGTATGACCTAGAGGTTGGGTACTTTCCAAACTTTTTTTTCTTTGACTGATTTACTACTGTACTAAGTAGCTTGTCAGAGGAAAGCCAGTATTGTTTCCCACTAGTGTAACAATATCAAACAAGGTCAGGATTCAAATAAAAAAAAAAAAGAGGGTAAAACAAATTCCCTTGTACTGCATGGGAGCATGAAGAATCTGGGGATTTTTGTGTGTGTGTTTGTAATTTCCTCATATGTAATAACTAATTTGATTTTTCTGAAGGTTTTTGTCATAGATGTGTAACATACACATAAATACATATGTCCATAGTTTGCACACATACACATATGCATTTTGCATATATATATATATACACACACACACACACACAGAGAACACTTTTCTTACCTCTGTGGTATAACAATAGCTTTTAATTTACAGTCATATTTTGATATTTACTACTTGCAAGTTATGTTCACACACTTTATCACAAAAATAATTAGAAAGAACATCATTTAATATCTAAAATTAGTGGCTATATCTATAACATCCGTCTTTCATATATAGACATAAATTTCTGTATTTTTTCTTTATTTGAAGAACTGAAAAAAGATTAATCAGTCTAATAATAAAAATTTTTATATGGCAGTCAGTTTATCTCTTTCACTGAAATACAGTGTAATAAAGAATTTTTGGAGGAAGTTAGAAAAATGTACTTTATAGAAGTAGTCATGTTGATTTCAGAAGTGTTTAATATTAATTTTTTAAAAAATATTTTTTCTAGATTTTTAGATTTCAATTTTACTCAGTCTCCATTTCTGAGAATTAACCATAAAGCAGCTATTGTTTCAACTACTTCCTACCAGTTTATAGAGTGTTGCTGATTCTGCTCTCATTTATGATTTAACATCTGAGTCTTTCCTTCAGTCTTCCAAAGGGACAAATAACAGTATATTATGGAAAATGGGTTTGCTGCCTCATCAGATTGCACACTTATTTATTCTTTATTTCCTTTTCACATGAAACATACTATGAAGTTTTTACATGCTGTGTACACATTACCATTTGTTACGTAAAGGTATACACTACATATGGTGCATGCATTGCATGTATGTGTATGTACACGGGTTTGTACATAAATATGTACATACATACATGCACACACAGTAGGAGTATTAGGACATAATATTTCATCTTCATGGTTTTTCCTCAGACAAGAATAGAACCTCACTACAGTGTTTCCTATTTTTTTTAAATGCACAAGAAGTTAGGGCACAGGCAGACGAGGAATGAGAACACAGCAGGGAAACTTCATCTTGGATGATCACAGGTTTTGGACACCAAGGGGAAAAGAGATCCTCATTTGATGTAATGGTTTCAGATCCAAGAAAATTTTGGAGCAATGCCAACTGGGGACCTAAGACCATTAACATTGATAGAGGGGAAACTGCTTGAGCTATGATGTTCTTTACCTAAAATCATCAATTAAATTGACAAAAAATTACGTCAAAAGAATTAATTCAACCTAAGACAGTTTTTCTACGTATAGCTGTTTGTAGCTTGTACTCTTAACTTTTTTTGTCCTAACTTCTTATTTCCAAAAACAAAATAAGAGTAAAATCTGCAGAGTGATCACATGAGAATTATATAAACTAAGACATTAATCTTAGAAACTCTCAGCTTGGAAAGCAGGGGGTTGAATTTTATATCAACCTAAATATGCCAAAGTCCAAACTAGATATTGAAAACATTATTATTGAAGGACATGACATAATCCCTTATTTTAGAGAGTGATACCCAGACACCACGAGTCTTGGTTATAATTGTACTGGCATATAAATCTGTACAGATAATTTATATTGAATCCAAGTAAGGAAACAGAAAGCAGTCAATCCTCCTTTTAAATCCATGAAGGGCTTGAGTCAGTATGCCTCTCAGAGCAGTTGGAAGACTCAATACAAATTGTAGTGGCATCTTGTGCTTTCTTATAAGATCACAGAGAGAAGGAAAAAAAAAAACAAAAACCAACAAACTATAAATCTGTAGTCTCTCATTTTATATAATAGCTCGTTCATTAAAACACTTGCACACTTGATGAGTGGCCTAGATTTATTTCTGCTGTCTGCATCAGAAGATTCAAACTCACACTTACAGAAATTCTCTAACCACAAAGTTGAGTGATTGTATGAGTTTACATCACTGAGAGTTTGTCTATTATAGAGAAAAATAATTTCAGAATTCAAATCCACTAATAAATTGGAACTGTGGCACAAATGCAAAAGCAGAAGTGATTTCTAAGTGGGAATAATTATGGTTGAGCAACTTTAAATTAGTTTCATCTTTACTACATCCACAGGTAATGGAAAAGAGCTACAATTTGCACAAGTTAACATCAAACCCTTGAATGAGTCGGTACACTGTGTAGCTATTTGCTTTTCTCACTTTTCCAACTGACATGCAGGTGTTGCCATTTTGATCTCTTCTGTGATGATGGAGAATTAGGACGAGTAACTCTGTTAGCAACAGCTAAACTCGAGCATGGATTTACTGAAAGGGCAGCAGAGCAGAGTGCACCTATCTATTAACAGTGACAGGTGTTATGTTATGGTCCCAATGTTATGCCTTCTTCTTTCCTCCTTTGAAAAAAGACTGGTTTCCAGACAACACATCATCCTAAAAAATTAATTGTGGCTTCCAAGTTTTGAAAGCCAAAAATATTACTAAATCAAAAGCTTTGTTTTATCCAATGCCTTGTCTCATTCATCAAAACACAGAAGAGAAAGTGACTGCTTGAGATAATCTTTCACTTACAATAAATCTAATTCAAGGAAAAAAACAACTTTAAATTGAACTCTGAAGCATCATTTTTGTTAAAATACAGCTTCTGCTTCTACATGTCACATTAGATATACTGTTACATTCAACCTAAGATATTTTACCATTCTTTATGTAACTACCTACCAGTTCACTAGATATTTCATCAACCACACTGACAACCAAAAATAAATTTTCAAGAATGTACAAAACCTTCAAATTTGTGTTAGAATCTGATCTGTATTTATATGTTACTATAAAGGATGTAACATACTATTATAAATGCTATGGGAAATTAAAAAAAACAAAATATGCAAAGTCACATTGAATTTACTGTGATAATTGTCTTCCAAAAATGGCAAAATTCTCTGGGCAAGAACTTAACTTCCTCAAAATACTTTCATGCACCAAATTCTCAAACAACATGAAACAGTAATTTATTTTTCCCTTTATATGACTAACTCCCATCAGTAAATCACTGTTTCAGGCAGGCAGAACAGAGTTTAGGAATTCAGAGATTATACTTGCATGGAAATTCTTTTTAAGAAAAATCTATGTGGTTAAATTAGCTTTTGAAACACAAAGAGGAAGAAAATGGCTTGTTCTGGGGAGGAAAAACAACCTAACAACAATAAAACCCACACCAGAAAAAAAAAAACCAGCAAAACCAAAACCAACAACATTTAACTGAGGGAAAAGAGACCAAAATGAATGCATTTCTTAGCATTTTCAACACAACAGCACTTATAAACATTTATTATAAAGAATAGGTTATTCAAAGAATCTAAAGTCACCATGGAAGAACCTTGAAGCAAGACAGGAGGACATCTGCCATGATATGTTGATATATCAGCACTTTTGAGGACAGAAATACTCATTTTGACACATAGATTAAAAGAAATCTTCATTAAAATACTCTCACTAACAATCATTGGTAATTTTTTACAAGTACCTTTTGCATAACTGAATTATGGTAAAACCTGTAATAATTCTACACTAAGCAATCCTGACCATTTACCATTATACTTGAAAGCTAAGATAAATATTTTGCTATGGAATGTCTGCTTCTGTGTTTATTTGCCATTAAAAAGGAGGTTTGATTATGCTAATTTGTACTAAAGAAGTGCTTATCAGCCATTTATATCAAATTTGTATTGAGATTTCATTACATTATGTGACAAAAGATGATTAATCTAGCTATCTTGTTTAAAGTGATTGCTACATTTTAAATTACTAAGCAGTCTATTAATTCACAAAATCACAGATTTTTCCATCTTTGCTCCCATATACATACCTATCACTCCTCTTCCTCAGTAAACATAAACATCTATTAAAGTATGTTTACAATAACATCATATATCATTACTAACTTATTGTTACAAGCATTGCAAGGAATTTTACTTTGCAATTGTATTTTTGGTTTACATTTTTTCACATTCTATATACAAAGAGATTATTGGTCGAAGAGAGGACTATGCTGCTAGCATGAGATGTTTGCCTCCCTCAACTAAGGACACTGAAAAAAAATTAATATTAAATAAATAAAAGCTAAAATCTGTTTTACCACATTAAAACATTAGTCTATATTCAGTATCCCATATATTGTTACAAGGAACATGTATTTCTAAATCAATTTTAACTTCAAACATTTCTATTTCAGAGTATTTTCTTTCTCAACTTCAAAATAAATTTACCTCTGAATTATAAGGTCAAAATTAATAACTATACCTGCTGGCCACTAAAATTAAAACTAACTAATCCTTTCAGAAATCTATCTAAAGACACCTACTGGAGGCCATGCAAAGTAGTAGTTCTGCTCTTTCTGGGTGGAGTGATACTCTTCCTAAACCGTGTTCATACATAATTGTGATGAAGATATTGATTTGATCTTCCTTTTTAAAATTGCTAAGAAATCTTCTCTTAGATTAGGGTCCTAATCTGTTTTCAATATTATCATACTCACTGTTGGATGCAGAATTAAATAACCTCATTAGTACTTCCTACATTGAATAGCAGGAAAAGATACTGATCAGCTTTTGTCAAGTTATTTTCCCTTCCTAGAAATTCACTGTTAAAGAGCCCAACCCCAGCCACAGCAGTTACTGTCCTGAAAGACAGAACAAGTTTTTCTGATGCAGAACCAGTATTCCTGGAGCTAGGGAAAGAGAGAAAGAAAGGACAACATAAGTGCAACCCCAAGAGCTTCAGACATCATGCTGAAATTCAGCCAATTCTTTACTTCACATAAGCAAAATACGCAATAATCTCTACTACAACCTTCTTAAGTCTTTTTAAACAGCTGTTAATTTAATTTAAATTCACTTATTTATAACAATTTTATGCTAAAGATAAAAATCTGGCATTTTTATATTTTCCTGATGCAATTTCAAGTTTCGTTTTCTCATTCAATCATCAAACTATTTGATTACTTAACATCAATCTATTAACAACTGTAATCTAAAAATTCATTCTGTAACTAAGGCAATTCTTATCACACCCAAGAAAATTATTTGTAGAGACAGTTTCCATGACTGGAAAAGATTGGAAAAATTTATCTCCCTCCATCTTGCACTGTCTAGCAGGGTTTCTATCTCCTGGTTAGAGACACTAGCTATCAGAAAACTAACATCAAGCCCCTGCACTCATACAGCAAATGTTCCTGCTAATACTTTAGAGGCAGGTTTGGTTTTGTGTGTGTGTTTTGTGGGGGGTTTAGGTTTGTTTGATTGTTTTTGCTTTTAGTTTTTGTTTTATTGGTTTATTTTTTGTTGCTTAATGATAATTCATTGGCTAACACATCCTCTTTTTTCAAATTCTCAAATATTGACAGAAATTTATCCACAAAAAATGCATGGTTTTGGGGAAGCCTGTGAACTCTACCAGTAGCCTACTAGGCACAGCACGAAAACTTAGCAGAAAACACACAACTGTTTTCCACAAATCAGCTGTATTACCATTACTGCTATTACAGTTAAAGAAGAAACACAGTATATATTTTGACATTAACTTTTGCAATAATGTAGAAAAGGACAGTTTATGTCAATTCCAATAGCAACATCGTTGGAATTGGTCACAATTGCCTCATCCCCAAAAAACTCTGCAACAACTACAAAATATGACACAGACACCCTTCATCCTTTCTGGGACAGAAGCGACTCATCTCAGTCATTTCCTTAGGTGAGTTATTAGACTTAGGATTGGATCTGCTGATCAGTGTCAGAAGATGACAACATCTAATATATTCACAGACTTATGTGTCAAAAGTTTATAGAGAAAAGTAATGTCTTTAACATTTTGAGACACTTTCATTCTCTGAGGAAATACCCCTTATTGTCTAATCAAAATCTAAAGCATCTCAGGAAATCCAAACTCTGTCAAATATGTAATATATTTCTGTGAACATACACTATAAAAAGATTAAGTGTAAGGAAAAAAATTATAAAAGTACGTTTATGAATAAAAGACAAAAGGTATGGCATAAAATGGCTTGGCTATAATAGTTTAAACCTGAATATATGACTGGCTTTTCAAGACATTAAATATTTATTCTTTCTGTACCTTTAGAACTGTTGATTCCCAAGCATACAAAATTTGAATTTGCCATCTAAAATCCTAGCCTGGTGTAGAACATCTCACTTTCCTGTTCTATTTTGTAAGTGCTAATAATGGTTTACTTGATAAATGCTACAAATTAAACATGGCAACATCTATTTTATTAATTAAACAAAACTTCTATGTCCAGTTCTACAGTTCAGATTGAGAGAAATCAAGAAAAGGAAAATACAGCAGCATGACACCTTGGCTATTTCCTTGCCAATAAAAATATCTCTGTGTCGTATAAATCGCTGTACTCAGCTGTTAAAGCCCATAGCAGATAATGTTACTCAAAAGTCAATCACTCCATGGCCAATCATTTAATATCCACCTGATTTATAAAGGTCCATGTCTTGTATTAAATGCCAAATCACAAATGTTACTCTTGTACATAAAGTCAAAAGAAGGTCACCATAACACACTAAGAGATGTTTTCTGAGGGTTTTTTTGCTAATCCAGCATTTAATTACCTAGGTGTAAAAATGAACATCTAGAATCTTATAAGGAATATAAAACTGTACACCTTTGTGCTCACTTACACTGCTTTATTCACATTTGCAAATACAAAATACATATTCAAATGAGATTTGACATTAAAAAAATATCACAATCAAACACCATTTTACTTCCCTTCTAATCACATCTTGGAAAGGCTGCAAGGCATTGCAGGACTTAGAAGTGAAATGAATGGAGAATGCGAACTAAAATGAAGTTCACAACACATGCAGAGACACATCTGTTCTTCTTATGAAAATTAAAACTTTCAAATGAAAACTGCATCACCTGAAACTGAGAGTTTAAATATTACCTATTCAAAAGTGGAAAGGCAATGCTTGCAAGGTGAATGCCAAGATTGGAAATCTGTGGCTTTATTATTCTGTTCTAGAATATCTCTGAAGGTGGTGCACGACAAAATGAGTATTATCTGTTTTCAAAATAATTTTAAAACACTGAGAAAATAAAGCTGAAAATTAATAAGGACATGTGAATGATCAAAACCTCTCCATCAGTGTGTAGCTAAAATGAGCAAAACCAAAAGATTGATGCCAAAGCTGCTATAAAGCTGCAGATAGCACAGTTAATCACATTAAAGGCAATGAAGCCCAGTACCTATAAACCCCTGTCAGGTATCTGGTTTCAAACACAGGGAACTAATAGACAACAAGAGTCCAAAAACAGGTGATTAAAGCAAAAAAGTTTCAGTGGTTGCAAAGAATCCAACAAACAGAGCCTTTGATTGGACTGGGATTGCTGAAAAAGGAGCTGAGTAACTTCACGTTCACAACTGATACAAGAATGAGTTCCCAGTGGCCCAACTCCACAGAAAAAATAAAGAATTCTCCTTGGCAAAGAGGCTGCCAGGAGCAGCAACATGCCCTTGGTGTCCCTGCCTGCGGCTTTGGGACACAACTCGGTTAATTTGTGCAGCTACTGTTGATGTCCTTCTCCTCCTCCTGCCCCAACACAGGGAACAGCATGAGGCTGCTCTCACTCTTCCCTCTTTCTGTTCCTCTGGCCTCCCTTATATAGCATGGGAAAAATAATTTTTGCCCACACTACAAAGCTGCCTGCAGCTTACTCTGGAGGGGCAAAAAGAAAGTGCTATGCACTCTATCTTACACTTTATTAAAAGAGCAGAAATAAAGGGTCACCTTATAAAACGCAGAACGCAGCCTGGTACAAACACATCCCAGTAAATTTCAACAAGATACTCTATCTAATTTGCTAGTAGAGGATAATATCAACCTTTAAAGATTTTTATATGCACAAAAAAAATCACTCAATGTCTCATTTGTGTTCATTCAAAAAGCAATGTGCCCAGTGAGATACAAACTCTACCAGCTCAGCCACAAGTTCTTCACTAGCTCATGCAACCAAGACAAGTCATCTGCCTCTGAAGCACAGAGAATCCTGCAGTCATCATCACAGTTTTGTCTGAAATACCTGATAGAAGCCAAGGTGACAAGTTAGTGACGAGCAGGGCCGCCATACATGTACATTAAACTTCAAAACAAAAATTCTCCATCATTAAAATAGACTAACAATAGTATTTTTTAATTTCTCAAAGCCTTGAGTACAATTGCCCATTTGGCCTCAAATGTCTTTCCATTTCTTAATTGAAACAATGTACATTGTAGTCTGCATGCAACAGAATACTAAGTGCATCAATGTTCCTTCCACAGGGTTTTTGAGTCACTATAAATGTATATAAATTAAAAATATTTTAGGTGGGCCCTTTTTTCCTCCATTTCACACAAGAGTACATAAGCACACATTAGCCAATTTGCATCTACACAGCTTTTTCCACATCAATCCCAAAAGTCAATCCCAGGAGGCATTAGTTATTTAAATGCTATTGACAGCTTCATGAGAAATTCATCATTGTGCTCACAGTGAAAGGAGACTGACTTTGAGTCAGATAGTGCCTGAGTTTTGGACAGTTGCTATTAGACACATCTTTTTAATCAGAGATTACTGCATCAGGTAGGGAGCTTCTCTTGCAACGCTTTGCCTCCAGGAGAATGAGGCAGATTACTTTCTAGTATAAAAGGACAAATCTGATGAAAAACTTTATAACCTGACCTTAGGGAAACACATATTCTGAAAAAATGACTGAAACTTTCTTCAACTACACAGGGTTGTGATCCATAATTTATTAATGCAAAGAACTTTTATATCCTTCAAGCCTGTAGTAAAGTATGAATTACTTAACCCACAATTATATTAAAGATTATGTATAACAATTCAGGAAACCAACCTAGAATTACTGAATATATATCTGGATGACTTTTTTTTGATAGCTGGAACTGTAGTTTCTGATAAAACAATAAATTGAAGCTCCAGTTGCAAGCCTATATTCTTCATGTATTTTCCCAAGCAACACACAATGTTTCAATACTTGGTCTTTCTGTCTTGAATGATTTCTAGAAGAATGTATTTAATCCACCAAAGGCGAGATACTGTTCTTACTGACAAGTAAGAAAAAAGACACACAGCAGTTACTGTGTTCTGAGTTGGAGACAAAGGATAATAGGCATGAGAACAGGCATTTTCCAAGAGCCTAGGGAAGTTTTGTTCCCACACATAAGATCCATAATTGCTTAATATAAAGGAAAATTCACCCCAGAACCATCTCTTTGTTAATTCCAATATCAAAACTCAAGATTGGTATGAAATGTAAAAGGAGAAAATAGAGGTGGGGCCTGGAGAAGTACAGATATCACATCATCACTTCCACAGCACTGCAAGAAGTCTCAATCATACAGGAACTATAACATATAAGGAAATAGCACTGACTTTGTTCAGACAGCTCTCAGCAATGCAGGCTTAGCTCATCTGCCTGCTGTCACAGTAGACACCACTGGGAATAGAAGCCAAAACTCTGTCTTGATTTCAATATTACAGAGCATATGAAGAGATACTGCAAGTGGAAAAAGCACTGATGTGGAACTTTAGGGCATCTTTGAATTGCTTTACTCTTCCCTCAATCCAGACCTTTTCAGTTTGCCTTGTTTCTTCAGTTTACTGAAGTTTCTGAAGAAGTCTCTTCTTCTTCAGTTTACTTGTTACTTTTCAGTGACTAATTCTCACGTTGCTAAATAATATCACTGAAACATCTGGATACAGCAGTAGGAACAGGTGGAGAATTTACCCATTTGCTACAGATTAATAACTATAAATAGGACATTGCAAAAGCAATTACATTTAAGTCCATACTACATTTTAGATGTAAGTGTAAAAATGCTGCATAAAGTTTGGCAGCAGCAACAATACCCAGCCACCCCTATAAGCACCCAAAAGAGGAAAGTAATTTGGTACTGATCCACAGAAACAGCACAAAAAAAATTCAGGAAGAGTAAGAATTGAGATGTTATTAGATTTAAAAACAAGACCAGCTAAAGGGTTAAAAAAGTGAAAATACTCATGAGGAGATGAAAATATATTTAAAGGAACTTGGGGAAATTATAGAAAACTATTTTTAAAGTGTTATTAACACTTGCCACATTTGAAGCGAGAATGAAGCAAAAAATTAAATATCTCAAAATAAGCTTACATTGAGAAATTCATGAGAAGGTTGCTTCTCAGAGACATGCTATTTTCATGTTTTCCTAGATATTTCACTTACACAGAAGACAAACTCTGGTCAATGCTTTTTGATATGATTAAAGCAAGGGGAGTGAAGAGAGGTTACCAAACACTGACAGACAGGACCCTCAGGATCTGTGCCATTCCCATGAAGCACACTGTTTTCCTGGATAGCATGATAGATGTACTAATAGTCCACTTTTTAGAACTTCAGCTGCATGGAAAATATACAAAATGTACTTAGATGGGTTCAGTTCACTCTAAATGTAAGTCTCACTTCACATTCAAAGTTATATAATCAGTAATGGAGCAGCATTGCCATAAGGCTAAGATAAAACGAAGATTAGTCACTCTGACTATGCTGAAGCATCTGTCAAGGATATAATTTCATAGTGTTTTTCTTGGACCTAGGCCACACTTGCCACATTGGCTAACAAGATGGCTGAAATTAAAGATCATAGTTTCATTGCAATTCAGTCGCAATGAAAGAGGTAACTTTATAACTGCACTGGTAAAACTAAGTATATATTGTTACTGCCCCATCCTACCACGCATCAAGGGTATCACAAAAGAAAAGATGTTTGGCAATTTGAAGTCAAACTCCAGTCCTAGAGTCAGGCACAAAGTCAAAGGCACATGCAGTTGATGAGGTTTGGGAGTCTCCTCAGAAAACAAAAGTGACAGGTTGAAAAAAGTTATCACTGAACTTACCTAAATTTAAGACACATTGGCAGAGCAGCAGGTAGGGAATACACTACAGCTACACCTGACCAGTCCCCAAGATACTTAGTTTAGCCCCATTTATGTACACAGGTGAAAACTAGTGCTTGTGTGAAAGAATATTCCTTTAAAGTGCCAATGTTTCTAACGAAAAGAAACAAACTAATACATCCATAAAACTCGTGGAAAATTGCGAGCATGAAACTGAAATCTTACAGTATGTAACAGTAGCTACAAGTAATGTGATAAAACAGGCGGAATATACTCCATGCTGGAATATAGTGCAGTGGCAGACATAGCACAGACAGTGCAGAGGAAGAGTTATTCCATGAACTTTCTGCTCAGACTTGGGCTTGTTGCTGATCCAGAAGTCAAACTCCTTAGTTGGATATATAATTTGACAACAAAACCAATCATATAAAACATTAAAAACAAGTTTTAAAGTAGGTAAGTGATTATCAAAAGCCCAGTTTATACATTAACACAAATGAAACCAGACTAATGAGAACAGATGGTGTCTTGGGGCAATTATTTACCCTTGCTAATGCATAAAAGTGCAATAAATGTAGCTATTAGCACAGGAATGCTTTCATCCATCTGTAATCTCAACATTCACTAAATTATTGGGGAAAGTAATAAACCTGAAGGTACCTTTACCTTCTCCACATTAGAAAAACATAACACACACTATGAAAATTGAAGACTAGAGAAAGAGACCTTTGCAATGAGTCCACAACCACATAAAAAAGAACAGAAGTTGTGCCAAGCACAAAGTTTACATTTTTCTCTACATGTGAACTTTAGAAATGGTAATAACAGGTTGGACTTGATGATCTCTATGGTCCTTTCCAACCTTGCTAATTCTGTCTGTGTAATTTTGTCTCCATAAATTACTTTATATGTAAACAAGGAGAGGATTTCTAGGAAGAAAAAAATATATTTTCAGTCTTTTTTTATAGGGAAAAGTTTAAGATCAGCTTTTGTAAGATTCTTTGATCATCCATTGAACATAGCATAGAGCTCTTAGAGTAAACAATTCTCATTGCAAACTGAATGCTCATTTTAGAGAATCAGAAGAGGTGTGGGACTGAACACAGCTAATTATTGCAACAAAGTGCTGAGAAGTGGTGGTGGTATGCTATTTTCCCATTTATGGCACGAGGAACTACTATCAGAAATATCAAGGAAATTAATTAAAAAATAGATGCAGTTTATTAAATAGAAGTTGTCTCAGTTTGGCTAAGACTGTATGGTTTGTGTTAAACACTTAAGTTGGACTAATTGAAAAATGTGATTTCTTCTGTCTGTGAACAGTATAATTGAAGGCGGTTGCTCAGTTTAAATCTCCTCTGACACATGGCTGAACAAAGAGCAGAAAAGTTCTGTCGCCTATAAAGCAAGAACTTAGAGATTTGTGAGAAAATCACGCTATTTATACAGCTTCTCGGATGCCCTTCCAACATATGAGCCTATTTTTGAACAAGACACAAAAACCTATGTTTTTTGTAAAACAAGAAAAAATTGTCAGATACTTCCTGGCCTTTCAGTCCAGAACTATGGCATTACAGCATAGCAGCATTCTGGGTAATCTAAGATTCATATGCCCACTACTTTCTATCCCAGAGCGTGTGCTAGAATTTATGTTCAGA
Source organism: Serilophus lunatus (assembly GCA_013399895.1). NCBI lineage: Eukaryota > Metazoa > Chordata > Aves > Passeriformes > Eurylaimidae > Serilophus > Serilophus lunatus. The sequence goes on from VXBA01001184.1 coordinate 878,289, forward strand.
GCGCAGTAATGATGATTAACTAGTCTAAACTCCTCTTTTTACTTTGACCATAAGACCATGCTTTTCCTCTGCCAGCACTCTACTATACAGCATCTCCTTCTAATTCAAAAACATTACAGTACCCAACAATAGGAACAAACACACAAAACTGATCTGCATATTCATTTTAGATTATCATAATGAAATGCTAAAATTAACCTTTCTGAGAATCTGCAGATTGGCTCTGAAAAACGTAGGTAGTAACCTCATAAAGACACATTCCTAATCAATTCTGATGATTTACATTCCTAGTTGGGTCAAAGCAGGATGCATGGAGACAATCAAAGATCATCTCCCTGTTGAACATCATGTAAATTGGCCAGGAAATATACTATATACAAGCAGATGGACAGTTTCCAGACTTTAATAATTTCCATTTTAAAAGATGCTGTCATCATTTATATTTCAGTAGCATTTAAAAACCACAGCTAGGATTGTGCTGAGAAAAATGGAAAGCAAACAGAGCTGGCAGACCAAACAGCTAAGTCAATGACTGGAAAGGGAAAATGCAAAACATTGCCCATGGATGGTCAAATTTGAAGTCAAGAGTTCTAAATATCTAGTTCAAGTCCACCTACAGCTAGTGTTATGACTTACTATGACTGCAGACAGCCACTTGCATGAAAGAAATGACTGTAAAGAAATGCCTTCAGAAACGACTGTAAAGTTGAATTCCACTCTTGGATATACTGGTGCATATGAGAGAAATTCTACTCTCTCAGTGCAGCTACTTCAGATTTGTATCTATTTTAATGAGAGCAAGTGAAGGGCTATAATCTGCTGTCTGACTTATAACAGCTCAGAGTTTCACATGGAAATGTTATATATGTATATATATGTTTACTATAACAACTCTGCTAATCATCTTCTTGCATAAAGAAAAATCATCTGATGACATAAGTCCTAACAGCACATAGTGAAGCAACTAACCAAGCTGCCAGATGGTATAAGCATATCAAACAAGGAAAAATTACTGAGTGGACACAGATTTGGGGCTACCTTGTCATGCCTGCTGTGGTTGTATGTTTTATAAATGAAGGATGGTCAACAAGTGTAAAGGCAATTTGCAATTCGAGGCCTGTGACCAGGCTTAGTGTGAAATAAACTTCTAGCTTCTGCTCTTCCTCTGCAACAGCTGTAGCAGAGAATGGCATTATGGTACCAGGGCAGTGCCCTGGTGCAGAGGAAGGCACTCATTTTTTGAGCTTAACAAAACATTTCATTCCTACTCTGAGTAAATAGCTGCAGTCAGGTGGAGCTGGACTGGTCACAGACTTTTACTGAAAAGATCATGGATGTCACTGCTTCTGTTCTATTATATTGCACACAATCCAAGCCCCAAGACTGATTTTAATCTAGGGTTTAAATCTCAAAATAAAAATATATATTCAATCCACACAGAAATAACTTCTATCCAAACTATACCTACAGATCAAAAATATATAAATGCTTTCCTCTTCAGTTTGCATAACAATTAAATCTTCATTAAATGCTTATGTATTTGAGTTTAAAAAAAAATAACCCTCTTCCACCTCCCCCCACATTTGAGCTATAGGGTTGAATTTTACAGAGTCTCTTTGGCTTGTCAAGATAGTTTGCTAAACAAAAAATTAAGTGTCTTTTTCACAACACTGGTTTAACATAAATTCCTTTTCCTCCCCATCCTCCCAATATACTATGCCATCATCTATTAGAGATAATGAAAGAACAAATGCAAATAAGCAGTCATTTAAAATCATAACATATAGTAATGCCTCTGTCAGGCAACCTTGGAACATCTGTCAGAATTTTAATCATGTACTATAATAGAAAAATAAGTATTGTTATGAGTGGTGATAAACACAATAACCCACACTAACTGTATTTAATATTGAAGGATAAACTCTTTGTTATTGTAAACCAATGCAATCTCATAGCAATGATACAATTTGATGTGTTGATATTCTAAGTCTGCCAATTCCTACATAAAATAAAGTTGAAGAGGAACATATCTTTATTATATGTGACAGATACAATGGGGTCAAGTAGCTCAGTGCAGAAAAAAACAAGACATTATCATAAAGTTTAGATGGACAACTGCATTAACATTCAAGTAAATTTGACTTACAGAGGCAATAGTTTTATTATCTCTGGGAAACTGAGATGGTTTCTTATGGCTATCAGAAATATAAGCTGCTATAACATGCACAGTCTGTGCCCGGACCAGGAGGCTGTCAAAAAAGGTTCACATTAGTACATGCTACATCAAAACCAAAACAGCATTGTAGAGTGCATATTTCTATATATCTTTGCATTTGCTAGCTTACTTCCAAAACATTCCTGCATGTAGTGTTTGCAATAAAATTAAAGTATTAAAGTAACCAGGTATATACAACGCCTGGACCTCTGAACTCTGCCTCTACTCCAGAACCAGCATCTTAATTAGACAGGCTACAAAGAAGGAATTTAAACACTGCACCGCCATGTAAGAAAAGTAAAGCCTAACTAAAATTGAACCTGGCAGGGGACATTAAGGGTAACAAGAATAGTTTCTACGGAATGCACAAGAAAAGGTCTGGACAAGAAAAACATGGGCCCACTGGTAAGCATGGTGGATAAAGCACACCCTGTCTACAAAGAAGGCCTGCAGCATCTTGGGCTCTTTTAAAAGGCCTATAGCTAGTATATCTAAGAGAGCACTTTGAAGTAGTACTCATTAGACTACATCTAACACAATGCATCCAGTATTGTTCCCCCACTACAAAAAAAAACAAATAAAAAAAAAAGTGACAAACTGCAGAAAGTTCAGTAAAACCCAATGAAGATGGTTAGAAGCTAGAAAAACCCCCTTGTGAAGAAAAGGCAAGGGAAACAGGTTTGCTCAGTGTGAAGAAGTCTGCTTCAGGAGACTGACAGAAGCCTAACAGTTTTTACAAGGACATCACTGAGAAGACAGAGCCAGTCACTTCAAAGCAATGCCCAGTGAGAGGACAAGATACTGCAGACAAATTTAAATTGAATATAAAGAGAACTTTTTTCACCATGAGGACTTTGAAGAATTTGAATAGGTTGTCCACAGAGATTACACAATCTCCATTCTTGGACACTTTCAAAACTAGGTGTAATAAAGTCCTGAGCAACCTGCTATGGTCCACTGATCCTGCTTTGAACATGAGGTTGGACCAGATAACCTATTGATGTTCTTTCTAACCTCAGTCATTCTGTGTCTGCAATTTAAATGTTTGTGCCAGTTGTCTAACATCACATTATAGTCAGTGAAGATCTAGTCAACACTGTCAATGGACTTTAGTCAATACTTCATATGACCAAGCGTAGTTGAATCCCATTACTTCATTAAATATATTGCTTCATGATTGCTAGGTAAAGTTAATCTTCATGATCTTGACCAGCTGCAGCTGTCCACACCAACTCCAGTCGTATGAGCTCTCCCATTAAATTTAAAATATCTGTTTCCCAAACACAACACTTCCCGTCCTAAAAAAAAAAATTAAAAAAAAATCCAGCTCTGAAGTCTGAAAGTACACACTTCATTTTATCAGCAAAAGTCCAGGCAACTCCAGGAAAAAATTTTGGTGTAGATTTACCTACAGAAATATGGGAGCTAAAGTTCTGCCATTGGCAGCATCTGTGATAATGTGTGTATTAAGTGTGACACGACACAGATCAAAGATCAGTCTTTTATCTCTTTCTCCATCTTGGATGTCGCCAGTTGTCACTAGCTGGAAGTGTGAGAGCACTGAGTACACCAACAGGCTCCAGCTGCCCTGCCAAGTCTTATATCCCCTTCCTCTGTAAACCTTCTCTTGTTACTGTCACCAAACCTGCCCTGAGTGCCCTGTTCAGATGCTGTTGGAGTGCACACTGCATCAACGAGGTCTTGCTGTCTCCCTCAGCTCCCACATTTACAGAGCCTGGCTGTGCTGACTGCTGACAGCAATTGACAGCAAAGGATTCAGTATCATCAACTTTAATAAAAAATGGAAGCATAAATGATAAATGTATATTAGCACTGACTCAGACTCTTGATCATCTTGTTATTCTATTCAGATTCAGCAATCTATGGAGCCACAGGTGCTCTTCGAAGTGCAACTTCAAAATTTATGCCTTCAGTATGCTTTTTAGCAGTTCTATTGCTTCAAGATGCCATTTCCTCCCAATACTAATCTTTTTCTCTTCCTTGAAATAATATGCATAGACTAAAAACACTTTTAATGTATTTGCTTATATGAAACATGTTGTCTTGTCTTGTCAAATATAACTCCCCTTCTCCTCAAATAAAATAATCACACATTTAGGAAAGACAGACAAGATTCAAAAAGTACTGAGCAATCATCCAGGAGTGCCTATGATACACTTTCTGGATTTCACTGTAGCAATTATGGGTATGTGACTAAAGTCGCTAATCACAAACAAATTATATATTTTTCAAAAGTTCTGCATCTACGCACTAAATCATCACACATAGAAAGAGCAGTACCATGAAAAACCAGCATGCATCACTCTAAGTGACTGTACAACATTAGTCACCTTCCTAAAAGATTTCATTCATCAAAATGTTCTTTACTTGGGAAGAATGAAATTTGTCACCTAATTTCTTAATAAGCTCTCTTTCTTCTTAAGTAGCTCAATCAGGCAAACTGAGCTCCTTATAGCATAAAGCTGAATTCTTTCAGTCACATCCTGTCAGACAATACATCTACTAAAACCAAGAAATATTTGCATTGATTTGAACAGTCTCTACATGATGCTGATCGACTACTGCCAGCCTTTCTAAAACCGGAGCAATTTCCAGCAACTCTTGAGAAGTAAATCAAGCAGAATTACATTTATGTTACCTATTTGATTTACTTTGAGACAGCTTTCTTCTAAAAGACATCACAGTCCTTCTTTACTTCAGCTGCCTCTCAAATAGATATGAAGAAAACATTTTTAAGAGCCCAAGAAGCTTCAGCTGCATGAAAAAAGTAAGATATATTCTTTCTGATAGCAATGTCTTGCTCTTTTGCCACAGTTCAGCTGACTAAACGGGGTTTATTTTGTAGGTTTTGTAGGGTTTTTGTCATCATCCTTTTTCTTCCTTGCTTAGAGCTCTAATGACTCCAAAAGGGGCTTAGTTTAGCAGAAGTCAGCAACAGAAATTCCTGATAAATCAGAACAGGTGAATAAAATATATGATGTTACAGGTCACAGAAGTCTAATTTGGTAGCACTCTTAATTAGGTAACACCATTTTATTTATTTTTACTAATAATCTGTCTATGGAGGTTCAATTACAATCAACCCTAAATCATATCACATGATCAAAGGTCTTGACAAAACAAAATTCTCATAACTACTTCCCTTATGTCACCTTCCACATTACTTAACAGGCTCAATAGGAATATGCTAGCAGACTGCTGGTCACAAGAGTAGGTGCTGTGGAACCCCTGCATGGGTGAAGTACATTGCCTTCTCATGGGCCAACAAATGGAGAAGAAATTTCTTGTGCTTTGCCTTCCCTTTCCTTTCATGCACACCCCATAACAGGTTAAACACATCTACCTAGTTTAGAATCTGTTAGCTCCATGACTTTTCCATCTGTGATGAAAACTGAAGGCCACTGCAAAAGTTAAGTAAAGAAAATTCTCCTGGTGAGCACTCTTCATATAGTACTTACAGATTGATCTTTCCCTTTTAGTAGCTTCCTGTGAGAAGGGGAAGATTTAAAGACTAGATAGTGTCAGGAAAGCCTGTCTTCAAGAATTTATTTCAAGAACTTCATAATCTCTAAATTCCATGGGGCCCAGGGAAAAAAACCTGATTGATCAATTTACAACTCATCATTGAAATCCATCCCTCTGACTGACAATCTTAAAGGCAGAAAGCCATGATCTTTGTAGGTTATGCATAATTCAAACATACACATTGCTTTCACTTCCCTCACTTGAGATTAAAATGGAGTGCGTTTTTGGGTCTGAATCAAAAGCCTTTTAAAAATGGACCTCCTGTATTCTTTCTTTCTATGCACTACAAGATCTTATTTGATTTTATTCTGCTCATATATAAAGGCTTCAACATTAAGCATCCAAGCATGTCATAGTTCAGACTCCTCGCCTTTTTGACTGAACAAGGAAAAAGTTTACCAAAAAGTTAAAAACTAGTGATAAACTAAGGTAAAGATTTAGAGTCTTCATTGGAAACCCAACAGCTTACAAAACATACACAGAAACCTTTGAATTAATCACTTGCAATGAAACTTTACACCACCCTACATTTACCCCATCAAATGTATTCTAACCACCATAAAATCCAATATACAAAAATATACACACCATCTGCAGACACATTAAGGAAGTGATATATAGTATGAATCCATGCATTTGAGTCTCTGTATAGTTATATATTATATTTTATGATGCTAATTATAGATTGCACAGGGACTACAGCCTAAAACTAAATCATGGCACAGATAATTTAAGAGCCCTTCTTTTTAACTTGGATAGAAATAATTTCATCTGCCATATTCTTCCATGCTGAAGCACTGGCTTCCAGTTTGGTACATCTGGGAGATGAAAACAATATAATTGCAAGGAAATATAGTTTTGTTAACAACTGAACTTACTATTTTTTATTAGAATAACTTAATAATCATCTTTCTCTCTACTTTCCATTTGCCTTTTCTCATTTCTCTTAATGTTTCAAAACATAGATCTTAATTTTCTCAATTAAATATAATGTTCACACATCACTATCAAGTGGGAAACATCCAGTAAGAATAACTGCTTTAAATGGCTGACAATAACAGGTGGAGAAAAGAATGATACTATAGCAATGTTTTGAACACAAAATTCAAGACGTATCTCTTCTCAGACAGATTTAGTGCAACAGACGAAGTCAAGTGCAGAGAAATAAGTGATACCAAGGAAACAGCAGATGAGATCTGTCAACAGAAGTAAATATTTTTATGTGAACAGAAACTGTACGTGTGAGATACATTCAAAAATGTGAAAGGACTTCGAAGGTGTGCCTGGGGAATGACTAGTTTCTAAGATAGTACCTGAGCCTACTTTATCAGCAAGCACATATTTTGTACTTAGAAATTCAAAGTATGACCTTCTTCAAACAGTGACAACCTACTGGCATTCCTTTTCTCTTTTTAATGAAGGAGTTGCGTAAATAAGATTCCAATGCATAAGGAGAGGAACCTGTGCAGAGGAAACAGAATTGCCACTGCATGGACATCTTGACCTCTCTCGTTTTCCACTAAAGACAGATAAAGATTATCATAGAATCAGCAGGACTGGAAGAGACCTTAGATTATAGGTTGGACTTGATGATCTCTAACAGTAACCCATCATCTAAACCATGGCAACAAGTGCCTCATCCAACCAACTCTTGAACACCTCCAGGGTCAGTGATTCCACCACCTCCCTGGGCAGCCCACTCCAATGGCAGATCACCCTTTCAGTGAAGAATTTCTTCATAATATCAAGTCTAAACCTCCCCTGATGGAGCTTGAGACTGTGTCCTCTTGTTCTCTCGCCAGTTATGAAAGAAATTAAATGCTTTGGAATTATTTTTTCCATGATTCCTCAAAGACATTGAAGCTACTTTTTATACAATCCATGTAAACAACACAAGAATAATTAAAAGAAATATTAATGCCTTAGAATACACACAGAATTAATACAAATCATAAGGACAGAACTAGTCAGTTAAAATAGAGCAAACAGAGGGAAAAAGCCATCCAAGTGCTGCAATCACTATCATAGCTTCAGATTCAGAGAGAAAAATAGAGTAATTTTTCCTAGGCATGCTCTGAAAACTACATCCTGCGTGCTGATGAAGACAGACATTTCACCCTGGTTCCTGTTTTAATTATAATAAATCAATACTTATTTTCTACTGATTACAAATAAGTGAAAAAGTAGAATTTATAATATCTACTCTAGTAGAATTTCATTCTAGTGATAACTTCAATTCTGATGTCATATCTCTGGACTTAAAAAGCAAATGATTACTTATTTTCGAATAGCAAGTTTAGATGAAAAAATATAGAATATGTGCCTATAGAGACAAGCCCTACAAACAAAACATTATTTAAGAGCATGAAATACCTCATAAATCCTATTAGAACATAAGGATTAACTGTCTTCACATATAAAGGTTTAGAAAAATAGATCATTACTGACAAATTTTCAATTCAGCATACTTCAAAGCTCTATAAATTAAAATGTGTTTTTAAAGTCACATACTTTAAATGCATGTTCTGATCCAAGATGTAACAACAGAAGTTATGCAACCAGAAAACCAGTTACTAATTAAGTTTCCTAATTAACCTTGCATTTCTTTGTCTCTGCTGACTTCAAATAAAAAGAAACACTTAAAAAATGAAAATCTTCAATGTTTAAGATGACAAGAAGGAGTCTCACAGTTAATAGAATAAAATAGCACAATTTCAAATCCAAACAACACTGCTTTTAGCATGCATGGAGAGGAGGTTGATTTATGAGAAGGAGAAAATAGAAAGTGCCATTTAGGTGACTGGATTCCAGACACACAGACCAGGTAAAAAACTCAGCTCCTGGAACATCATAGGAAATTGTAGTTTGGATTCTGTCCTAACTATTTCTTCTCTCCAAAACAGTATCTACACCTTTTACTGTTGAACCTGTTAAAAAAACTTGGAGAAGTCATTATACACCTGCTATGGAGATGATTTGCTAGGACATGTATTTTATAGAGATATCACAGTAATTTAAAATCCACACTTTATTCCTTTGGCCAGAATCACTGTCTGTGTGAAGGTCACAGTTTAGAGTTACTATTCCTTTGATTAGCCTGTTCTGGGTTTCCTCTGGACCCTATCACTTTTAAACATGTCTGTAAGTTCTATTTGCAGCAAAGTACTTCATCCTGCTGGCACATGTGTTCTGTGCCCTTGAGCATGGTATGAAAATAATGGGAAGCATTAGGCAAAAGACATGCTTGAATACTTGCAACATCCAGCATTGTATTAGTTGACAGCATCGCTAGCAGGTCTAGGGAGATGATTATTCCTCTGTACTCAGTAGTGGTGAGAGACTGCCTTGCCTACTTCTTGGCTCCCCAATAAAACAGACATGGAAATGCTGGAGCAAGATCAGCAAAGGGTCATGAAGATGATTAAGGGACTGGCATATCACTCACAGAAACAGAAGCTGCTAGAGCTGGAAGTGGAAAAATATAATGGAGAAAATAAGGCCTCTTTAGGTCATCTCAATGTGTGTGAGTGAAAATAAGTTGAAGTTTGTCTTCTCAATGGTGTCCAGTGAATGGGCAAAATTTCAAACAAGCATAAATTCAAGTATAAAGCACTTCATTTATTCATTTATGTTAATTTGAATTCAAGTCACCATTTAAATAAATATTCATGAAAATAATTTTAAAAAAGGGAGGTGATCAAAGTTTGTCTAAAAGGGCTGTGGTCTCTCAGTGTCTGGAATCACTTAAACCCTAACTCACCCTAAGAAACCTTCTTCAGTTGACCCTGATTTGGGTTGATCAAGATGATCTCTAATTTGTATCTGTGCCCAATACAGATACCAAAGACAAAGTTACTGAAGACATCAAATATATCTTAATTTCATCCTGGAAAGAACAAGGAGCAAAGTCAAATATGCCTATGGAACTCACCACAGAAAGTGAATCATGCTTCAGACCAATGCCTGGAACAAGCCATTTCACCACACAGAAATGTATTAAAGCTGAACCTTTCTTGATTCCAGTTACCAACATCATACCAAAGAAAAGAAGAGGAGGGAAGAGTATCAATTTCACTGAAGTCTCTAGTTATGCCTGTAACATAATTATAACACATTATGGATCCAAACTGAAGTTCCTTCAACTAAATTGTGCATTGCACCTCATGAAAAAAACATTGACCAGATTTGTCATTTGAAGGGTGACAGAGCACTAACATGATCTTTACAAGTCTGAGAAGAAGCAGCATAGCTGAAGTATATAAAAGGACACCAAACCAAATGAGAGATTATGTTTTCATCGGGAGATCTTTCTACTGATAGGTAATACAGAAGAAAAATGGCAGTTCTCCTTCTCCTTAAAGATCTGGGATAACAGTGTAATTGAGTCCCAGCTATACAGGGCACAGGACTTTAAAAATTCACTACGCAGCACAATACAAGCGTTCTTGGCTTAGACATGACTCAGAACAAAACAGAGGCGCATTGTAGGTCAGCACAAAGGTACACTTACAGAAGCCTGAGAAAGAGGCAGTTTAACTTGTTCTGTAATGAGTACAAAGCCTATGCTTTCACAGTCTTAAAAATGTCATACCATGACATCAACCTTCAGCCACCTGAGGTAGATACAAAACTATATTAAAAAAAAATCTAACCAGAATTTTGTTTTATTCAGAGTTCTTGCCTTTTTATAGTTAAAATTAAACATTACCAAACTGTGAATTCATTTGGAGATAGTGCTGAATCTTTAATCACATGTCACATTTTCTGACTGTAAAAGAAAAATAGAAAACAATTCTGTTACAAAACATTAAAAAACAGTAGCCAGAAGGTAGAACATGTTGAAACTTTACTGGTTTAGCCAATTTTCAGTGTAAATTTGACTTTTGAGCAAAAAAAGTATTTAGTGCATATTTCAATACAAAAACATTTAAGAAATAAGTATTTCAAATATTGATTGAAAAGTATTTTCCCACTGCATTTGAAATGCAAGAAGAGGGCATCTGAAGTTGGATATGTGCCCAGGTGGATTTTGAAGCACTATATCAAAGTTTGATGTTTCAGTGAAAATTCCCATGGAATTTCTAAGGGAAAAAAATATTTATATATGTATTTAAAGCTTGGTTTGTTGGTTTGAGGGTGAGGAATAGCAACAGGTGCATCTGACAGCTTTCCCATACAATAAAGAACTTAATAGCATAGAATCACAGAATTAATTAGGTTGCAAAAGATCTTTGAGATCTCAAGTCGAACTTACTACCCCAACACCATCTTATCAACTAAACCACGGTGCTAAGCATCACATCAAGTCTTTTTCTAAGCACTTCCAGGGATGACGACTCCACCGCTTCCCTGGGCAGCCCATTCCAATGGCAAATCATACTCTAAATGCACAAAAAGATAGTTACTAACTAGTATCCTGAAGACAGTAGCTACAAGTTGGTCAGTATTCAGAAGGAAATATGTCTTTATGTTTTCTTCTTCTATAAATGGGAAGATAGAAAACTTAAGATCAATTTCAGAAGTGACACTTCAAAAACCCTCAGATATTTGTATCAACAACTACTGATAAGGATCAGTTTGTCATCATCTTCAATGTACTCCTGTATTTGTAAATGTTTGCAACTATAAGAATGCCATTGGTAAAACCAAACAAACAAGCCTCAACAATATACTCCATATGGATATGTCAGGAAAATGTTCAAGAACCTCCAAAAAAATTTTAAATATTATAAATACATCTGCAGGCTTTAGCACAATCATTCAGGTAAGTACTAGACAAAATCTCAAATAACTAGCTACATGTACTAAATTAGTATATTTAAGGACAAGAGATATGTTCAATTTTTAGTCTCTGAACATGACAACTGGACCATTTCCAATTTGAAAGCTGTTTGCTGAGGAAAAAAAAGAAAACTCAACAAAAACAAACAAAAGATTACTAACCTAGAAATACTAAAAACAGAAGACCACCAGATGGTCTTTCAAGTCTTGTCCTTAGAAGCCTAGGTTACCTCACTGTCTGAGTAATTTCATTAACCTCCAAAACACAGATGGAAAACTAATGCACCTCATCATTCTTCTCAGTGAGTGTTCTGGTCTGATACAGCCTGATATTGGATTTTACAGTTTTCTTCTAGCGATGCAAAAAATATATTTTTTTTTTCACCCCAACTCAACAGTATTTTGTGCAAAATTCAGTCAGAATAGTGTTGTGGCAGCTAATCCTCCTTTTCAACATCAGTCTGTGACCTCCTGTTTCAAATGCTGCTAGACAGCATCTCCAGCTGCTTACTGGCAAGAATATAATCGTCTTTCCACAACTATATAATGACTTAGATTCCCCTCAGCCTCCATCCTTACTCTTAGTAATACTAGAGAAATCAATTTAAGAGACAAATAACATTAAATCTAAAGGCAGGTTTGTTCTCACTCTGGTCCACTGAACTATGTGAGTTTCAGAAATATTAAAAACAATTACTGGCCACTGTAAGTGGCACATTCTTTCCATTACTCAAGGAGAAATCTTACTGTATAGAATACAAACAGAAATCAGCTAAATGCCCCATCTTGCTCATTTCTTCTTTTATTTAAAAAGGTTTGATTATTTTTAGTGATGGTCACATTTCATGCAATCAGTTAAAATTAATTACAAAATGCCTTTGATTACACTTGTGCAATCCCATTAAATTTAAAATCACCCAAAGGCAGTGGCAAACAAGTGATTTTAGAATTTCTTTGTGCAAAGTGTTGACCATTCTTTACTAACATTCTATCATTGTGTAACGAACCATATTCTGTAATGAACCATATTCAGCTTTTGGTCAGCAGAAACATGACATGAAATTTTGAATATATGCAGGAACTGGAACCTAACTGCCTTAACAACATGAACAGCTTTGTCCTTCAAGAAATGAGATCACGAAATGTATGCCAGTGTTTAAATTGACAGTACACTGTCTTTTCAGAATTTTATTAAATACTACAATATCTATGTGTCCTATTACATTCAACAGAAACAAACAGTAAGAAATATCCAGGGAAAAATATCCTGGTTTGAGATATATAAAATTCTCAGATATTTTTCAAAATGCTATTACAGAATTTGTTCCTTCAAAGAGCACCAGCTTCTTTTCTACCTGTAATATTAAAAAAAATTTGATGCTTCACCCTAAGGAATCCATCAGATGAACAAAACGATGCAAAAAAAGGTAAAATATTTCTATGATCACACAAGTTATGACAGTGCCTGCACATATTATTGAGATCAGATCATATATAATGTCTTACTAAGGTATCTCACCTGGGCACCAAAAAAAAAATAAAAATGAGGAACATAACATCTATTAGATTTTGTCTGTTTTCTTAAGAAAATCTTAAGTGGGTCATTGGATCTTATATTGAAATTTACTAACTCTCACACCAGTATTTAAAGTATTTAAATTAAGCTTTTTTGTTTCTCAGTAAAACATGAACAAAATGTATTATGCTGTAAAAGAAAAAAAACCATGAAATAACTATCTCAATAAAATAAAATCTCTTTAAATTACTATTATGAAGTTGAGTAGAAAAATTCAAACAATTAATACCAGCTTAGCTTTCAGAAGCCCTCTTCCTCTTTTAATAATGGGACACCAACCAAATTTCTAATGAAGTAACAGAACAGAAAATCATCTGGCTGAAGGCCAGGTCAGTAATTTTCCTGATAATCTGTTTTAGATCTGTGACTCCAGCTCGACCCTCTCTCTAATACCAGTCTATAAACTATCTGCAAAAGAAAAAACAACACAAGAATCAACACTGAAAGCTCTGCATTACTCACTCACCTAAGCATTTTATCTTTCAGAGATGCAAAGGCATCTAGGGATGTAACAATGGTATATAAGTAAAGAAGTCATTGCATGTGAATTCCAAGTAGATGAAAAAAAGCAAGCTAGACAGGAGCTGTGTGTGCCAACAGCAGTGCTGCAGTAGACATCCCTTTGGACTTCACACCATCAGTGGTCATTACCAACATTGATAACAGCCATCTGGCCTTACATGGCTTTATGTCTATATCTCATTGTAGGTTTCAACAGAGTTCTTTGTTCAGAGAGGTAATTTGGAAACTTTCAGAGACTAGAATAAAGAAAACAAATGGCAGGCAATTAATCATGCTTCCAAAGGTCACACTATTACTGTGAGCAATGATAGCAATCTTCACTCCTCAAATTTAATTTCAAGGGAAAAAAATAAATCCCTAATTTCATGGTTCATAAATTCTGAAAAGGAAAATTAACAAGAGTGAAATCTTTTAACTAATGTTTTGACTAGTAACTGTGGGAATCTAAGAAGCAATCTAAGAAGCCTTGCTTCCAAATACTGTCCCAAGATTTCCAAGTTCAGAGGTGACCATCAAAACCTCACTGCCAAAAACCAAAACTGCTTTAGTGTATAACTTGCTCTGGACCAAGCAGCCCTACCGAAATGCAGGACACCTGTTCAGAAAAACTTGTGAGAAAGTAAGGATGTTTTCATTTCCCTCTACAGTGATGGGGAATTCAAACAAAACCATCACAAGACATCTATTTAACAGCTTATCTAGATGCAGTGTCTCACTCTTGATTTCAAACTGCCACCACATTCTATTTGACCATGAGCAGGTTCTATTAGTATTATTATTAAAGTATCTGTAGTTAATTTGTTTAATGCCAAGCCCTGCTGCCTCTGGGTGAACTATTCTCAAAGACAGACCAAAATCAGACCTCTAAAGAGGTTCCATCTCATGCCTGGACTCCAAAGGGGTTTAAACAGGAGCTAGACCCTGCTCAAAAGGAACACCTCAAGCCATGTGCAGAAGCCAGAAGTTCAGGCCCCTGAGAAACCATCAGGTCAAAGCTGGATTTTTTTGAACTTTAGCTGAGGAGTCAGAGAAATACAAAAGCTCCTAACATACTTGCAAGTATTGTGGACAAATTGAGTCTGTCTTTAAGGATTTAAAGACTTCTGCAAATATGAATACCAGAAATTTAATTCTGTTGATTAAGCTGAAGCTCTTCAGCCTTATTTACAAAGTGAATTCAGTCATTACTAAAAAAATAAAAAAAATAAAAATAGTGTGTTCAATTTTGACTAAATCACCTACCCAAGGGTCATACCACATTAGCCCTTCCATTCTGCATAAATACCATATACGTGCTTTACAGGAAAAGTGGAAGAGGTGAGTCATTCTGCTATGAAAAAATATTTCCACTTTAATGTTTTTTTCTATTATGCATATTGAATTAGTTAAATAGAAGTAGAATATCTCATTTAGACTTAAATTAGTTTCATTCTGACAGTCAAGAAATACAGTGGGCTTTTTATCATCTAACATGCACTCTGTTTTTCAATGCCAGATTTTATCTTTCAAAATAATAATTAGCAGTATTTTTAACATTTTCTCAATTATAAAGAATTATCATTTAATGGAAAAAATTTCCATAAATTTTAGAGAGTACATTGTGTTAGCCAATTATGTTCTGTTTTATTTAGCTACTGTTATTAAACTAATACCATTCACTTTCTTACAATAAAAATTTTAAAAGGATCTTTAAAGGGAGAGAGAAGAAGCAGAGAAGATAAATTATGCACCTGAAAGGAGGGGTTGTTTTTCTCTTTGTGTCTTTAGTGCAAATTCTTCACTGTGTTTCTCAGACACCATCTGTTTCAAAAACAACTCATCACCAAACACAAGAGAGGAGATAGAAATTTCTAAAAGGAATGAAACCTGCCAATTAGTAGAGTGGTCTGAGCTTTCTCAAATAGGAAATACATAACAGTTGAGAGTTGTTAAAGATAGGCAATGGGTGTCACCTCAGATCTCACAGTACACCATTTTAAGGATTTTCATTAGAATAATAGATGGATTATTACTTTATAATGTTCCTGCACACTTGCTTTAAGTAGTCCAGAGCACATTTGGGCATTCAATAGCAGGGTTTGTTTCACTTAGTATAGGTGTGGAGTATTCTTTTAATTATTTTTTTAAAGCCTACTATTGAAGCTTGAACAATGGGTCACACTTGCTCATGGCCTCACTCCATTTGCAATTTCACATCAGTGAGATTTTGGAAAAACAGAAACTAGCAGAATTATTTACATCAGGGACTCCCTCACCTGTGCCAGTACCCTTTCTGCAGGATTTTAGGAGGAGAGAGCAGAACCCAAAATATATCCAGGTATCTAACAACAGGACAACAAGATAACTCAACCTAAAGAGGGGCTTACATCAGTTCCAAAATGCTACTTACTGTTACTTCTAGAAGTTCCTACTGGAAGAGCAAGGTACTGATTTTTCACTCAATTATACTACTGAGTTTAAGGATAGCACTGTCCTTGCTTAAACTAATTATTTTATCTTTTTTCCTTTTCCCTCTCTTCATAGTATGTGGGAACAAAAAAAAATTACATAGTTTCATCTAATAAGTAACAGTGAAGAAATAAGTTCCCAGAAAAACACAGAAATTCTTTTGGCAAATTATACATCTATTTATTAAAAAAAGATATTATGGTGTAAGAATATAGATGAGACAAGAACCATCAAGCTGTATAGATGTCTGCCATCATATCCACTCATGTCGAACAATTTCATAGAGACTATATTTGCTGTATTAAATATATTATTAAATATCACTCTGAAATTGTTTATATTATTTATTCTGGTCACACCTTGGTCAAACAAAAAACCTTCAGCAAGCCAGAGATATGACATTTTTCTGCCCTTCCCTAGTTCTCCCTGTTCTTCTCCATCATTCAAAACAACTCTCTTTTCCGTAGATCCAATAATTTATTTCACACATGGAACATTCTTAACATCAGAGTACCTTTACAAGTAATTTTATAGCTATCAGTTCCCTTGGCAGTTCTATTAGATTAAATCCATTAGCACACTCACATATACACATCAATTTTCAGCTCTTTCTGTTTGGAACATGTGACTATTAAGATGTTATCCTTTCATGATGCTTATACAGATTCTAAAAATCTGGATAGCTTGTGTGTCCTTAGCTGAGTTTTTACATCTACTATTATTATTTTATTACTGCATTAATTTATCATAGTTTCTATATTCCTGACCCTGCTACCTCAACATAATTACACTATAGGCAACCATCTCTGCTCCTACTCAATATTCTGACCAGCTTCACTGAGTTTTAAATGCACAAAATGGTCGTTGCCACACATTGCAACTGCTGAAGCCAGAAATGAAATCTTGTGCTTTGTTACTAAAAATAGAACTGCTTCCAACTACCTGAGCTGGAAAGCTAATTACAGAGCTAGTAAACAGTGCTCCTCCCCATTGAGCAAATGGCAGAATAAGGAGACTAATGCTAATGCATTAGGGCTCCCATGGTCCTGCGGGTCTTTGAAATCTATCAAGTGTCATTTATTTAATCATTTGTGGCTGTTTGCATCACGGATAAATTACCATTTAAGTAAATAACTGTTTGACTGTTGAATCAACAAATCAGGGAGAAAAAGAACAATCAGCCCAATTTAGGAAAAAGTATTTAGCCTAATTTTCAGCTTGCAACTATCAGAATAATTTCAGTGAAGTAAATAGCATATTGTTGATTTTGACTAGGTAAGAGTCTAGTTCTTATTTCCTGCAGTAGAGGGGTTATTAGAGCACCGCTTGCTTAAAGACTTTTTGCAAGTTATTTCTGTCATATGCAGGCAAGAAAAAACAACTGCCACTGCAAGAAAGCACTTTCTCCCCTTGAAAGTACTCTCAGCCACATCTGCAGAACAGCAGCACATTGGCTGGAAGAAATTCCCTGCTGAGAGATCTTAAGGTAGAAATGCCCATGGGGTTCAGATGCTCCTCTGCATTTGGTAATGAAACACTTGTTTTCCTGTTCCATGGGACTGATCCTTACCATGTAGCCCAATACAAGCTTTGTTGGCAACAAGGATTCAGCCACCACTCAGTCGGTAAAGCTCAACTCATTTTCAGCCATTACTGAGGCAACAACATGTAGATAATAAAGCAAACATTAAAATAACTGTAAACAGCTGCAGCTTCAAAGCAAAACTAAGATATCCATTATGTTTGTTCATCCAAAACCTCTTCTGAGGCCAAGGGGTATGTAGAGTCTGGAATTATAGTTTTGCTTTGACTGTAGAATATAGGAATAAAAGAATTATGTAAAAAACACTAGAAAAACCAATTTTAAATGGCATTTCTACTGATCCTTCCTAAACCCCAAAGAAATAAAGAGTCAAGTAAATAAAACCTCTAAGACTGTACTCAACAGATTAGAAGAATTTGGTGGAGGAAAAGAGTATGCAAATAAGCATAAACTATTTACTGGTCACCATGTTTCTGTCATGTAAGAGACATATACAAGGACAGTGCATCCCGGGACAGCATTGCTATCTGAGGGTAAATACATTATTTACACAGCTCATTTGGGAGAGGAGAAGATGAGCTCCCTCTTCTGTCTCCAATTTTTATGAAAAGTTGGGATGTCCTCAGCCAAGCAAACCACCTCCTGTTGTGAAGGAAAAGCAGGCTGCCACCTTTTCGCAAATCTGATTGGAAAAAAGAAGGCAAGGGAGAAAATGTGGACAGAGGTTGAAGTGTGCAGAATAAGGGAAAAATACCAACAGGAGCTAAAAAGGAGAAAAAGAAAGGCACAAGCAAGTCAGATTAAAGAAAAACAACCATATTTCAAGCTCTGCATATTCCAAAGAATGGAAGAAGAATCTTCTAATAATAACATTGGTGGGGAAAAGAAATAGAGTATCAGCCTTTTCATCTTAAACAGAAGAAATCTAAGGAACATCACAAGGTAGTCCCACACCATCACACCTAAGTCAACCCTGAAGAAGTCAAGTCACGCACCGGGACCTTCATAGTTGTCATTTGAGCACAGTGTTTCACCAGAACTGACACATCTTGTTTCCGTGGTGCTCATGCTATGAGTCCTCTAGAGAAAGTCATACGCATTTTTCACATTTAAACCCATATGAGTGTGTGTGTTTGTACACACACAGTTGGACAATGCTAAAGGTTAGGATTTCATGGTTTTCAGTCATAATCAACATTAAAAATCAATTGAATCTCTGACTTTCAATCACTGATGAATCTTCCTGTGTTTTCAGACCTTTCCTTCTGATCTAAATGGCCACAAAGACATTAGACAACACGTTCATATATTTGATAAAATGTCATTATAGCAGGACAAAGGCCACTCAAATGATAGTATATTCCAAAAAATAACCCACAAAAAAAGGCAAACAACACAGGCAATATTTTCCCTGCAACCTGATTGCTTCTCACCTTAGGGCAGAGATCTGATAAATGACTCCCACAGTTAAAGGTTATAATTTATTCATTCAGATTTCAAACACACAACATGGACAGCCACTGTCCTCATGTACTGCACAGACTAAGTTACACATTTAAATTACTCAAGTATTTTTAGGTAGTTTGCTTTTTTTTGCATTAAACTTGCTATATTTATATGCCAAGTAAGATGTGCTTCCAACTTTTGCTTAAGACAGTAAAAAGTTTCCAATCCCCTTCTCAAAAAAATTACCACAAGCAAGGAAGAGGATAAAAACATAGAATGTGAGGAAACTGTTGAAAATAAGTTGTGTAATTCCTTTAAATATAAGATGCTGTCTCAGGCCATCATGGAAAAAACACTTTCAAACTCACACCCTTTAATGAAGGAAGTAACTTTGTGAACGTTGCATTGTTATGCCAAAAAATTAATCTTTCACCGCACAGGCATCATTCAAACTTCAACCTTCCTAATGAGTATATCAGCAAATGTAAAGACTCTAGAGTCAGAATGAAATTAATGAAATAAATTTACAGATCTATGAAACAGGAGGGAAGGGCAGTAACTAAGAATTAACACATTCCTTCCTTCAATAACCTTGAGTCAGAGGCACTGGTTCTAGAACACATTAATGGAAAACATTGAAGCATATGAAAAAGAACTTTATCCTACAACAGACTGAAAGTACAGTAGTTTTCTGTGTCATAGCAGCACCAATTTCAAAAGAGTCCATAACCATATATGTTTATGACTCAAAACATTAGCAACCACTTATAACAGACTCTTTTAATATGCCAAAAATTCATCAGAAGTACTATCTGACCAACTGACCAATTTTTATACAACACGGATACTTAATTTTAAAATCTCTCAGATGATAAAATGCTCAAAATTTTCTAGATAATTCAATAGCTAAAAAAAAAACAAACCAGCTACACACTGGTCTTTACAGCACAAGGAGTCTGTAGGTAGGAATAAAGGTAAATAGACTCCATTGCCTTACCTCAGCTATGTGTGGCATTGGGTTAAATCCACAGAGATTGCACACAACTTTCTTGCACTCTGTACAGGTATTAAAGTTGGGGGGATCCTTAGAACCAATATTTAGTCCAGTTTTACAAAGGGGACAAGATGCTTCAGGCTGGCTGGCTTTCTTTGGTTCTGACAGCCCAGCAGGTTTCTTAGCTTCAGCAGGCTGAGGCTTGCTATCTTTAGTTAAACCAGGTTTCTTTTCTGCATCAGATCCTTTAGCTGTTAAAACACTATCCACTTTTGATGGCTCTGGTTTTTCAGCTGCAAAAGGCTTGGCTTCTTTCTTTGCAGGAACAACTTTTGGAAGAGGCTGAGCCTGAGCAGCCTCTCTGGGGGCTGCCTGAGGGGCTGGAGGCTGTGATGGAGGCTGGGGCTGCTTTGCTGCAGGACCAGGTGGAGCAGGGGCTGACGTCTGAGACCCTGGCTGACCCGCTGTGGAAATTAAATTTGAGGCCTGACTGAAGATTGAAGCTCCAAATCCAAAGAGTTTCCCAGTAACTGTTTCTTGTGGTGTTGTAGGCTGAGGCTTAGGGGTATCAGTGATGCCTCCCAGATTAAGGCTGAAACGCCTTGACTGCTCTGGAGTTTTCTGAGGTGGCTGGGCTTGAGGTGCTGGTTTGGGTCCTGTCCCTGCTTGCGGACCCTTGGGAGCTGGTTTAGTGTCAGGCTTTGGGGCTGGTTTTGATGGTAACTTTTTAGGATCATCTTTTGTTTGTGTTGGCTCAACAGGTTTTTGAGTTTTAGCATCTGGTCTAGTCTCAGGCTGAGATGCAAGCTTGGGATCTGACTTCTGCCGAGACACTTGTGGAACAGGCCTGGAATCTGGTTTATCACTGCTTGGATGTCTGTCCTGTGATGGTTTGGTAAGCTCTGGCTTTGGGGAATCTGTCACTTTCTGTTGAGCTGGCGGTGGTTTGGGACCTGCCAAGTCCTGTTTCTGCACTGGTGCTGCAGAGGTAGGCACAGTGTCCGCCGCAGGCTTCTGTACACTGGGTTGTTTTTGCTTATCTTCAACCTGCATTGGCTTGACCTGATCAGACTTTGGAGTAGGATCAATTCGCTGGGAGATCTCCGTGGGCTCTGCACGGGGTTCTTTCGATTTTACAGGGGGAGATCCAGGCAAAGACGGCTGCTTTTTCTGTGGCGGGGGTTTTTTCGATTCTGCTACCTGTGAAGGATCGGGTTTTGGAGAAACATCTTTCTTTTGAACTGGTTGTGGTTGGGGAGATGATTTAGCAGTTGAAGGTGGAATGGATGTCTTCTGTTTGGGTTGTGGTGGCTGTGGCCCAGGACCATGACCTGGTCCTAGGTCGCCTCCTAACGCTCTTTGCATCTGGCAGTTTAAACAGAGCCATTCATTAATCTGAAAAAAAAAGGTATTGTAATTAAGACAAAGTTGATAAAATTAACATAATAAAAGCCTATTCTAGTGTATGGCTTGTTGTAGCATTTCAGACTTCTGTGCAAAAAGGGAGAAATAATATCACTAATAACATTTTGCAGTTAACATGCCCAACTGAATATTTTCATTCTTCGCCCCATTCCAATGAGTCAAGCTATCACTGAGCCCATGATTCTAATGGCTTCACATTCAGTTTACACACAGCTGAATACTGGAGGATAAAACCCCAGAAGATTGAAAAAAAAAAAATGCATTGGAATTTCATGGGACCCAGCAGTGATTCATTTACAGCAATGATTTGCCAGAATAATGACAAATGCTGCTAAAATAGTTTAACACATCAAGTTTGCTGACAGAAAACAATAATCAGAATTAAAACACAGTAAATGCATAATTATCTTTAAGCATATATCTATTGAGCTCAGCTTATGAACAGCTTATGCTTTTGCTAATGGCTTAAATTACAGAGCACAGGTATTGGCAGTAATATGTATCCAATGAATTAGGCACAGAGGTGTGTTAATTGGCATCATATATTACACAGATTTATGGTTTACCACCAATTTCAGAGGGCAAGTCTTCATCTCGAATCAGTGACAAGCTTTGCCTAAGCCCTGATGGTATTTCAAGAGCCATAATTAAATTTCCCAAAACTCCTTTGCTGCTAGAAGTTTCTAGGGTAATTACTGCAACTCTGTATACAATGGGCCTCTCTTTTCACACAGAGGAGAAGGAATAAAGCAAATTATGTATTTACCCATATTTCTCATCAATACCTCAACTTGAAAACATTTTTTTCTCCTTCCCAACAATACTGCATGAGAGGGAAACTATATCTTCTAATAGACAGAAAAAACCAGCTTCCCAATGGGAGAAAAGATCAAATTACATAAAACAACATGTGGTCATGGGCTGTTTTCCACATTTTCCATCACTAACAAATACTATATGCAATAAAAAGGCCATTCAATATGGTACAAAGTCCCATAGGCCTATACCTGCAAGTAGATATTTAAGCAGGTCAGCAGTAGCTCTCCTATTGGAGATGTTTCTGTGTGTTTAACACTGGGTACCCATTACAGCATTTTCACGCACCACTGCAACAGTGGGGCCTGCACAGAACCTAAGTCTCTTTTCCCTTGAGGGTGAAGACTTCTGGATGCTGTTTCTCACTCGAGTATCAATGATCTTAGAGGTCTTTTACAGCATAAACAATTCTGTCATACTATGAAATCTCTGCTATACACCATGGGACAAATCTGGAGGTACTACATACAGAGAAAGATTTTTGCCTATGTAATATCAGAGCTCACTAGAAGGAAAGAGCTCTGATGTCATGGACTGAGGCAATGAATTCATTATTTCGGTGTGCTTTGCCAACTTCACATTTTTCCAGCAGCAAAAATTAAAAAAGAGCAGTTGGATGCAGCTCCCTAAAACAGTTATTTCAATTACTTGATAAACATGGTATATACACAGACTCTGGAATATAAGCTCACTATTACTAACAGCTTTGAAAAGATAGCAAATTTTGGCCTCAGCTGTAAGTTCACAGTAATCAAGTTACCATTCATAATAAGGCTGTTTTTGTCTTCCATTTTCAATGCATTTTTTTTTTTATGGTTAAACAATTCTTTTACCTAATTGCAACCCATATAACACGTGACTGTTTAAAAGCAAAACCAACTGGAACAAAACTGGAACATATGTTTAAGATCTGCTTTGAATTATGAAAAGAATTAATTTCAGATGTGCACAGAGGATCAGACCAAGGATTACATTTAGCTTAACTCCAATTTTATTTGATTAGTGATCAGTTTTCCTACCTGAATTTAGATATTAATAATCTATTTTAATACATACTTTTACTACTTCTGGATGAATTCTTAGAGTGTTTTCTAGAAGATTAAAGTGCAATCAAAGACCAGGTTGTCACTGGCTGGCTTTGGCAAAGTAACTAAAATTTCTAGGGAGAGAGGCTCCCCTCTACAATGGGGAAAGAAAGGATCTTATGAGGAGCTTTTTAATGGCCCTAAGGAAGGAATGGCTTTTCCCTCTATCCACAGAACTTTTACAGATATGTGGACAATGCACTTTCCATCATAATTCACTGCTCCTGATTCTTTTTAACACTTCCACTTGCCTTTTTTTTGTTGTTTTTTTTGTTTTTGTTTTTTTTTTTTGGAATTAGTATAAGTACTGTACTCCTAAGTACAGAAACCAGATGAAACCATGGCAGTAACAGGTGCCTACCTGCTCTCACTCAGCTTACAGGAAACCTAAATTTAAGTCACTCTGACACCTTTAAGGACTCAGATGAAGTGGTGTACAGTTGGGTGGGGCTACAAAATGCATAGATGGAATATTTCTTATGTTTAAGGTGTCCAGATTCCAAATTCATTAATAAGCATTTAGGTTTGTCTTCAACATGCAGCTGGTCTACAGCTTTCAAGACAATTTTGTGCAAAAGACAAAACCTTAATCCTCAAGCTCTATTTTTATCTTAAAAAATATATGTATGTATACATATATGTGCATTCTTGGCATGAAACAGAAGACTTTAAAACTAGAAATGAATTTGCTACTCATACAGCTGAAGTTCAAAACGGAAAAATGTAGGAAGTTTCACTTCACTGTATTATTTTTTAAGTCTTTCTGGTTTAAACATAAAATTCCTCCCATGCATTTCAGTGGGAGGAATTAAGTGCCAAAACCTTTAAGCCATTACAGCTTATACACATCACCTTCAAACAAATACAAAACTGCTCAAGCTCTAGTCCAAGTAATTGGAACTGCAGGAGTTCAGATGAAGGGCGCAACATGATAGTTTTTTATCAAACACTTGCCTGTTCATACTACCGCAATTACAGAGATTTTCCATAAATTTTAACAGAGGCAGAAATGTGTTAAATATACATGCTCTTACACATTATAACACATGAAATAAACCTTACTACTACTGTAGATACCAAAAATATCAATGTTTCTCTGTCCTTAAATATATTCCTGGCCAGTAGTTCTGTGACTTCCTAGTTTCTTTCTTCACATTTCTCATATTTTTACCATAAAAAAGGCAAAAGTTTCCAGAGCAACTCATGAGCTTTTGCAGTTCTTGTCTATTTTTAAAGAAGATTCTTTTTGATGCTCAGTAACCCTAGATATCTACTTTTACACTGGTATATAGGAGTGGAAGCTGGGACTTATTTCTGAAAGAAATCTGTAAGTGATTTTTTTCATCCTAAGACCCATGCCATTAAGTGCCATGACTAGGACAAAATTCGACAGATTTCATGCAGCAGTTTTGTTCACGTTTCAACTACTAAACAAAAATTTGCTAATTTGCTTTCTAACTGATGTAGAAACTATATGCCCCCACAACAGCAAATGAGTAACTAAAGTGTCTTTATGTATCCATCAACCATAGCATCAACTCTACTAGTATGGAGCATCAAATGAATTTATTCAGTATTTTAGTAACAACATCCATGGAGAATTACTTTGAAGCAAATTATAGCACCACATTCCATAGATTATGAACGCATACAAAAGGCAAGCCAGAAGTTGACACCAACAGCAAATATGAGCTGCAATTCAGTTCTCCCTATCCCAAACAAAGCCAACACAACTGAAGGCAATCCAGTGTCTCTTCCTTTCCTCAAAAGGCATCAGATTTTTTCTCACTATACAAACCCATCAAAAGCAACAGAAAAACTGTCAAAGAGCAAGGGCATCGGCTGACATAATTTCTATTCCTGCAGATGTAGGGGAGGAAGAGAATCCAGCCTGATTCTAAGATTCCAGATGTACATGAAAAATAAATTTTGACTTGCAGATTGAACATATTTCATATAAAAGTTACTGGCACACAATACAAATGTAGCTCTCAGAAGCCATTTTAACAGGCCTTTTGCAAAGCACGGCCACGCTGTAAGGGAGTGGATCTCATTCTCACTTAGACCAGTAATTTGATGCTATAAAAAGGAACTCGAGATACGCATAAAATATTAACATCTCTTTACATCATCACAGAAATGTAAAGATTTATAAAGCCTTTACTTTGCCACAGAAATGCAAATGGGTTTGGCTGACATTGCTCAGATCCAAAGCTTTATTGACAAAATCAGTTTCGAGTCTGAAAACACAGCAGTTCATTTCACTCCTGACAATTTCAGAGAGGTGCGAGAAATCCAAATTTGGCTCTTAGTAGACATTTTTGCCAAGATGATGAGAGAAACACAAGAAATAAAGTGCTCAAGCACATGATTTTATGCAGCTTTGTGCAGGGTGGTAGATTACTGTAAGAAACAAGAAACTAGATCAGAAAATCCTGTTATGAACAAAAAAGAACAACTGTCACCAAAAAAAAAAATGGAATTAGTATGTCAACATACAAATGAAAAGGCTTCGTAAGCCTAGGCAATACTGGAGACAAACTTCCTTCCACACCATATTTCCATGAATAGTATCTCAGCTATTCAAAGTAATTACACCGAAACAAATATTAAATTGTTTTTCATGGTATGCAACTGATCCTCATTTGAGGCAAATAGATCATTGCTACAAAATACATATTTGCCTTCCTTTTAGGTATCAGATGAGTTTATCAGGGAACACTGGCTCAATTGCTCACGAACGTAACACCAGGTTCTAGACAGCAGCATGGCCTCTGGGTATCCATTTCACAAACCACAGCAGTGGCTACACCCACAGTAGCTTGGTGCTGAACCAATGTTGGAGCAAACTTCTTAAATACCCACATTAATATGCTATTCTCAAATGTTACTTAGGCATTCAGAAACTACTAAACTCTACTGGATGAATTGTGTTATGCAGCTATCATCACCTTAAAACATATTCTACTATTCTGCTTAAATTCCCCATGCAAACACCTATTGTTTGCATAAGAACTTTGAATGCTTGGGAAACTATCACTTTATACTTTATATAATTAGAATCAAAGCAAAAAAGGGAACATAACCTTTTGATTTTTTATTTATTTTTTTTGAATGTCAGTGTCTCAGAAAATTCACAAGTTAGTTTTTATAGCCAAGGACGCGATTAAGGTGCCTCATGCACAGGACGGGGAAAAAGACTTTCAAAGACAGCTCAGTGCACTGCAACAAATGCTCATTCCTTTCATTAACTTCATCAAGATTTAATATACCAGAAACATGCAATTGATTAACAAAAAAATCTAACTACAAATGAAGAGAGCAGCAAGGAAAAGGTTAACAAAGTTCATCTGTGCTGCACAGGGCACATCCGAGTGAATATCACTAGGATTTGAGAACGGATTAAGCTGTCTGGTCAGAACAGGGTTGGGCCATGCTGCCCGCCCAGTGAGTACCCAGCAAACAGCATCTCCACATCACATGGCCTCACATAGTAGTAAATTACAGTTGCTGAGCAACAGCAATACTGGTGCAGATGGCTGACTGCAGTTGACATCTTTAGCTATGCAGATTAATTTATTATTTAGTCACGTTAAAAACTGGACAGGACAGTTTTCTGGACTAATGAGAAAACACTCCAACATATTGTAGAATGTTGTCCAATTAAAATATTAAGAAACTATTCCCCGTGCAGAGGGGTTTTGCCTCTATGTTCTGCCCCTTTCAGAAAAGGAAAATTCAAAAACGACTAAAATAAGCAAAAAAATTCCCAAACCAAACAATACAGGGCATCACTGCTACTACAACATCTAATCCTTAATGTAAAGCAGAAATGTAGGCACATAGCCTTCCTCTAGGACAGAAACAATGTGGGAGTTTGTTTAAGGATATTCCACAGAGAGAAACAGTATCATGTACTTCCGTAACCCTTCTATTTGAGGATCTTTACAATTTTCCCAAATGCCTATGTAGCAGTTTTGGCTAGGGGCAGAACTATAGGAACTATACTAGCTTCATTTCATCACAAAAATTGTGAACAATCCCCATTTGTATAGAAATTGAAGTGTTAGTAAAACTGGAACACCCCAAGTACTCTTTGTACCAAAGCAAATATTTCATACATAAATATTTCAAACTTTGACCATTTTTAAATATCAACTAAAAAGGTTTGTTTGAGTCTCTTCTCTGATCCGTTTGAATCGAGACTAAAGTCCATGCTCTCTTACAAAGTTTTACATCTAGCTTTACTTCAGCACAGTTAAGCCTTCATATCTAAATTAATACTCTGAGAAAGTTGAAAAAGCCTTGGGTTTTATGTGGGCTTTTTAAACTCTATAGAATTTATGAGGATTATAACACCTGATAATCCAGTTCATTTTTTCCACTTTGTTCTGCATTACTCATATAATATTCCCTGAATATTCCCCCCACCCAAGCTCAAATTTACCAAGTGTATGGATTCAAAGATATTTTTCCTGGTACTAAAAAGCATAAGACTTTGTGGCATGATACTATCCACAGTGATGGGGTTTCTTGTTTATTTGTCATTTCCAGTCCATGTCACTTTCTAGTGTTTATGCACTACTAAAACACAGAAGGATCTAAGCTGTAAACCACAGGGAATATTTCAATTCAATCAGTAGTGTCCTTTACTGCCATGTAATCAAAGACACAATAGAGTAATTTCTATTAATTTCATTGTAAGTATAAGGAAAACTTATCTGATTCACCACAAGAACTAGTCATCTTCCTTATTTTCCATTATTATATATTGTTCTCCATGTACAAGCTAATCATAGTGATAATAACTGAAAATCTTCTGACTGTTTAAATTCTCTTTAGTTACTTCATGCTCAAGTTATTTGCTCCTGTTTCAGATACTTGGAGATTCAGGACACTAATAAAACTGAATACAAAAACCAAAATTCATTATAAAGATTTGAAGAGAAAAAAAGATTATACTCTTAAATCAAAGTTTGTGATATGCTTGTAAATAAAAACAAAAGCAATTTGCAGTAAATATCTAAGTATAAAATTATACCTGTCTCCAAGGCTAATACTAAATGATCTCTTAGAACACCAAAACAATCGGTGAAATATGGACTAATGTAGATTGAATGTGTGTAGAATAATCCCTCCTCAAAAACTGCTTAGGAGACAGGCATCCACATATATACATACACATCAAAGGTGGGCCCATGGGCAGAGCCCACATACAGCCAAGCTTCCAATATTAACAGCTCTAACACTCTATTGATCATCAACTTTACAGATGTCCACCATAAAGTACATAATGACATTATTATTACACTTTAAACCCTTGCTCAGTCAGTGTGGTATGCATCTTCCAGTAACTTCTTCACAGAGAGTGAAGATTAACTGCAGCTATTGAATATATGCACTGATCATTAAGAATTAACTATAGCAGTTCGTGCTTTTTGCCATCAAAAACTATACATAAATATTTAACAAAATGGATAGTTCCTCAAGCTGTCTTTGAATAGGAGCAGGCTTCCTGAACATAAGCAAATGTTCTAGAGCGCCGAGTCTTTTTTTGAGGGGAAGTACGGGTTTCTGTTTCTAATGGCTCATGGGAGTGGTTTGAGGAAAACAACATAGTCAAAAAATGAGAAAAATAAATCACCACATAATAAAATACACACCTGTTACAAGGTTCTGATGTATATGAAAGGAAAATGGAATAGAGTACCAGTCATCAAACCTGTTTATATAATTTTTTTCCATTACTTTATGCAACTGTTGCTAGGCAGTCATGTGCCATGGTGATGAGTAGAGTGTGAATACCTAGACAGATTAGAGAGACATATGTTACTGAACATGCTCTGTATGGTGTGTTTTCTCTCTAGACTCCTGTAAAAAACCAAGATACCAACCATCCTCCATCCCTAAGGGGACTGCAATGTCAGATGGTTCAAAGGAATAGTTCAAAGGATCTCACCTTGTGGCAATACAGGTATCATTTTCTAATCTTAGTTACACAGTTCTCTCTAGTGAGTAAAAACAGAGTACATGTACTATTGCACTTTCAATAGCTCTTTAAATGACTAAAATGAATTAATTTCTTTTTATATCTGCACTTTTAATAATGGTTTTACAATGCATGAAATCTACTTCTTAAGCCAGTTTTTCATGACTGCTATATTCTTTCTAGAATCAGGTAGAAATATAGAATATAAAAATTTAGGAAGATCTATAGTGGAAAAGAGATTCACTCTATTAGTTTTGCTGACTGATATACCTTGCAATAAACTTGTAAGAGGAATACCTTAAGGCAATTCGAGCAGCTATACAGGCCAAAATTTTAGACAACAAGTGTCATAAATTCCTTTCCAAATAAATGCCTTTCACTCCCCACATCCAATTTGAAATTATAGCTTCCCAATCAGTAATGTGTTTAACATAAGCAATAAAAACAGTGGCTATAAAGGACATGGAAGAGGCACAACGCAGTGTTCCAGAATCATGAAACTCGGCAAAAAAAGAACATTAGGGAAAGTAAAGTATGACACTAAAGTCAGGAAGCGTATGGGTAAACCAGATTTTTGGTCAATAATATTTTATTAATATTTTACTGACCAAAACGTAAAACACAAGAAGCCAAAAGAAAAAATCCTGCACCATATCAAGAAAAATGAAAACTAAGAGAAAAAACACGATTTTCCTGATAGACAGGAAAAAATGTGTAAACTATTGCCAAAAAGGAATCAGAAACTTTTGTTAATAAGCTAAATACTGAAAGGAAAGAGAAACTAGGAAATAACTCAAGTAGGAACCTCAGAAGCTGAAATAAGTCAAATTTTTCTATGTGCCAGAGCAGGTTCTATTACTTTGATCCCAACGCTCAGTAATAAAGTCAGATGTGATTTTTGTTGCACTTCATGGCAGACTGGAGCAGGACACCCACAATGAAGTTTCAGCAAGACAGCTGGTAGTGCAAAGCTGAGCAAATGAGAAAAGCCTGAGTGGGAGACAGGAGATTGGAACTAATAGCTGAATAAATTAGATGTCCAATACCTTCATTTACTGAAATGACTTCATCGTGAAATAAATGCATATCCTGTGTTTATTTCAATGTGTAATATGAAATTCAAATCTGCTTTTCCATATGTATGCAATCAGCTGGTGTTAAATACAGCTGTATTTATTGTCTAAAAGTCCTGAGTTTCACACTTTACAGAGTACCCACTTCAAAAACTAGTAGTTATTCACAGAATTTCCAAATAATTGGAAATCTTCTTACATAAACTTACTCTCAAAATGCATTTTATTTGAACATACCAAAGTTGTTCACTTTTCCCATGGGAAATCTAAAGCTTTTAGCAGAAGACAAACTTGGGGCTCCAAGAGACATCGGGAGCCCACTGTAGAAATTAACAATTCAGTACTCACAAATAAATGTAAGAAATTTTGGTATAAAAACATTCTATCAGAACTTGAAGGTAAAGTTCTGTTAAAAAAAGTCCTTCTTTGACTTTAACATCAACAGCTCACAGGTTTTTGTCTGTTATAGACAACTATATCTCTTTTTTTTTACCCAAATTGTCTATAATGACACGCTTTATGACCTTTCTTTAAGTAGACCCTGAGAATATAGACACTAGGTAAGTTGCAGATGCCCTGAAATTTCTGCAGCTGTTTGTTCAAGTCACTCCTTTTCCAGTCCAAGCTTTAATGCCAAAAATCTCAATCCTTAATTTCCCAAACTCGAACAAGACAGTACACTCCTAAACCAAGCCATGTGCTACCAGTGGTTACTGCAATTAGTCTTTCAGGCTTGAATTTGCAATTTAAACAATAAATCAATAAATAATATACTTGCTGGATGCAAAAAGTCTGTTGTTTATTACCAGGTACCCACAAATAAAAATGTGCACTGGAAAGACACCCAACTGCTGGCGTTTCTTAAATCATTGTGGTACTGAGTAAACAGGTTGCCCAGAGAGGCTGGCAAGTCTCCACCCTTGAAGATACTCAAAACTGGCTAAACCTGTTTTACATGACACTGCTTTGAGCAGAAGTCTGGACTACATGATGCCCGGAGGACCTTTCCAGCCTCAGCAACACCTTGATTCAATTTTAAACATACAGATACTATTTATCAGGTTCAAAATACAGTAGCAGTCTGTACTTTCTCCTATGAGTATCTCAGAACAGCTAAACTAAAAGTAAAACAAGACAAAATCCAGTTTAACAACTACCCCTTCAGGCTATTTATCATTAGTTAGGCTTTGGTAGCAGGTTAGTTATGCTTAAATTTCTATAAATTGATAAAAGCACTGTTACTGGAAACAAACACAAATTACATTTCAAATTTAAAATTGGTGTATCAGGATGTAGGCCATTCATGCAGTAAGAAGAGATCAGACAGTCATATGAAGCCTTATTCCCATTCAGAGCAAGTAAGGGATATATATATATATAAGCAAGAAACCAAGCTACTGCAAACATCAGGTTAAAATAAATTAATTTGAAGTCCTAAAAATGGATTAGAAAGCAATATTATGTTATATAATTATAGAAAAGTGATAATCTAGCTTAGAAATAGTTCAGAGATCTTTCTTAGCATTCCACAAGAAAAACATAACCCAACTATCACTAAGTCAAAATTCATGACTCATGGGGTTTTTTGGTTTTTGTTTTGTTTTGCTTAGTTAGTCCTTACAGCTGTAAATTTCATTTTTTATAAATACATTCATGAATGGGTGCTTAAAATCACAGAATTAACCAGGTTGGAAAAGACCTTTAAGATCATCAACTCCAACCTATTACCTAACACCAGTTTATTAAATAAACCATGGCACTAAGTGCCACATCCAGTCTTTTTTTAAACACTTTGCAGGGACAGTGACTCCACCACCTCCCTAGGCAGCCCATTCCAATGGACAATCACTCTTTCTGTGAACAATCTCTTTCCTAACATCCAGCCTAAACTTCCTCTGGCACAGTGTGAGACTGTGTCCTCTCATATCTCGTATCCTCGGGATATCACTGGTTGCCTGGGAGAAGAGAACAATCCCCACCTGCCTACAACCTCCTTTCAGGGAGTTGTAGAGAGTGACAAGGTCTCCCTTGAGCCTCCTTTTCTCTAGGCTAAACAACTCCAGCTCCCTCAGTGGCTCCTCATAGGGCTTGTGATCCAGATGCCTCATCAGCCTTGTTGCCCTTCTCTGGACATGTTTGAGCATCTCAACATGTTTCCTAAATTGAGGGGCCCAGAATTTGACATAGTACTCAAGGTCCAGCCTCACCAGTGCCAAGTACAGGGGAAGAATCACTTCCCTGGTCCTGCTGGCCATACTGTTCCTGATAAAAATCAAATTGAGACAAAAGACATATTGGGGTTTCTCTTTTTATATGAAGAAATGAGAACACATTTCTAAATATATACAAACAGAGAACAATTAGCTTTTTATTTTTTTCCCTCCAATCTCACCCCATTTTACTCATAAGCAGCTTTCCAAAACAGTATCAATTTTTATACTGAGCTCATTAAGAAACCATGATGATACATTGTAACATGTTTGATGTTTCAGAGAAACAAAGGTAAACTTAAGTTTTTGGTCTGGTAGTGAACATCAGTTTGAAAACTACTCACCTCTGTGATATGAGGATTAGGATTGAATCCACACAGGCTGCAGACTACAGTGCGACACTGAGTGCACGTGTTGTAGTTGGCCTTTTCTGGAGTGTGCAGCAGCAGCTCAGTGGTGGTGCAAAGAGGGCAGAAGGTTTTCTTTGGGGTGGACTCAGTGGGTTGGCTTGCACCAGCTTGCTTTTGCTGCAGGAGTTTGTCCGGCCCTGGTTGCTGGCCAGGTGGTTTTGTAGGTCCTGGTTGCTGTGCCGGGAGCTTTGTGGCCCCTGCAGTCTGAGAAGGTGTTTTTGTAGGCCCTGCCTGTGATGGCACTTGCTTTCCAAGCCCTGCTTGCTGTGGAGGTGGCTTCCCAGATCCAGGCTGTGGTGGCTGTTTTGCAGGTCCCATTTGCTGAGCAGATGGCTTTTCAGGTCCAGGTTGCTGAGAAGGCTGTTTCAGGGGCCCTGCTTGCTGGGAAGGTGGTTTCCCAGGACCTCCTTGTCGTGCTGGCTGTTGAGATGGTTGTTTTACAGGTCCTGGCTGCTGGGATGATGGTTTTGTGGGAGGCGGAACTTGGGATGTCATTCTAGTGCTGTCTGGTTGCTGTGGGGGTGCTTTTGTTTGGGCTGAGGAAGGTTTTGCAGAAGTTTGTTGTTGAACAGGCTTAGTTGGTTCTGACTGTTGCGGCTGAGTTTTCTGTGGTCCTCGTGGCTGGGGAGGCTGTTTCGCTTGTTCTTGCTTAGTGTCTGATGGATGGCCATGGCCTGGTTTCTGAACTTGCTTGGGTTCCCCAGTCTGCTGCTGAGGCACTGGTTTGGAAGACTCAGTTTGCTGGGGGCTAGGTCTGACTGGTCCTTGTTGAACAGCTGGCTTTGGAGACTGTGGTTGAGTTGGATGTTTTGCAAGGCCCCTCTGCTCCTCGGGTTTCCCTTGCTCTTTTGGGGTAACTTTTTGTTTCCTACTGGCTTCTTCATGGGCTGCATCTGAATCTGATATCAAATCAAAAGGATTGAATTTGTTCACAACTGAAGTGACTGCACTCAATGGATTGGCTTCTGAGAGAAAACTGGGCATCATACTTGGCTTCTGATCTTCTTTAAAATCAGTCCTGGACTTGGATTCCCGTAGACTAAGAGAAGACGGGCTTCGCCCAGGTGCCCGTTGTTCTGTCTTCAGCACATCTACTGTTCTGCTTTTACTTAAACCTGGAGGTCCTGGATCTGGAGGCTTACCTGGTTGTCTGGGACGGTGGCTTGTATCAAGTTCAGGATGTCTGTAGACAGAAAAATGTAATAAAATTAAAATGATGCAGAACACTAGAAAAATAAAATAAGATGCACCAGTGACCCTCAAAGTGCTCTGGTAACACTGTGAACTTTCTCAGGTGCTCAAATAACAATTATTAGTCTTTAAAGGCTTGTAAAAGTATTCAGTCATAGATTAATTTATTATTTAGAAAATTATCCAATACAATAACAACATTCAACAGATAACTTTTTCTTTAGAAATCTGAAGAACTCAAATCTACAACTTCTACAACTCTCCACCCTATCCCTTGGGATACAAACAGAGGAAGACAGAGAAGACTAAACGCAGAGATGTCAGAAAATTAGCAGATCAAAGCACAGCCGTGGAAGAAAAAAAAAACCCAAAAACACAGAATGCAAAATGTTTATGTACTTGTGTTCTAGCTGCTTGAAAAAGATTTGGATATAATTATAAGTCAACATGAAGAAGAGATTTAAACTCCTAAAATCCATGTATGTTAAGGAACATATGCTTCTTTGTAAAGTATTTCTTTTCTCACCCATCCCCTCACAAACTAGAATTTTCCATCAGATAAAACAGATGTCAGTTCACAGAACTAGCCCTGAAGCTTTTTTCTTTCCAAATAGAGCTACTGTACAGCTTCCTCTCAGCATCATCCCAAAAATTCACATTGTCCAGTATTAAAAAGAAAAATCTCTCATTACATTAGAGAATTGGGAAAAATCCATAAAATAATATCTTGCAGTATGTTTATACAGGAAAAATAAAAGTAAGAATGTAGAAACCCAGATCAGGACCATGTTTTCCTATGTGGCACATATTGTACTTGTTGCTATACTTGGCTGAAACTGGTGGAAATAATAATATATTCACTGCTAATGCTCAGGGATGTAATAAAATATTCTATTCAGTGCTATCACTGAGCTTCTGCTGGAAGATACGGTGTTCCTTCGGTGTCACAAAGGTGTTGCAAATATAAAATTTCAGTTTTCACTTTGAGAGAGCCAGTCAACTGTGATGTTGTCTTTCCAGACACGGCATTTCTTCTTAAGCACTCATGAGCAAAATAAACAATCACTTATTACGTTCAATTGTATTCCTTAACTACAAAATATAAATAATTGCATAATTTTGTTCAAGAGTTTTGTCAGAAGTCTGTAGAATTATATATAGTAGACACATTGGAAAATGTATTTTACACTGTTAATGTCATCATGGGTATACTATTATTTCTGATTTAATATTTAGAGCTTCCATTACATGTCTAGCAATGGCAATACAGGACAAAGCTAAGTGGTAGATACTTCTGTGCATGTAATTCTCACAACATGGGATTTCTCATAATCACGTATCTGAGTTTTTCAGCTAATTAAAAATTTCCAAACGAAATACTTGTTATGGACAAACTAATTCCAGTCTTTAATAACTTCATTTACCCTTTCCCATTCTTGGAAACTTATTGGCCAAAATACTTTGAAGTTTGCAACCTTAATGTGCAACCCACTGAAGTGAGCAGCTGTGTTTCCACTGGCG
Organism: Serilophus lunatus; assembly: GCA_013399895.1. Taxonomy (NCBI): domain Eukaryota; kingdom Metazoa; phylum Chordata; class Aves; order Passeriformes; family Eurylaimidae; genus Serilophus; species Serilophus lunatus. Next base: position 914,080 of record VXBA01001184.1, read on the forward strand.
TCAGTGAACATTGATTAACTCATTACTCAGAAAGAGGATAGTTCAGAAAAGCCCAATGAAAAACTTATTATTTCAAATATTTGCCATTTTTTCTTGTTAAAAGAGCAGTTTTATACTCTCATTAGCAACTAGGTAGGTCTACCTGCAGTTCTATTTATTGTAATTTAGAGAAGCAATCCAAGCTTATTTGAAAAGGCACTGCTTATCACACACAATCACTAGAACTAGTCTAATAGCAGCAGTCTTGTCTACATCTAGAATTCATGTTTGCAAGTGTTCAAGCTGTTGGAAGGCTTTGTTTAACAATAGTAAGAGTGAAAAAAGGATCAATTCAGGTCAGGAAACAGGGTACCATGCCCAAACCTTACAGCATGAAGGTGAAAGAAAAAGAGAAAAAGAACACACCCCTAAACCCATTTTTAGATATTTAACTCGGACATTAGCAAAAATGAAACTGTGTATGCCTACTGAAGCAGAGGTCTCCAGCTTTCATTCTTATCAAAATAACGTGCTCCATAAATTTCCACCTGATCAGATATCAGGAGCTGAAATGAGATTAAAACCCATGAATCTAGGAAATAAGCCCAGGCGATCCTGCAAGGCTGCTGGTGTATTCTGAAGCCTAGACTTGTCTTGCCTTTGTACATAACAATGTTTCTAAGCCATGGAGACAGAGTGTGCTTAACTAGTGGAAGAAACAGCCTTGAAAAGAAAAGCTTCTTGAGAAATGTTACTTCTGTCAAAAGCCAGAACTTGCTCCATTTAGTTTGAGGTATCTGGGACTTGAAGCCTTCTTTTGTACAACTATTTGAAAAACCAAATACAAACTGACGTTAAAAAATTGTAATTTAACTGCAAAATCAGAATCCTCACAATAAATCCTGCATTTATTTAACAATAATTCTCTAACTTTCAAACCTTTTGAATTAAGAAAAGCAGACAACTATTTTAAAGTCTTCAAACCAGACCCAACAAGCAAAGTTATTTAGTTGTCCCTCACATAATACTGTTCTTTGTGCTGCTATGTTTCTCCTCTACTTTGGCCTTGATTCATGGAACTATTCATTTACATATTACAGCCAAATCAAAGCTTGCTCTGGAGTCAGCAGAGATTTAACAAAAAGACTACTTGTCTAGGTCTTGAATTCCCTAACTATAAAAACTTATTAAAAGGAAATGTTGTTTTCCTATTCATCAGTATAAGTAGTTTTAAAAAGAAACATAATAAGTACACAACTCAAATATAGTCATATCTTTAAATATCTACAGACAAGATATGAATAAACTTACACATACCCCATTGGCTAGCTTTTTTTTAAGTCAATATATTGATAACATATATTTCTTCTGGAAAATACACCATAAACATACTGTAGAAGTGTGACACTCAGCAAGATTTCCTGGCATTTCTTATCCATATGCAGCAATTTTTTTTCTATTGATATCTATTCTGACAAACTTAATGAACTGAGGAAAAAAAAATAAAATTAAACCCAAACAGCTCTATTAGAGGGTCATATATTCAGTTGGTAATCTAATCCGCTCAGATATGGAACAATTCCTCAGGAGGTGGACACTGACACACTTACAGGTCATTCGATGAAGCTAGAACAACTGGAACTTGCTTACAAATTGACTGTGTACGTTTCAGCTAAATTTCCTAACCATAAGTTTTCTGAAGGCAGGTACTTGAAAAGGGATAGAAGGATTTCTATAGATCTTAAATATCTGACCAGAACCTAGAGAATAAAATGTTAAAAAAAAAGTATGCTTGAATTAGACAGTTCACTCTGGGTGCTCTAGATCTAAATGCCTATATTAAAATTCATAAGACTTAAAAGCTCAAAGCTACAGAAGTCCTAGAAGGTACAGCATTTACTTTAAGGTGATAAAGCTGCAACTATGATATGTGGTGCATATATTACTTACTACTAAACAGCCTGTAGTTGCAAAATTTGTTACTTCAAGATACCATCAATTATGAGGAATTTATACACTAAGACTTGGGTTACTTTGGGAACAGGAATGAAAGCATTTAGAATAAGAAATAATTATTAGTCTCTAATGTTATTTCGGAAATCACAAAGGAGAAGTCCAGTTAACATGGAAAAACACTGACACTGCAGTAAGGACAATCATAATGCAAAACTATCTGGACTGGAAGCCAGAATTTCTGTTTTGATCACTATTTCAGTCACTTAACATTTGGACTGGCATAACCAGGCTAGGAAAAAAACTGCAGGGAGCAGTTGCAGAGCATCAGTTAAGAGGTATTCATCATATCTGATTTCTTTGGCATCATCCACTAAAAAACCTGAAGCTAAGGAGTCTGAGTTTTAGCAGGCTAGTTCCAGTTTTAGACTGGAAGAGGGTGATCTTTAATCCTTATGAGAGTCTTACTCCAAGAGTTTGGATCAGGCTCTTGATAGTCATGCCTAACATTCTTGGTAGTTCTCAATACCAAGAGAAGTGTGCAAGAGGACCAACAAACCAACAGCAGAGATAAGTAGTAACTTCATTACAGTGTAACAGGCACAAAGATACTATGACAGGAATTGGTATCATGTCAATATGTCAACATTAACTATAAGGTAAAAGAATGAAAAAAAAATCAGAGTGCCTTTGCTTTAAATAGAGTTAAAGTGTGGAATGCTAACAAGAACAAAATAGTCTCTGATATCGTAAATATGTTTGTAGGAAAGCAGCCATTTGTAACTGCAGAGATAATCACACTGCAATGAGCTTAGCCTATTCTAAAAATCTTCCAAGAATGTTTACCTTACTTTTTACTGGAACACTAACATGAAAAAATAAAGCTTCGAAGTGCTTGTGTCTTTGCTGATAGGCTGTCACGTAAAACTGAATTTTGAGCTTAGTTTTACAGAACTAAAGACTACTTCTTTTTCTCATTAACGTCTCTAGAAGCTGGGCAGAGACCTGAATTGAATGAAAAATTGTATTTTACATACAGTGGGAATGCCTGATTAATAATTATGTAAGAAATGCAGTAGGAAGATTTGACTTCTAGTTTTAAAAAATGGAGACTGTCATCGCAGGTGTAATCCCAGTGACTCCAGTAATGAATTTAGTCCCACCCTCCTTGCATCTCTTCTTCTAGAACTCACTTATATAAACCTGGTATTATATAAACTCAGTATGGATTTATTGGTATGAGGTCAATACACCGTGAAGCAACCAGTCAAGGAAGCTTCTTTCAGCATCCTCCTTCGAGACAAACAACACACCCAGCCTCGGAGCCGGAGCGCAACAGAGGCGGCGGCCCTGGATGACAGGTCGGGGAAGGAGGCGGTTCAGGACCACGGACAGAGACATGGAACAGCAAAAGGCGGCTTGTTCAGGACCACAGACAGCGACAAACCCCGAGAATAGAGAATTGGCCCCGGGCCGGGCGGGGAGCGGGCTTGTTGCACGCCGGGCACTGAATTCACTTAAGAGACAGGGAAAGAACGAGGAAGGAAATTACCCCAGCCTTCGCAGAGGCACAGCGAGGTAAAGCCATCACTATTCAGAATACTGAATGCTGTGGCAATCAATTTATTCTATTATTTGGCCTCTCCCATTTCAACAACAACAACAAAAAAGAAAAAAAAAATCGAGAAGAAAAATAAGGGTGAAAAAATAGACTGGAACAGACCTTCTCAATCCATTACTAATTAATGAAGCCAAATGATAGTTGTAGAGGTTCAGAATTGGCAGAGTAATGGCCAGTAAATGCATTATGCACAAAAGCTTTGACGATTCAACAAGAATCTCTCTCCAGAAAGATATGCTTGCAGAACCCCTCCGCCCTGGGAAGAGCTTCCCTGGCTCTGGCTCCTACAGGAGCTGTGGGGCATCCAGCCCCGTAAAGCACACACCCGCTCACGGAAAACCAGAACCGTGTCTGCACATCACTCCGCGCCCCAGACACAGACCTGCCTGTGCTCCAGATCGGTGCGAAGGGAAGGGGAGGGGAGGAGAGAGTACGCAGCCCACGAACCGAGGACCGCCGTTATTTTTAGAGACCACCGGAGTGGGAAGAGCCGGAGAGTGCGGGCTCCGACCCGGTGCCCGCGCCCGTGCAGCCGCTCCCTTCCCTCCCACAGCCAGCAAAACGGAACGCCGGCTCCCGGTGCAGCGGGCCCGGATCGTATTGCGACTCGCCCCCCGCCCCACCGCGAGGAGACGGAGAAGGGGGAAGGGAGGAGCGGGAGAAGGGAGATTTTCCGTGCATGCCTTTGCATGGGAGGCGGCTCCGCGCCGGCGAGGGTCCCTGTGGGCAGCCCCTGCGCCCTTGACATGACAGCGGCGATCTGCCTCCTCTCCTCCTCGCTCAGCTGGCTCAGGTCCGCCTCCACCCCGGCCGGGACCAGGCGCTGTAAGGGGGCCGCGGGGCCGCCGCCATCCCCAGCCGCCGCCGCCCCTTCGGGGAAGGTGCCCAGCCCTTCGCCTCCTTCCAGGCTCGCCTCGTTGCCCATGGCCGCCGCGGCTCCCCCGCTCG
>VXBA01001184.1:918671-977191 GCA_013399895.1 Serilophus lunatus
CGCCCCGGCCTTTAAAGGCACCGCCGCCCCCGCCGCGAGCCCCCGCCGCAGCCTGAGAGAGCCGAGGGCGACTCGCTGCCCACCCGCCTGGGTGCTGCCTCCCGTTCGCCTTCTCTCTGCACGCAAGGATGAGCGAGCGGTCAAAGCGTGAAGGAACCTCGCTCGCCAAAAGGATGAAGTGAAGGTGGAGGATGCACCTGGAGGACGCCCCTCCGAGCAGAGCCAAGGAGGGCAGGTTGCTCTGGGCCCTGAGCAGCTCAGCTTTGAATGTCGGTATGGATGGAGATTTCACGGTATCTCTGGGTCGCTGTCCCAGTGTTGGACCACCCTCATGATGACTGAATCCAGCATGTCCGTGTTGTTCCAGGACGGGTGAGTCCCAAAGTAGACACTGCTGCTGACACTCCTAATGGAGTTTCACAACTGCTGAATATATTGAGAAGAATCGCCTTCTTTAACCTGGTGGCCACACTTGAGGCAGCAGAGATCAGTCTGCCTTTGGCATTCTTCATCGCCACAGCATAGTGATGAAATGTGTTTCACCTGGACTTTTTCTGCAAAGCTGCTTTTGGGCCATCCTATCCCGGTGCATGGAGTTAGTCCTTCCCAGATACAGGACTCTACACTTGACGTTGTTTAACTTCATGAGGTTCCTGCCAGTCCTTCCTCCCACCTGTCAGAAGCCTTCTGAGCAGCAGCCCTGCCCTTCAGTTCTCCATATTCTACCATTTCCGAGCTGCCGGCTTGCACAGACTTACTGAGGGTGCATTCCATGCCTTCTCCTCATCATTAGGAGAGACAATGCATATCATTAAGATACAAATAGTAACATGCGACCAGTTGGATGTGAAACAACTAACTATAACCTGTTTGAGCCTATTTTTCATCCACTGTACAGATCTAATTTGACTATAAGGATATTATAATTGATCATGCTGAAAGCCTGATGGAAAAATTTGCCTGAGGCTCAACACATGCTGTTTTAAATAACTTTCCTGTCCTTTGTCTGCTCATACATGGCTTCCAGGAGGACTTGCTCTGTATCCTTCCCAGGAAGGGTACGAGCCACATTAGCCTGTCTGGGGATTTTCTTGTGGATCTCCTTTTTGGAGACTGGTGCAGAGCTTGCTTTTTTTCTGGTCATTATGGAACTTTCCCAATAACCTTTTGAAGATGGCAGAGTGACTTTGCAATAGAATCAGCCTGCTCCCTCAGCACCCTTCAATCCTCCTCAATGAGTACCATAAGCTTCTGCATATTGAACTGGTTTAAGTGCTCTCTAAGTCTGTCTTGTTCTTCTATAGCTCATGCTTTCACTCCTATGTACTCTGATTCTTGGCTCAGGGACCTAGGAGACTAGAGGACAAATCCAATCCATAAAAGCCATGGCAAAGTGCCACTAAGTACCTCGGCTTTTCTATGTCTTTGCCACTAGTTTTCCTGCCTCATTGATCAACACCGAATTTTTACCAAATCCTTCCTAGAGGTCTTACTAAATTGTGACTGGATTTTGTATATTCCAATGTGTTTGTTAAGCAACTAGATCTTTACAAATATCAGTTGTTTTAGCTGCAAGGGTGTGACAGCTTTTGATGCTCTTACTTGTCTCCTTCTTTTGCACCATCACTACTTTTCTCCAGGAAGAGATGTATGAAGATGAGCTCCCAAAATTACCTACATAAGGGTGCTGTACAAATATTTGTAGTACTCTTTTACTGCAGCAATCTGAGATCATTTTCACAGTACATGATGAAACTAGTAGCAGTTGGGGGCTTCCTTCTTTTCTCTCTAATGCCTATAAGTTACACATCAAAAGAACAGCTCAGCAAAGAACATGGTAAAGTACAGAGGGAAAACTCTCTAAGTGGAATATCATGACATGACTGTAAGTGGCTGCCTCTCCACATGGTGTTTTAGGCAAAGACATCAGAAAAGGCTGTGGAACAGGCAGCATAAACACAGTCACATCTGGATGAGGGTGGATTCTCTTGACATGTGAAGAAAAGGCAAATTTCAGTTAAGGGTTTTATAGGGAAGCAAATACACAGCCCTATTCGTACAGCACAACTGAACATCATGTACTTACTTATGAATAAATGTGCAAATGTGCATGGAAGAAGGCAAGTGCAAAACAAGGATGGGGAAAGGGATTTAATCAGTGAAAACATTGGGTTTTCTGGTACATACAAATGTGACTATTCATAATGCTCTTAAATATAGCCAATACTTAAATATTCTGTGGAAGGTGGTATTCCTGCCCTTTAGCTGAGTAGTCTGAAACTTTATTAAGTTCCCAAATGATTTTTTTTTTCAAAACAGCCTCCCTATTTTTCTTTATTCAAAGCCAAATAAGTAACTAGAGCTTTTGACTCAGCACTAGAAGCTGTCATATGTTTGAAATAAGATGGCATATGTCAGATATAGATGCAGACAAAACAAGTGAGAACAAAACACAATAAGTTCACTCAATAGAACAATTAAAACTGGAGAAATAACATTTCTGCTAGTACTCACTGTTCAAAATGTTATACACTGTTCCTGTTTCACTGTTAACGTTACCTGAGATAGAAGATAAGAGGAAAGAGACATATAATGCCTAAGGAAGTAAGCTAAGCCCAAATGGGCATGAAGGATGACAAATGACTTTTGGGGGGAGGTTCATTATCGTCTTCACTGAAGCCAAGGATGTCACCTTAAAAATGATTATGATTTCAAATATCTTAGGGATTTGTGTGGAAGCTGTCTCTTTTCACAGTTCTATGGTATTTACCATTTCTTATGAAACAGCATGAAATCAATAGTTATCTGCTCCAGAAGTCCCACTGCAAGCCCGTTTTCCCTACATCCTGTCATGGTGGTTGTCATACACCACGTCTTTCTCCCTATGTACTTTGCAGTGCAAGAATGCTCTCATTTTTGTGTTACTGAAACTCACAGATTAATGAGACATAATATTCTGTTGTAGCAAAGAAACAAGAGTTATCAAATGAATCAGCCTATTTCTCAAAAGTCGTAATATCTAACTTTCAAGAAATAGCTTGGTGGTGTCAGGATAAAAACCCCAAAATTTACTTAATCTCTAGCACTGAAAACTATGATTAAAACCCTTTCAGAGACAAAACAGTCTTTTAAAAAGTGTGTGCAAATTAGAAGTCTTTCTGTGAATTTAGAGGCAGAGATACAGAAGCAAGTTGCCTTCCCTTTGATACTAGGTAATATAAAAAGGATAATCATAGGCAGAGGCAAATCCAACTACCCTTTGAGGACCTGGTCCTAGTTTTTGTAGAATTTTCACTGTATCCAAAATAGATCAGCACGATCTACAAACTTTTATATATTTTACGTTAAGTCATTGAATGTCATTTTTATCCCTGTAAAACGAAGACACTATCTATTTGAAGTGATGTAGCTTCATTCAGACTAAAGACTGTGCTGTATCAGTAATGCAGTACTTTCATCTGGGCCCAACCAGTTTGGTATGCAAACTAGAAGCATCAGATCTCTACAGGAGTCAGTCCAGGTTAGAGCTGAGTATGCAGAAGTACCAAAAGGATGCTAGTTCATCTTTTGCCGGTGCTGAAACTGATCTGGGTCAAGGGAATCTCAGCTGAATGTGTATCTGCTGCACTAAAACGAGTGCTTGAAGTTAATTTACTGATTAACAACACTGAAGACATCCAATCTTCTCATCAGTAGGCTAGTTAGTATAGATGTCCTCTTTACATTTTACTTGAGAAAAAGACATTTAGTACATAGAACTTGGAGAAGTAATGCTAAGATCATCAGAAGAGAGGAATAAAAGGTCAGTAACACCTTGGCATGAGCTAGCAAAATGGGAGAGGAAAAAAAACTTTTATGTCTTAATAATATGCCTGGCATTATGCCCAGATAAAAGTGAAGGAAGTAGAAGATGTGTTAATCATTAACGATTAACAAAGACTGTACCAAAAAGAAAAAGTTAAAGAGGAGCCAGAATTTGCATAAACATATTTATAAAGCTTAAATTAATAACTTTATATTTTAACCTGTATTAATACCTAACTGAAAGTTACAGTGCCCTATCACATTTATCCACCCCATTTTAGAGATACAGAGACTGTGCAGAGTACTTCAAGTTTAAAAGATATGGCTAAGATGCATCCAAAAGTTCAATCCATCAGTTATACAGAATGAGCAATGCCTCCTAGTGATGGCTCTTTCCAACAGTGCTGCTTCTCTCACAAGTACTAATTTTGTCTCAAAACTGCTCTTACCTACATACCAATCAAAATTTGGCTAAATACTGCATTGCAAAAGCTCTTCAAGATCATGATGACTCTCCAGTCTCACCTGACTAACTAGTCACCAAAAGGACCTGTACAGGACAATAAGAAGGTACTTTGTAAAAAACTGAATATCGCTTATCAGTTCAAACACATATAACTCTTCTCTCCCTATACAGAATTTTCTATTCCATCACATTGTACATGCAAGTTGAGAAACCATCAGAGTAGTGAGTTACCCTGTTCCAAAAAATCTGCAAAACCCAGCTACTTAAGAAAAAAAAAATCCACAAATCCCCAAATTGAATATAGCATAAAACCTCCTAGGTAAGATAAAGCACCCTGGGCAGATAAATTTGTCATATTCCAGAGTTCCTGAATATCTGGGGTTCTGGAATACCATGCACTCTGAGACAACAGCATTAATGTTACAGCATTCTATTTATGATTAAACAAATCAGTTTTGAATAGCCTCTGCAGATATTTTATCATCAGTCTAAGTGAAATGAGATTAGTATATGCACTTTACCCTACTGAATAGCCAGTGCATAGATGTCTGGATAAGTTCTCCTAGCAATCTCACAACCAGATTTGCTTGCTTAAACAAAACAAGGCCTGCCAACTGCCTACAGCATAGCAATGCTGATAGGCTCACAATATGGACTACCACAGTGTACATCAGCCACAATGTTAAAAATCTTACATGTATTTGCAATCAATGTTTCTATTATACAAATAGGAATTTGCATCTTGAACTGAAGAATGGGACAAAATAGTCATTCATCTCAAAGGCTGTATCCTAAACAACCTGCAACAAGAGCAATATTTTAGTTTTGTCCTGTTGTTCTTCAGATGCTTTCTCTGATATGAGTTTATCCACTTGCAGCAGTTTAGTCCGACTAATGGTAGACATAATCACAAAGCATTCTATTTTTATTTGCTTATATCATAGGAAGGATTATCACAATTCAAGAGGAAACCCAGCCAATTAGGAAGAACCTAGAGAAAGATTTGAGCTATCATTAGCATCAAATTCTGATAAATCATATTAGAATGAAGTAACTGTTCTGTTTATTCAGTTGGGTTTGTAACAGTGAGCATAACTGTGAGACCCTCAGGATCTTTGTTTTAGGATTGTAATTTGTAAGATAAGACTGCTGAAAGTTATAATTCCCCTAGCAATTATCTCTTTCTTGCCAAGAACACAATAAGAAAAACTTCATAGCCTAAACTTCAGGAAAACTTCATGGCCTAAACAGAGGAAAATATCACTAGTGAAGTAGATATTTAGGTTCTATGTTCAGGTCCTGCCTGTGCTACAGAGGACATGCTTCAACTGTAAATGTAATCCTTTTTTTTTTTTTTTTTCTTTTTTCCTTTTAAATTAATTGGAGGGGTGAGGGAGACGAGAGATGGGAGTGGATATTAAGAGCCATTAGGACTACAAAAAATAACTCCCTTGTATTACATGGATCTTACTTAAAATAGAATTCTCAAGATGAAGCCTTCTTTAAGTATCATATACAACTAAATATTGGCCATGGCCACTGTTTCTAAGCATAAGAGATTAAAGTTAAGCATCTGAGTCCTTTAGGAGCTCACTTGTAGAATCATAACATGGATGCAGAGCACACGCTTCCAGTGGATACTGCCTGTTGCTTACCATGTATTGAGTGACACATTGTAGACCATGTTAAATACACATCAACTAGGTTTTCTGGCAGGACCTACCAAATGTCCCTGGGATTGAATTAAAGAGAAAAAAATAATATTTATCTTTGATCCGTAGCTCTGCATATTGCTCATTTCAGGTAAAGTAAACAACAGTCCTTATCCCAGAAAGTATATCTGTTCAGGGCTAAGAAAGTTTACCCTTCTCTTCAGATATGTACTTAGAGGCTTTATACTCTTGACACTAGAAATAACTCCTGTCTCATAAAGACACAAAACCAGTGATACATCCCAAAAGCTTTATTTTCATTTTAGTCCAAAACCAATTTTGGAATGTGGGGGTGGTCTGGAGGTTACCTGGACCATCCACTCCCTCAAAACAAGGCCACCATAAATTAGGTTGGTCAGGGCAATTTTCAGTCAAACTGATTTCCGAGGATAGAGATTTCAGTCTCTCTGGGCAATCTTATGTTTAATCAGAATTTCCTTTTTTTTTTTTGCATCTTGCCTCAACTACTTCTCATCTTTTCAATATGCACCTTGGGGAGGAGTAAGGCTCTGTTTTCTCCATCTCCTCCCTTTAGGAACTTGAAGATGGCAATAGGATTTATCATGAGCCTTCTCTTCATTGGGTTGAACAAACCTCTCTCAACCTCTCCTCAGAGGACAGGTGCTCTGGTTTCCTAAGTCTGGGCAACCCTTCATCAGACTTATTCCAGTTTGTCAGTTTTTCTTATGCTGAGGAACCCAAAGCTGGACACAGCATTCCAGATGCAATATTACTAATGCTGAGTAGAAAGGAATAATCAGTTCCATCAATTTCTTGGCTATGATGCAGTCTAATATACTTTTCACTATCTGAAATGCAGGACTTTTTACAAATCTTTCCTGAATTTCATGAGATTCATGTCAGCCCATTCCTCCAGCCTGTCTAGGTCTCTCTGATTTCCAGCCCTGTCACAGAGCACATTGACTTCATCTGCCAATTGGGTATGATGCCCAAAATTGATCAGAGTCCATTCCTTCTCCTCCTCCAGATCATTGATAAACATATTAAGCAGCCTAAGTCCCAGGACAGACCTCGGAAGAACTTCACTTGATCTGACCCTACAGTACAAATCATTTCCCAGTATACTTCAAACCCAGACAAACTTTGGACTCAGACAGATTTTCAATAATTTAGTGTACCACTCATCTAAACTCCAGTGTCCATACATTTATGTAAAGATTCATAGGAGATCATGTTAAAAGCCTGCTAAAGTCGAAGTTGAAAACCCCTATTACTGTTCTCCCCTCATACACAGACCTAGGTGGGCTTTTTAAATTATAAAAGGCATCTAATTGGCCAAAGTGTAATCTATGTGTTGTACATCTATAATAGATATTTTCGTTCATCACATTCTCTTTCATTTGTCCAGAAATGGTTTACAAGAGGACTCCATGATTTCTCCAGGAACAAAGGTAAGGTTTGTTCAGTGGTGTCATTTTTGGCTCTTTTTGAAGATGGTTGTAACATTTTCCTTTCCTCAGTGATCAGGGAACTCCCCCAGTCTCCACAACCTTTCAAGGACATCTGGGAGTGAACTGATATGACATTGATCAAATCTCTCAGTACTCAGAGTTGTATCCCTAGTAGTCCCATGGATCTGTATATATTCAGATTACTCAGATCACTGACTTTATCCTTTTCCAACTACTTGACCTACCTAACACCATCTGTACCTACCCAAGCAATGTTTCTAAATTCTTCCTTAGCCTGCTCTCACTTCTATTCTATAAATGTTCTTTTTGCACTGGACCCCAGTCAGGTCCTTGTTTAACCAAGACTGACTTTCGATACACTAATTTTTGTGAGTACTAGGATGGATCATTCTTCTGTTTCGAGGAGACTGTCCTTAAAGAGCTGTCAAGTTTCATGATCTCCTTTGCCCTTCAATATAATTTTCCACCAGATTATACTTCCCAGTTCTCTGAACAAGCTGAAGTCTACATTCTTGAAATTTGGAATCTATGTTCTGTTGCTTGCCTTCCTCACTCCCTTCAGGATCCTGAGCTCTGCAATTTCATGATTGCTGACCAAGCCTTCCTGTCTAATCCCCAACAAGCTCTTCTTCTTCTCAAGAGACCAGGAGTGCAATATCCAGGAGAACATCACCCCTGCTTGTCACATACAACAATTCTATTATGAAGTTATACACAACAACCTCAAGAAGTTTCTGAGCTTGTCTGTGTCCTGCTGTACCACCTTTTTGTCAAAGTGTCAGGGAGGTTTTAAGTACCTTGTGAGAAGAAGAACCTGTAATACATAGACTTTGGTCAATTGTTTACGGAAGGCTGTCCACTTCTTTAGCCACATTCAGAGTGTCCGTAACACATTCCTGCCACAATGTCATGTTTACTGACCTCTCCTCTGATCCTGACATACAGGGTCTCAACCACACTGTTGCCCATGCCACAGATTTTCCCACATTAGAGCTGCTCCTTTATATCAGCAGCAATCTCCTTTCTCTTCATGTTAGTCTTTCTTAAAGACTTTCTCTCCATGCTTCTCAACACACTAGGCATGTGATGGGTCCCACTAAATCTCACACATTTCTGAGGTCCCATGACATACACATTTACTCCTGCCAAGTCTTTCCTCTTCACTAGAAGGATTGAGAATAAAACCTGGACTCCCATGCTGTTCACCCTTGCCTCCAAAGCCCTGTAGTCGCTCTTGTTAGCCTCTGGGTCTTCCTTGGCAATGTCATTGGTGCCCACGGGGAAGACCACTGAGTGGAGTGCATAATATCTTTCTGACTTTTTCATAGCTCTAATATCACACAGGACATCATACACAGTATCCAGTACTTTAAAATATAAAGTGCCATTGGTTATACAATACTTACCGCTGACATGTGCAGCTTTCATTAAACTCTTGCAACTTGTGCAACAATACACTTGCACATGGTATAATATTAATTTCAGAAAGAGGTCTTATTAGATATTAAATATCAAGTGACTTCACAAATGAAAACAATGCTTTCATGTTGTGTTTTCTATATGCCAAAGAATTGTATTATAATGAAATAAAGAACTGTGAAAGCTTAGCCTTGCTGCTGGGCAGACTTCAAACAGGGAACCAAAGCAGCTTTGCCTCTAGTGGAGAGGGAGGAAAAACTCCCTTGGGTCCTGAGGTCCACTTCTCTTAAATTTTTGTGCTCTATAAATAAGCATCCAGACTTCCAGAGATCCTGTCATCATTTTCACATGCTAAACAATTGGATTTAAGGGTAGGATTTAACTAAATTAGGATGCCTCCATTTAGGTACCTACAGGCAAGCACTACATGTGCGCTGAGTGTTCAGACTCTCATTGCACCTGGACGAGAGCCAGTCCATAAACCATAAGAGAGGATTCAGGTGAACAGATGGGATGCAGTTGCATAAGTATGTTATAGGCTATGTAAGACTTCAGCTGCCAGTACAGAGAAACAGAGATTTTTTATAAGATCTATAATTTATTTTATAAATTTTCAATTGTATCTGCCTGTCCTACCATAAGGAACCTTAAATGGTATTACATACCTACCTTTGGGCACATAAGTCAGGACAGCAGTGTATACCCCATAAAGTTAGGCACCTTTGTGGTAAGCCATGCAGCCAACTTGCTTAAAATTCAGGCGTCCCCATGTCTTTAGCTGAATCTCAGTGTCTTCTTGAAAGGTAAAGTTTATAAGCCTTTCTTATAAGTACTCTCTTCCCTTACAATACAAGCCCCAACCTAACACATCCAGTGCAAATAACACCTGCAGTTAAGATCAAGAACACATTCTAAGCCTTACAGAAAAGTCTTTGTAACAACTTGAGATATGAAGGGAAAGGACTATGTGAACTGTTTCAAATGCTTTTTCTGAAAAATGATTAAGCAACTCGAGCCTGGTGGAAGAAGCATATTTTTGCAGATTTTTTTGAATGTTTGCAGAATCAGAGAATGACAGACTTGCTGAAGTTAGAAGGAACTTCTGGACCGTCTCATTCAAGTGTCATGCAGAGCCACCTAGAGCTCATTGCCCAGGAACATGTTCAGACAGCTTTTGAATACCTTTAAGGATGGAGACTCCACTCTTATTTCTCTAATTTAGTGGAATACCATTAAAAAAACTTAGTATTTTGCAATAATATAACACCAAAGTGACAGGCCTGTGATCTAATGCAGCTACAGGGTTTGCCAGAGTGATAACAACAACGAAATACAATCACTTCAGAGATTATGTTATAGAACAGCAGCAAACACGTGATGAATAAAAATATCCACCTAATTTCTCTTATCAGATTTACTGTTAAACAAAGTGTAGTGTGTAGCTAAGAAAATAACTAACTCATAAAGAGTTTTAAATTACCACTGTAAACAAATCCAGTTTAATTAAACCTCATCCATCTGGGCGTGGATTTTTTTTTTCTATTGCCTCTATTGATTTTAGCATTTCAGATTAGCTCTCGCCAGCTAAAAGAGAGTTTCCACTTTAACAGAACTCACTTACATAGCACAGAGATACCTAGAGTTGGAGCAGATTTGGTAAACTTTCTTAAAAGATCCTGAAGTCTTTTGGACGAATTCACGCAAAGTTCTGAGAATATAGACAGATGAACCTACAATTTCAGCTAAAACAAGCAAATATTCCCACCCACACAGATCTTCTCTCCCTTTCATCTCATCCTTCCTCCTCTCCTGCCCTGAAGTATCTTCAAGTCATCATTTTGTCTATCTATAATTCCCTTAACACCTGTACTACATTTACAAAAATAAAAGTAAGAATAACCATCTCTAACTGAGAAGGCACACAAAGAAGAGAATCAAAGAGCAGCAAAGCACTCCCCACGGGTTCTGATGGGAGAGATAGGGTATGACCCAACTGAATTCTCAACTTTGCCCATTATCACAGTGTCTTTGATAGTCTTATGGATGTAGACACGAAAACATTTTGTCATTAAAATAATGAATTTATGCAAAGATTAAGAGGAAATATTCACCTACAACTCTATGCTAAATAGATGGATGTTCTTTCCTTCATATTCTTTCTGTTGACCTAGAAAAGTGACTTTTAAATCTAAGATTCATCTCTGTAAAATATGATCTGGATGCTTTTTAAGCCTTTCAGTAGGATAGTTTCTGAGTTTGCCTGCAGCAAAAACTTAATGGAAGAGCTCTATATTCAAATGTTTTCATCTGTTAAGGAGGTAACTCTCTCCAAATTTCATTTATACAACAAAATTTCATGGACATATTCTAGTACAGCAATGTTTGCTATTAACTCTGCACCCTGGACCTAAAAATCCACAAACTAAACTAAAATAAATTTACAAAACAGCTAAAATTTCAAATTCATTAAAGATAGCTCCTTCCAGAAACAGCTCCAGAACAACAAACCAATACTCTAAAAAGACCAAGTTCTAACAACTGCTGGTAGCCTTAGGTTTGAACTTACAGTTATTCCTGTAACTTCTTATCTTGCCATAATCCTGACTCAGTTCCTCCCTAAGGACTAGCTCCATTTCTGAATTTTCATTTTGTTTTCTTCAAATCCCTTCCCAGTTAAGTCCTTTCCTAACTCCTCAAAAGAAGTTCCTGACTCACTTACTTGCCTTTGGTGAAGCTCTGAAGTGTTGAATTATTCAGCTGATAGAAAAGTTTTCTCTGCTGCCATGAGTATCACACAAATACAAGAGGCCTACGACCTTGATTTATTTGTTGCGTTTTTCCCCTAAACTTTCTAGGACATGAACATTTATTCTCATCTTAAAATTTCCTATAAGCACCTTGAAAAACCGTAGAAAGCTTAAGCACATACACACACAAAAAAACCCCAAAAAACCAAAACAAAACAAAAAAAAAGAAATACGATAATTAATTAATTAATTAATTACAAAAGCTCAAATGTTAAAAATCAGCATTTTTTGATAAAACACTGTAGGCATAAGCATAAAATTTCCTTTACAGAGTTAACAGGCTCATATATAACATTAGCTGTTTCAAAGGCCAGTTCATTTTTAAACTCCTACAGTTGTCACTTGGCTTCTTCTGATTCCATTTAAGAACTCTCATTTTATATTTACATTTAAGAAATTTTTCTCTAAATTAATTACAAGTAGTCTAAGACCTCATGCCTTTATTAATTTTTGATCAAAATGACATTTGTGATTCACATTTACTTTTAAATAAATTAATAAATGGCGAATTAAATACCTTTTCACCAGATATTTCCAAGAACCTAGGAATTTCTAGAATTAGTAAATATCTTCAGCAATGAGGCTTACAATGCTTTCCTAAAAGATCAAAATACCTGACAATACTTGACACTAGGACCATCTTTCTTTTGTACATGAAAGTTTGGCAATGCAAGACAGTAGCATTTAGCAATATGACTAATTGGATGGCTTCTATGTACGCTTACAGAGAATATTACACAACAGTAAAGACTGTGACAGTTGGATTGAAATAGTTATTTTCTTCAGTTTTTACTCCCTTCTTTGAGAATTATTCCTCTTTTCTCTTTCCCCTTCCTCAAGTAGACATTTGAAAGACAATTATTTCACTGTTCAGGTACATCTCAAAGAAATACTACTGTCTCCATAGTATGAAGTTACTGTTTAACTGTGTGTTTATAGCTAATATTCATGATGGTCTAAAGCCCCTCCCAGAGCTGCTGATACCACTGTGGGAGAAGACAGGAAAGTGTAATTCACAAAAGAAACAGAATTTTTAGCATAGCTCTTGTAATTTAGTATATCTTTTGAAAATATTAAAAAAAAAAAAAAATCTAGATTATCTCTCCTATCAGGACAAGCAAGAAAGCCATACAAATGATGTTTGATTAGCACTTAGTATCTACTATTTTTTATACTATTATTATTAATATACTATTATTATATAAGACTACATTACCCTTAAACATATTATATGATTCTATGAAGATAAAAACATCTTTGTGTTGCTTATCTGTTTTTAGCATGTGATTTTTATGTATCCATACAGACTTTTGATATTTTTCAGGAATAGGCCACTCCTAATAATACTCTAATTATTACCTCTTTGCTAGAAGTATCTTTCTTACCATAATTTAAATAAAGTTAAGATCAACAGTGGTATCACTCAGGAATTGCATTAAAGAAATATAAAATAAAAGGTGAGTTAGCTGCCGCTAGCAACTATTCACCCTTGAGGTTCTTTTCATTGTTTTTTTTTCTTCCTAAAAAAAATTATAGCTGGTACTTATATTCACAGTTCAATGTGGAAAATTATAACTAATAAGAGTTTCTTACCTTAAACTTCAGCTTTCCTTGCAATTTTGAATTCTTTGTGGTTGTTTTGATATCTTGTGGCTTCAGATAGCAGTAGAATGAGAATTGCCTGTGTCCCTGGGAATGTCCAGAGCAAAGAGGTTAGTCTGTGATATATTAGTCTCTCTAATCTCTTCATATCCTCGCTGGCGCAACTAAGTATTTTGTGTAGCCCTTAATACTGAACAGAGACTGTAAAATCAGTGATTCCAACTCAAAATAGCAGGAGAATAATTTGATTCCACATACTGTTTTATAACATAACTATCTTGCATAAGATTTAGCCTATTCAAGGTATTTTGCAAAGGAAACCGTTATCTTCAGGGTAGGAACACATCAGCATTATACCTTACTTTATTATATAATGTTTCAAACAGTCCTTTTTAATTTAGAAAACTGTCAGTAATATAATTAATGCAGTTACAGGCAGCATGTGAACACAAAAGGTATAGAGTGTAGCTGGCCTTGATCCAAAAACCATTTTCCACGTGCTCTACTCTCCCACACACAAACCCAGCTCTGGACAGCTGCCTTTCCTGCCTGAGCTGAGGTCTAATGCTCTTTTACAACTAATAACCACCATTCCTCAAGCAAACTAAGGGGAAAGGTGGAATTTCTCATTAAGTTAGAAATGTATTTGTGTGGACTCTTTTTCATCAGTGTCATATTTTTTTACAAAAAGTTTTAATGGCTATACAACTAACAGAATCTGTTTGTTTACTTCACAATAATTTCTCCTAATTACTTGCTGGCTTCTGCAAACTCTTAAATGCATCGAAAGGGGAAAGCTTATTTATATTCACAATAAAATATTTTTTATCCACTTCTTTTTATCCTCAATTCTCAGTTAGAGGAAACCATAGCTGGAATGAGCTGACCTAGCATGATTTCTGCCGATAGACCAAAGCAGATTACATCACACGAGGATTATAGATTAAGATTACTTTGCTGATTCTGTGAATGTCTATGAAAAGTTCTTTATTTTTTATTTACTGTAACTTTAACATTTATGTGGGCTTATTCAGTGTTCTTTCGCTTATGTAGTTTGTTCTGTGCAGTTGCTATGTTATTTTTTAAGTGAAATGAAATTTAGCATGACAGTTGTTTGTTTATTTCTATCAGCTGCCCTCATGAACATCAATAATAAGCATTACATATTCTAGATGGGTCTTAAGAAGCTCCTATTGGCAGAAAAACAGACAGTGTTGGAATGAAAGTCCCCAAGGTAAGATTTAAATACGGTAGCTTCTGTTTCCACTGTGACACAAAACTGTCCACATGACCTGTACCTAATCCTTTAGAGACAGAAGCTATCCTATTGCTGAAATACCTTTAAAGTCTCACCCTGCTTTATATTATGCTTAGATATACACAGATACATTTGTATTCATAGAAAACAAAAACACTTCACACATGTGCAAGCAAATTATCTACTAATTTATAAAAAAACATTTGGAGATTATGAAAATTCCTATAAAAAGTTATAATATTTTCCCTGAACTCATCACATGGTCACATGGTAATCTTGGACTACTAAAGTGTTAACAATATATAAAATGCTATACTTTTGTTTTGCTTTTACTCCTAACCTTTCAATATATTCTAAAGTCACATGCAAAATAAATTGTGCTAAAGTATATGTATATTGGGCGAGGGAAATGTCCTTGCTGTTAGCAAGCAAGAGATTTTCCAAATCACTGGCACAGCATTTGTTAGCAATGTCATGTTTTAACACAGTTCAGCAGCTGAGTAATAGTCTGAAGAAAGTTTCTTGTAGTCCATCATTATTCACTCCAGGTAATTGATTAGTTGTCTCCACTGACTGAAGCTATCAACTTTGGATTGAAAAGCTAAAACTTCAGGTGACATGCTTTTGCCTCAACAGTCTGCTGGTCAGTTTCCGAGGTTTATGATGAAACTAGTAATTTCAAACTAGTTTTCAGGATCTGACGATTGCCTGTCTCTGGAGTTTGTAGAAAAAGTTTTATGCATTTTCCTTGACTCAGGTCTGGATCAATACTACAGTTTAGTGCAAAGGAAAAGGCTGCCACCTTGACACATTCAGATCAGCTGTGGCAGCTATCAAGTCTGTCACACTCTGCAGCCAAAGAAATTTTCTTCAAGTCTCTGTCTTCTCTGCAATGGTTGTAAGAGACCACTACTAAGACAAGTAGCAAAGAAGCCCCAAAATGATGAAATCAGGAACAGTAAAATTAATTTTCCATCTTCAGCTCAGAGCTTCTGTTTAAAAGTTTTGCTTCCCATGTTGTTCTCTTGAACAGCATGAACAGCAGAAAGGTGCCATTCAGAAATCATGTTAAGTTTGTCAACACGTTCAGTATCTTCAAACTCCCAAAGACTTTGTGTGGTTCAGAATCTCCATACAGTTTGTGTAACTTTGTCCAGGAAGTTGAACTTCAGTATTAACATACTTGTTCATTGAAACATAGCAGAGAGCAGGTCTAAATAGAAAATACTGAATTCTGTTACTATGAAGCTTAATGTGACAGAGTAAATCATATTCAGAGTTGTATCCACACTGATGCAGTGCCTTAAGGGGTATGCTTAATATTTTGGGAGAATTCACTTCAGCTAGGTAGCTGGATAACTTGGAATATTAAAGGCCAGAAGAGCCTGTGTTGCACAGATTTGCATTCTTCTATATAGATAAGTGGGGTAGTAAGTGAAAACACAGAGTGAGGTTTCCAGGCCTACCAGGGGCTAGACTGGGGTGGAGGATAGGTTACAAGAGATGCTTCTGTTGTATGCTTAAGGGACATAGTAGTAAGATGGACTTTAGTTGGATAGTATAGGCTCTCTGAAAATTTTAAATAATGGAGAGGTTGTTACGATTTGCCTCTTTTGGATCACCAACATCACCAGTAAAGCTGCTTCTCCCCTTCATTCCTTGTTTCTCAATTTTCTTATCTCGCATCCTTGCTGGCAACAACACTGTATGCTTCTAAATTGCCAGCATCTTCCCAAACAACTTATGAACTCTTATTTTTCTTAAA
Source organism: Serilophus lunatus (assembly GCA_013399895.1). Classification (NCBI taxonomy): domain Eukaryota; kingdom Metazoa; phylum Chordata; class Aves; order Passeriformes; family Eurylaimidae; genus Serilophus; species Serilophus lunatus. The sequence goes on from VXBA01001184.1 coordinate 934,938, forward strand.
TAATATTTTTTAAAGGAATTGCTTAGTTTCCTTTCAATATCATACACACCTGTGTGGGGTGCCCATGTCCAGGCACTGGCCATAGGGCTGCAGGCACCTCTGTGAGGACAGGCTGAAGTTGCCCCACACTGGACTTGGCTGGTCCCAGATAGTCCCAGCTCCAGCTCCAGCTCCAGCCAGTGTCAGTGGCCCCACCAGGCACAGCCCAGCACCTCCATCAAGATAGTGAGGCCTTGGGGAAAACCTGCTAAATGAAGGGCAGAAAGCCCACACAGGCAGAGGAGGAATGAACAGCAGAAATGTGAAAAGGTCAGGAGTCAGAGAACGGGAGCCTCAGCCACCAGAGCTGGTCTTCCCAGCAGCTCAGGGAGAGGATAATGACAGAGCAGACATTCACACTGCAGCCCATGAAGGACACAACCCTGGAACCAGGGAATATTCCCTGAAGGAACTGCCACCCATGAGAAGGACCTGCACTGGAGTGGTCTCCTGACAAGAATGCAGCTGGTGCTGTCATAGTGCTCCTGCACTGGTCCAAGGTTTTCCTGAAGGACCACAGCCTGTGGAGAAGACCCAGGCTGGAGTGAAGGAAATTATGAGGAGGAAGGTGCAGCAGAAAGGAACTTTTATGGACTGGGTGCAACCCCCCATTCCCCTTCCTTCACCACTGGGTGGGGGTGGAATTAGAAAAGTTGGTAAGAAGTAAAGAAGTTTGAGGGAAATGAGTGGAGGCTGGTGTTTGCATTTTTGCCTTTGTTTCTCATTATCCACCTTGATTTTAATTGGAAATAAATTAAATAATCAAGTCTGTTTCAAGTGCAAGAGTAATTAGGAAGTGATCTGTCTTTATTATGAACACAAGATTTTTAATTTTCTCCCTTGTCTTTTTGAAAAGGGTTGATAGTGGCTGGGTAGGTGTGTGCCAGCCAGATCAGATCAACCTATCACAATACTGCACTACTTGTTAGTTACAGGATAAAAAACTTAATGGAACCAGCCAGTTTTCACAAGTTTGAAGTGGTATACTATTTGTATTCAGCGTTACTTCTAAAATTCAGTATTTATTACTTTTTACAGCACATAAGTTTAAGTCCTCATTATATGTGAATATTTATCTAGAAATTTGCTAATGAAGTGTACTGGTTTGAGGGGCCTGGGATCGTGGGGGGTGGTCAAAAAGGGCTTTTGGGATGATTGTAAGAAACCCCACTTACCTGAGTTAAAATTCCATTTCCCTTAAGCTGCAGGGGGGTGTGGGGGGAAGCTGGGACCAGGGATGTCCTTGCTTTTGCTCGCCGTTCCTGGGGGTTGCTCCTGCCACCCCCTGGCCGGGACCGGGGTGGTGGGCTGCGGGGGGAAGGGGTCTCTTGCTTCAGCTGCTCTCCCGGGCTTTGGAGAGGGAACAGCAACGGCTTCTTGTTTCCCTGAGGCCACCTCGAGATGAAGCGGGGATGGGACTGGGGCCGGAGCCAGGCGGCAGCTCACCGCCTCCGCCACTCCTGGGAGCACGGGAGCCGATCACCAGCCGTCTTGTGCAGTGTGCACGGTCCCTCAGTCTCAGCTCAGGTGGCACAGGTGGCAGCCCTGCCACCGGCCCAGCCAGGATGGCCCTGGTCCTGCTTCTTCACCCTCCCCCTGCCTCCACTGTTCCTGGGGGAGGCCCCAGGGCGGGCGCAGCAGCCCCGGGCCGGCCCTGGCTGGGAATTTGAGCACAACTGCCGCTTCTGGACAGCAATGGGGGGCCGTCCCTGGCACTGTGTTGGCGCTGGGGCATCTCTAAGGTGCTGCAGCCATGGAAACAAAGATGGCGCCTAATGGCTGAGACTCGTGGCTCTTCGTCGGGAAAACACCGGAAACCGAGGCGGGGCCCGGCCAGCTGGACGAATGGGAAGCCGGCTTGGCCAGGAAGAAGGCAACGAGATCCACGCGAGAACAAGAAGGCTTAAAAGTCGACGCAAGGGGCCCGCCCTGCTCTCTCCTTCTTTGGCTGCCTCTGCAAGGAGAAAGATCACAGCTCTGGTCCCCAGCGCCTGCAGGCCCCCCACGGCAGGATTCCACCCATTTCTCTCAACACAAAAGCCGTTTCCAGCTTGCTAGCAAGTATCCTTCGGAGAGGGGGAGGGAGGGAGTTGTTTTTTACCTCTGTTTGTGTTTTTCAGAGAGACTGAAAGACCAGAAGTGCTTCCAAAGAGAGAGAGAGAAGGGAGAGACAGATTTCCTACTCTTCCCCCCTGCTTTTTTTTTTCAGCTAGTCATTTAGCTGAGAAGAGCAATTCCCTTTCTTTTTTTGTTTTTTTTCCCTTTTTGTGTTTTTTTTTCCCTTGTGTGTCAAGTGTCCCTCTGTGTAATTCTGGGGTCTCCTGTGGGTTATCCCTACTTCCCTAATTTAAACCCCTTGTAATAAATTGTTCACCTGCTACAACTCTATTCATTTTTCCATCACTTTTATTGAACCTGCCCCCTGAATACTAAAAGGTGGATTAAACCACCACAGGAAGCCAAACTGTAAGCATCCAAAGTAGGGCTCACATCTGAAATGCTTGTATTAAAAATAGATCTCTATGCCCATGCAATTATTTTAGCCTACTAGACTAACAGAAAGATATTTTGCATTGCTTGCAATTAAGTTGTGGGCTGCACAACAGGTATTACTGAATAAAATACTTTCTGACTCTGACACCTATTGGCCCAGCAAGGCTCATGTCCATACATGCAACCTCTTTTCTACTCCTAAACTAGGTAGCCATCCCATGCTGCAGTAAATGGGTGTGAGGCTAGGGTTTACCAGGGTGTTCATTTTATAATTATAATGGTTTTCAGCTGTAATATCTATGATGAAAGTAAACAGGAAGATGTATCAAGTGTCTGGTGTCTGAATACAAGATTTGTATTACTGATGAAAATATGAGCATAAATTCTGTGTATGCAAATGTTGTGCTGCCTCATTTTTTAATATTTGTCCTAACCTTTCTGCAAAATAACCTGTCTGGATACAGATGAAGAGAGAATACAAGGTTAGATGCAATTGCTACTTTTCTTCCTCCACGTTTTAAGAAATCCTTTCAAATCCAATATAACTATTGCTTCACCTTGACAAGAAGCAGTGATTACTCTTTCTCCTTGCACTTTTATTAAAGAAAATCTCAGTAACTAATTTCATTTCCATCTCTTACATGTTCTCTCATGTGATGCCTTCTTATTCTTCTATACTAGAGTGATCTTATTGTGTCTTGTGAGGAAGTGCTTTTTTATGACAAGTAGAGTGTCACTGGACAGAAAAAGCTTTCTAGAATAATCTTCAGTGTTTTAACACTGAGTCTGTTGCATTACTTCAGCAGAAAACTGCAGAAAACAGATACAATATCTGTTTTGTAGACATCTAGAGGACAGAAGATATTGTTTCTCTTAGTTATATGTCTATAAACAAACAAAATTCATATTTCCTCTAATAAGTATCTCTCCAGAACAATGTACCTTTTCCATGATGCTCCAAATATCCTGCTGAAAAAAATAAAAATCAATATGCATTGATAATCTCTTCCAAAGATTTCTCAACTAAGAACATAGCTTTAACATTTAAAGCGTGGTATCTCCTTGCCAACATATGAAGCAATAAAGCTGGTTGAAACGTTTCAGAATTTTGATGATCAGAACATGTGAAACAAAATTTCACACTTCAACCATTTTATATATTTTAATGTGTTATGTATATATAAATATCATTTTTCCATCTTTATTCTTTTTTCAGCAAGACTTCCTCAAAAATCCATTGACGCTATAAAGCTTAGAGAACGAAACTATTACCCTGTTGAAGCTAGTCTTTTTTTGTCATTGACTGTGTGCATCCAGTGTTTTTTCCATTTCCTCCTCAAATTAATTTATACTTCCTTCTGCTTATTTTGGGTAGGAAGTATGTAATTAGAAAGGCATAGTATACAAGTGATTAGTCTAAATTTTGAAGAACTTGGGGGAAAAAGGGATATTGTAGTTTATACTTTTCTAATTGGTTATTTCTACATCTCAAGCATCCACTCAGCTTGTAGCCATGATTTTGATAATAATTCAGAATTATAAAGTACTAGTATTTATTTTTAAGCATCCATCTGTAGTTTTATTCTAACAGTACGTCTCAGTACTTGAACTTAAAAATCAGAAAAATGCCAGCCGACATAGCTACATATTTGAAAGGTGCACATACTTGCATATCCTATATCAGCAAATTCTTCCTAATTAAAGTAAAAATAGAAAACACAGACACTGTATGTACTAGCGAAATAAGGCTGATTAAACACATTCACTTCTCAAGCACTGAACCTCTTAACAGTTAATTGGATTGACATCTTCCCAAAAGAGATGCTCCAGCAGGTGGCTTTTGAATTCAACAGAAGTCTACAACTGCAAATCATTGATCAGTGAAAGATCCCACTGATTGTCTCTAGTCCTGCATCAAGACTTACACTGTATGAACATGATCATGATTTGAGAGCCCTGGTACACAGCCCAGCATCTATGGACTATCCCCACATATGCACTCTGTGGAAGGAGTTTTAATTTCTAGAGCGATAAAACATCAGGTAATTCTGGTACAGAAGAAGCCACTATTTTTTTCCTCAGAAACACACAGAGATGTGTTCAGCAGCCTTATGGCCTCAGCTCTAAAGGAAATCACACAATTTGCAGGAACCAGTTATTAGGTAACTTCCATTGTAGATTGCAACACATTGATGCCAGTGGGACTGCACCAGAAGAAATGAAGCACAAATTGTGAAGCTCATTTATGCTCATCCACAATCCTATTTCCTCCTTTCAGCTGGAAGGTAGAACTTTGCTTTTTATATCTATTATAAATCATGTTTCTTTCCATTGCCTGCAAGCTTGCTAGATATTTCCAGAGGCATAAACAGAATCAAGCTAAGACAACTGCTTGTGCTGTTAGTAAAAATGTTTTTCTTTCCCCCCGTTTTTAACTCTTCATGAAAAACTCTTTTAAAAGACCCCTTACTCTTCCTAAAAGTAAGAACATATTTATGATTTATTGCAATATAGGTTTGATTTAAGTTTTATTGAAGTTTTTCAAAATACAAAAGTTTTCTTTAAATTTGGTTTATTTACTTGCTCCTAGTACTTTAGACAAATTCTTTTACCATTGGCTGTCAAATTAAATATTCCTTCTGTAGAAGAATACAGAATTAATCTGTCAGGACTGACACCATTTCTTGCACAGCTCCTCACTTTTACTATACTATTAGAAATAAGAAATAAAAAGTTTTTGTTGGCCAAAACTGGGGTAAAGCACATTTTACAAAAAAGAGCCTCTTAGAGCTCTACCCTTAAGAACATAGGTTTGATTGGATCTGAAAAGTTCACTGTGTTCAGAAGATGTATTTATTAGTCTGATTGTTGTTATGTCTATTTTATATACACTTTGCCATGTTTTTCAACCTTTCATCCAACTGAATTGTAATTACTTCTGTAATTACTGGAAATATTGCTTACAGTTACACGACTTTATGAAAAATACACCCAATGCACTCCTGTTTTATGAGAATATCAAACTACTACAAAATGAACACTTTTAGTGTGAAAGACAGAAAATGAAGTCTGAAAGGAGCATCAGGAGGAGAAAAAAAGTATTTTAAAAAAATTTAACCTATCTATTCCAAACTGTGCTCAAAGGTCACAAGTATTTAACTTCGGTAATCTAATGATGAAAGTGTAAAATGCAGACAGAAGGAAAATTCGTAAGGAACAGGACTTTCTTTTTACCTTAATAAAGAGTTTTTTCTTGTAGCTACTTTCCAATTGTAATTAATTATGTACCTTGCCCTTTACAGTGCAGGAAAAACAACTCCTTGCAATTTTCATTACAGAAATTACTGAGATGACAGTCACCTTGTGCCAGGGCTTCTCTTTCTCTTGTATTGCCATACTTTTTCCCTTGAGCTGTGTTCCAATGCAGAGCGCACGAGTGCTAGCTGCTGACAGAGGGCATGATGTCTGCATTAGATGGAAAATTCATGCAGAACTTGCAACACAACTATTCACACAACTATTTCTTTATGTAAGATTACAGAGTTAAGATATTGCATACAATAAATGGACAGTTATGGAAACTTTCTTGAGAAAATTTTCTAAATGCTCCTATTGCTTATTCATGGAGGGAAAAATGTCTTAAGTGTTCAAAGAAAACTCCATAAGCACATAGGTGTCCACTTCAGTTAAAAACCAATTTTAGTACTGTTGATAAGTTTTACACCATGCAAACAGCCCAAACAGTGACTAATATCATCAAAAAGTCTGATGTTGGAGTTGACTTCTTCCTACACTTGTTCCTACTCTTTACTGCAATTTACAGAACAAGAATGACATCCAATACTCTTCTTACAGTTGATGTAAGTGAAAAGTGGATTTTAAATGCTTTTAATAATTCAAGGAGGGAAAAAAAAAAAAAAAAAAGCCCTGTATTCAGAAAGAGTAGCAAAGTTTATTTTGAGATTTTGTGCAGAGAAAATGATGTGGTATGCAAAGAGTAGAAATCAAAACCAGCAAATTACATGATCCTGGTTGAAATTACTTGCCTTTGAGTTGAAAGCATTGCCTTTGCTTTTTCAGCTGCAATATGCCTTTTAAGGCTAGTTTGCATGCATGTAACATTCCAGAATAAAAGGCTGCGATGGTAATGATTTAATGATTATAGTATGAAGCAGTCTGAAGTTCATTAAAGGCTGGAGCTAAGCTAAAGTTAATACTAAAGTCTAGGCACAAGAAGACTTAATTTTTAAGAAAGATTTGAAGTTTTTGCTTCCTGCTTTCTTTTTTATTTTCTTTTTCTTCTCCAGTCAAACACATAGGAGAGAATAGTTAAAGTCTATCGAACAAGAGAATCAAAGGAAATGATTCTTCACATATGTTCAGCTGGCTATGAGTAGGTGTTCGTTTTATCCATAAGCTACCAGGAGCCACATCTTCTACAGTATATAGACCTGCATATGTCAGTAAATGGAAATAATATTTTCTAAGATGTAGCAAGATACCTAGCTACTACCGATTTCAGATTGCTAATCAGGGTATCTGCTAGAGAGTAGGGAAAAAAAAATGGGAGGGGGGACAGGAAGAGGGAAGGATGGGAATGTATCAAATATTTTTCTTTAAACATAGGATTTAGAGCGAGTAAGAAGAGAAGGCAACCACCGTTGTAAAGGACAGAAAAAGACATTCTGGTTGTCATATTATATGCTCCCAACAGGAGACCATTCTTGCAAGTCATTAGTTTATACTTCTCAGTACACAAATAAAACCCTACAGGCATTTCCTTTTACATTCCTCTCACACATTTCACTGTCAAGAGGAGAGAAAGCAAGGTAACACTTTAAGCTTGCCTTTCCTGTATCAAATTGTTTTATCATTCAGATCCTTTCTCCTCCTTGAAAAGTTCATACTAAAAAAAATGTTTATACTGGTGTAAAAGTATAAGAGAAAGAATGAGTTTACCGGTCTACATAACCTAAATTTTCAACTGATAGGAGACTGCATTTTCATTTTCATTAGAAATGGTATGCATTTTACCGATCTAGATATCAGTTGAGTATGGGAGACATTGCCATACTGGTGAAAATTGGCTAAGATTGAGATATTTGCTTTTGTGGAGTATTAGAAAGCAAGAAATATGAAAAGCACTTTGAGACCAGAGAAACTAGCTTGGGGGAGGTTTACAAGTAGATCTTTTCTAGAACTGGTCTTAAGGTTAATCTTTTTAATACGCTATCTGATGTCCTTGGCACAAAGTAGAGGAGTGGGTTAATGAGATTTTCTGATTAAAAAGAATTGGAGTCATCATCCGTATAGAAAAGAACTGGAAATTCTCTTCCATATAGGAAAAAATTGGATGACCTTGAGGATAGTGATAATAGAAATGAAGTGAAATTCAATAGCTTGTGAACTTAAGGCTAAACAACAGTAATTGATGCCACAATGCAGAGGGTGAGTCTGAAATAAATAGCAGAGAAAAAGAACATGGGTAAATAAATCTGTTACAGGACGACTTCAAATCATTGATATGAAAAAGTTCTGAAAAACAGTAAACACAATCTAAAACTGTTTCAGGCTTGATATTTTCAGGGAAGAAAGTGAATTTTTAATGTCACTATAATAGACCTTAAGGTCTTACTCTCATCTGCAATACTGTTTATGTCAAGCGTGGTCATTCTGGTTCAAGGTAAATTAACTCGAAATAAAACAGATAAAAAATTCAACCAAAAATATCACAAAGCCTATTTTAGGAGTTGATATTAAATGAGCACAGTTCTTTCAACTCCAGTAAAATGAAAGCTGAAAAAGGGATATAATTGCACTGCATAAATACATCAGACAAAAAAGCATACTGAAGTCAAGAAGCTACAGGACAATGTTTACATAGAAACAAATGAATATATTAATAATTAATAATATTAGCTTGGAAATTATAAGATAATTTCTAGACGGAGTGAAACTATGGAATAGAATTTCAATGGAATTAGTCGGGGGAAAAAACAATCTGGACATTACAGATTAACTTGGTCAGCTTAATTAAAGGTTTTTATTATATGTTTGTCCATGATAGGTAAGGACTGGATTTACACACTTAGAACATCCTTTTCAATAAACTCCAGTTTACTAGGCTACTTGACCATGAGCTGATAATGCTTCTCCTTTTTTTTTACAAAATATTGATTCATTACCACAGTCTTTCAGACCCATAAAACGAAATCTAACACCAGTCAAAACACCTATTGAAAAGAATCCTAAAACCAACTGAAATTCAAACTAATATTGCTAATGCAAACAGAACACCACTCTCCTCTGGGAGGGTATGTCATTACAAAATTATGGAACATTATGATGGGTTGACCTTGGCTGGCTGCCAAGTGCCCACCAAGCTGCTCTGTCACTTCTCCTCCTCCACTGGACAGAAGGTGAAAAAAACTATGATCAAAGGCTTGTGGGTTGACATGAGGCAATTAGTATCATGGGCAAAAGAGGCTTGACTTGGGGAAAACTGAGTGTGTTACCAATGACAATCAGTGCAGGATAATGAGAAGCAAAACAAATCTTAAAAAAACCCTTCCTCCCACCTCTCCCTCCTTCCTGGGCTTATCTTTATTCCCAATTCTCCAACTCCTCACCCTTGGGCTCCATCTCAGACAGACCCAATACAACAGGGCATGGTGAATGAAGGTTGTGTACAGTTAATCACACATTGTTTCTGCTGCTCATTCCTCCTTAGAGGAAAACTCCTCATACTCTTCCCCTGCTCCATGGCAGACACTCTTTCACAAGCTCCATAGAATCACAAAATCATAGACTCATAGATCATGCTGTGTTGGAAGGGACCCATCAGAATCATTGAGTCCAGCTCCTGGCCCTGTGGAGGATGCCTCAAGAGTCACACCAAGTCCTTGAGAGCGTTGTCCAAACGCGTCTTGAACTCAGGTGACCATCGGCCTGTGACCATTTCCCTGGGGAGCCTGTTCCGGTGCTCAACCATGATATGGTAAAAAACCTTTTCCTGATATCTAACCTAAACCTCCCCTGACTCAACTTCATGCCATTTCCTGCTTCCCCTCGTGAGAATTTGTAGACCATGAAGTCTCTCCTCATTTTCCTCTTCTCCAGGATGAACATACCAAATGTTCTCAGCTGCTCCACATATGGCTTCCCCTCCAGTCTCTTCACCATCCTTGTGGCCCTCCTTTGGACATCATCTAACAGCTTTAGAGAGCTTTCTTATATCATGGTGGCCAAAACTGCCACAATAATCCTGCACCACAGTGTACAGCAGAACAGGACAATCTCTTCCCTCAGATGACTAGTGATGCTTTCCTGATACTCCCCAGGACACGGTTGGCCCTCCTGGCTTGCAGGGCACTGCTGACTCATATTCAACTTGCCATCAACTATGACCTTTAGGTTCCTTTCTCCAGTGTTGCTCTCCAGCCTCTCATTCCCAAGTCTGTACACATAAGAAGGTTGTCTCTTCTCCTTCAACTTCTCCAACTGCATCCCACAGGCTACAGTTCTTCACAAACTGCTCCACTGTGAGTCCCTTCCATAGTGTGCAGTCCTTCAGGAACAGACTGCTCCAGCCTGGGTTCCCTGCAGAGCCACAGGCCCTGACAGCGCACCTGCTCCAGAGTAGGCTCTTTTTCCCTAGCTACACAAGTCTTGCCAGAAGCCTGTTCCAGTGTGGGCTTCCCACAGGATCACAGCCTCCTTTAGGTGTCCAGCTGCTCAGGCGTGGGGTCCTCCATGGGCTACAGGGACTTTTGCCTATGCCACCATATTCTTCCCCAGGGGCTGAAGGGAAATCTCTTCTCTGATGCCTGGAGCACATCCTCCCCCTCCTTCTGCACTCACCCTTGGGTCTGCAGGGCTGCTTCACTCACTCATATTCTCACTCCTCTCTGCAGCTGCGATTTCCTGCACAGTAACTTTTCTTAGTTATCTGTTACCCCAGCGACTTTACCACCATCACTGATGGGCTGGGCTTTGGTCAGCAGGGGGTCCATCCTGGAGCTAGGTGGCATTGGCTCTATCAGACATTGGGGAAGCTTCTGGAGCTTCTCACAGAAGCCATCCCTGTAGCTCCCTGCTTCATGCGAACCAAGTACAGACCTATTAATATTATTGTGTTCAAATGATGGGGTCTAATTCTCATTAAATAAAAACATGTAAATTTTTTGACACTAATAAACATCAATTAAAGTTTGATACATTTCCATGGAAATATTCATAGCACGAATTTCTACTTGAACAGAAACTACTGTTTATGTCATGGTGTTCAAAGTAGGTATGCCACACATTAAATTGCAGAAAGACTGACCAGTCAGCTTCAGAGAAAGTCCTCATTGCAGAAGACTAGTTATATAATTAGGAGGATATCAAATAGCAAGATATGCAGTACATTCCAATTTTCACAGGACTAACTAGAATCAAGGAGATGTATTTAATTACCTGTGACAAACAGTAAATTTTGCATTAATAATTAAACTGACATTTAAATGTTCACATTTAGCTTTTAAGATAATCTTCTCTGAGACATATATATGTATCTCTGTTGTAATTATAGCACATTCGCTTCATTTAATTGATGCTTTTAATCTAAAAGGTTATGTTTTAAAACACTTTCCTCTAAAACACATACTGGGCATGAATTATTGGCAAGACAGCAAAATTATTCTGAGAACTGTAAATCAACAGAACATAAAAAGAACTGGGCACTGATATTTATTTTAAGATAAAGTAACAAAAAGTTATCTCTGATTATATGTCTAAGCATTCTAATAAGTGATCTGCTTTCAAAAGGTACACACATAGAGAAGATGCTGGCAACTACCAATACTTCAAAGAAAAAAATTAATTTGGCAGATACTTATTTTACTCAAATAGAATTGGATCTAACTATAATCAAAGCCAACTGTAAAAACATTTCACTGTTTTTTTTCAGTCTTTCTTAGTTTAGACACTGAGACATAGAAGGTTGATTTTCATCGTGCTTTTTATAAGTCCTGTTCAAATTCAGTGGGATTTAGTTAAAAAAACCCAATGCTCTGTTAAAAATATATATTTTTAAATGTTGTATCAATAAACAGTACTTCTCAACAGCACAGTCTGATAAGGTTGCGATTGATCTCTGGCATCATTTAGTCCAAACTCCCTGCTAACACAGGGCCAACAGGAGCTGGTTGACCAAGACCGTATCAGTTTTTTATCTCCGTGATGGGAAACTCCACAACTTCTCAAGGCATTTTGTTCTAGTGCTTTTCACTCCTAGAGTAAAAAGTTGTTTCCTAATGTTCACACAGAGCCTCCACCATTTCAGTTTGTGCCCATTGCCTCTTGTCCTGCTACTAGATACCAGTGAAAAGACTCAGGCTTCATCTTCTTCGTACTCTTCCTTCTGGCATTAGTATACATTAGAAAGATCCCTGAGCCTTTTTTTTTTTTCTGTAGGCTGAGCAATTTCAGCTCTCTCATCCTTTTTTTATAAAAATAATACTCTTAACCATGTGTGTGGGCTTCATGGGACTTCCTCCAATATGTCCCAGTATCTCTGAGGAGCCCAGAACAGGACACAATACTCCAGCTGTGACCATACTAGCAGTGAATAAAGGGGAAGGATCATCCTTCTCAACTTGCTGGCCACTTTTGATTAACTTTTAAGAATACTTCACTTTTAAGATACTTTTATTACCAGCTGTGAAATTAAGACTTCCATATTTAATAAACAGAAAAAGACTGTAGAGATTAGAAAGCCGTTTCACATGTAGAGGAAGAGGTAGATGAATCTCATTGCCCATTATCCTAGGCTGAATTTGTAACTTCAATGCAGCAGTATCATTATTTAGTTCCCCTTTCTTGGGCATTATTACCACTTTACAATTAAAATGAGTACTTACTGGATCAGATATTACCATGTGAAAAAAAAATCTGCTTTTTCTACCTAAAGTCTGCTACCTTCTAGATGATATTAAAAAATGACATATTTATCTCTCCACAAAGATTTAGCAGTGCCCTCCTGCTGCTTACCAGCCTAGTAGATCTATATACTTCTGTTTTAAACAGTCTAGATATTTCCATCTTCGTTACTAGATAGTGTCAGCAATAAAGGGATAACGAAGTACAAAATGCCTTAGTAGATGTTCAATGCAGATTTTGAGAAGATCATAAGGCTTTATGCAAGCAATGCATGAAAAAAAAAATAAAGAGAATCCATTTTAGAAAGAGTATTGAGCATTATTATAAGAAAATAAAGCAATTAGAACCTTGCAGTTAGAGCAGTGTGCTAAGTAAAAGTCTGGTTGTTTTTCTGAAAAAGGGTCAGATAGTTTAATAGGAAACTGTATAGGCAGAAAGATTTTAACAGAGAAGTTTTAGAAACCAAATTGATTATAATGAATAAACAATCTATATTTACCTGTATTGTCAAAGGAAGACACTCCAAAAATTACAAGCCAGGCACAATAAATCATGAGACCTTTTTTTTTTTTTTTTTTTTTTTAGAAAAAGGGAGAACTCATGAATTATAGGACATCTTATAGATTGAATTATTTTATTTCCCATCTGATATAAATGTGTAAGAATGATGATCTTGGATTTTCTCCACAATCTGAAGGGCAAAGGACTTGATAAAATACTGACAATTGATAGCATTGTGAATCTCTTTACAAGCAATGTTTTATTTAAAACCATAGTTCCCATGAATAAGCTAAGAACTTGGTTCAACATATTTCTTCCATGGGATGGAGCTTCAAATGAAACATTGAAAAGCATGAGACTGAGGATCAAATCATAACAGAAAACACTAATTAAAAAACTCCACTTGTTTGTTTGCGGTTTTTTCCTTGCATCACAGTAGTATTACAGAATTTAAAGGTTCTACTGAAATCTTGTAAAGAATTTGCAGAGAGTATTTTTTTCTTGAGAAAACTGAAACTGTTTTTAGGGAAACCAACTGTTACAAGGGCAGTCTGACAGATAGCTTATAGGCAGTTTCTATTGCCCTCCAGTGGGTTTTGAAAAATCGATATTCAAAGAGTGTGAGAAACTTGTGTTAAAACAAAGAAAAAAAAGCACCAGCTTTTTTCTATGATATTAACATCCTATCTTCCAATTTTTTTCTTGCTAATAACAGGGATGATTAGAGGTTCTGAACTACTCTTCCACTATGCCTACTCTTTCCTGGAAATAAAATTCTGTGTGAAACAAGACTGGAGTCAAATATGATTTTTTTTTTTTGTCTTCTCTAGAAGAGGAAAGTCTTATTTCCAGATGAACATTTTTCTGTCCCTTCTCTGTGAGGATTTCCATTTGTTAATTAGATAAGAGTGCAATAGAGATAATGTATTTATTGATGTAATGGGTTAACCTTGGCTGGCCGCCAGGTGCCCACAGTCTCTTTAACCCCTTTTTCCCCCTGGAAGTCAGGCAAGGGGAAAAGAATACGATGGCAGACAGTGGGTTGAGATAAGGCAGTTTACTAAAGCAAAAATTAAAGCAAAGCAAAGCGAAGCCCGCGCAAAAGCAAAAATCCTAATCTAATCTCTACTTCCCATCCGCGGCGATGACCGGCCACATCCAAAGAAGTAGGGCTTCAATGCGTGTAGTGGCTCTCTCAGTAAGCCACCATGGGAGACTGTGCATGCCCCCCCCCTTCCTGCTTCTCCCCAGCTTTATATCTGAGCTGACGTCATATGGTATGGAATATTCCTTTGGTCAGTTTGGGTCAGCTGGCCCACTTGTGTCCCCTCCCAAAATCCCGCCGTCAGTTGGGGAAGGGACACTACAGTCCCAGTACTGTGCTCAGCAGTAGCCAAAACACTGGCGTATTATCAGCACCACGCCAGCCACCAATGCACAGCACAGCACTGTGAGAGCTGCTGTATGGGAAATGGGCTCCATCTCAGACAGACCCAATACAATTGAACAGTGTAATTCTTTGGAAACAAGATACCGATGACATTTAAAAAATAAATAAGCAAAATTCTACTCTGTGGAAGTCAAATGGCCTTTTCTTGCTATTTGTGATGGTAATTGCATTTTTTGCAATGATTGTTCAAAATAACCTCTATGTGCACAAGTCCAAAAGAAATTGGTTTATATGAGGATCACTGACAGGTGAATGAAATTGCTATAAACTTAGGAGATATTTTTCAACTATCCTGGATAGGACTCTATAGACCCTGCTTCTCTCTTTTGAAATTTTTGCCAATAATTTATTACTCTGAAAAGCGAATGTGCTCTCCTTGAGTCATAGGCCTGTTCCTTGCCAGAACTACTCATAAATACAGGAGTAGACTTCACACACTGTGAAGATCAGGCACCAGTCTGACTTCTACAGATGAATTAGAAATACAAACGACCTGAGATTTTTAGAATTGTATGAATTTTGGCATTGAAATTATTTATTTGCAAACACCTCGGTTTTTTTGATTTATTTTTTTTTCCTTCTGGAGAAGTTAGAACACTATAAAAGTGTGTTATCTACCTGAATCAACTTTAAATACTAGTCAAGCTTAAAATGAAAATGAGACCTTTAATTTTAGCAAAGTTTTGTCAACTTCTTAATTGGCCTTTCACAGCTAGGCAGGGTGTTACAGAAGAAAAGTATGAAAGAAGAAAATATGTCCTGTCATTTAATCCTAGTGTCCAGCATCTTGGTTTAGATGACATTTACAGTTTCCTGAAGTTTTCTATCAGCTGTAGAAGCTAAGATAATTGTCAATGTTCAACCTAACCCTAGGCAGTGTCTTTTAGAAACAGATTTCAAGTTTAGAAGACCTGCCTACTTCTTTTGATGAGACTGCCTCTGAGAAGGCTATGCTGCCTCTCTTTGTCCCAAATCTATACATTCTCTTTCTCTTACACATAGTTACATCTAATTTGAAGTGGTGGTGCCATATGACACAAATGTGAGAACTTCTATTCCCCTTCCCTAGATGTCTCAGTTTTACAAACATAATTTGTTCTTTACTCAGCATACCCTCTTAGATTAAACGGTTTTCCTAGGAGTCCTGACCTTTTCAAAGCAGCTGCTTCATTTTAAATTTCTGTTATTGAACAAGAAGTTACTCTAGCCTCCATTTTATCAAATTTGCTGTCTCTGGTGAACTCACCATAGAGACCACACAAATATGTTAATGTTCAAGGTGCAAAGGAAGAGAAAAGTCAGAAGACATGAAAAGCTAAGAATGTCATAAATCCCCCCCCACACACACCTGTACTTCCTTTAAGTACAATTATCCACTACTGGATGGTTGTGAGAGATTTTATTTATGAGAGGCTAGCAGTTAGCTGGAAAAGCGAAAAAAATGAGACACAGAAGAAGAAAAGGCTAGAAAACAAGGCTGATGTGTAGAGTCTAAATAAGGAGGAAAAGCAATTTGGAAGTAAACCATATGTGGCAAGAACTGTTTAATCATTGTTGCAGGAAGTTTTAAGAATGGTGAGTTGGCTGTACTGTTCAGGTTTGGGCTATAGCTATAGTGGGTTTTTTGTTTTTGTTTGTTTGTTTGTTTTTGTTTGGTTGGTTGTGTTTTGGGGAGTTTCATTTGTTGTTTTTGTCAGTGTTTTGTTTGTTTGTCTGAATGAGTTTCTGTGTGGTTTTGTGTTTGGTTTTGTTTTTTTCTTGGAAGCAACATTCAGGGGTAACATGAAGGGGAGGAGGAAGTAGCATCCTTCACCTGGTTCCTATAATTCCACGAACTGTAGAAGTCAGTATTCCCTGCCTATTTTCAATATATTTAGTATTATGTAACTTCATATATAGTCCTTTTTAAAATTAAATTAAATAGTCATAATATGAAAAATGTATCAATGCACATAATTGCAAAACTTAAATGTTGAGTAATTTGTGCTAAGTAGGACTCTGTATTTATTAAGTTTAGAGTGTTTCAACAATATTAGAAAATTAATTAGTAATTTCTCCCTTGAAAATACTGAGTTAATACTACCAGGAATTATCAACCTTTAAGAAAATTAGAGAATTCTTGTAAGCACACCATGCTAATTTAGAACATCTACCAATGAAGCTTCTCAAAGGCATATGAACATGACTAAATTTAGATTCTCTGAAGCCTTATAGACTACAGAAATATAATTATTCTTGATTTTAGAAAAAAAATAAAACAAAGAATTAATTGACATACCAAAGTCCCAAATAATTCTCAGGCTCCCATGAGGAAATTTAGGTCTCTTTTTCCTCCCTCTACTTTGTCTTGGCTCTTGACCGTGCTAAGAGTATGCCGTTCCCACATTCCTATTTCTTATCTGCCCAAATAAATTAAATGGCTCCCAATTAGTGACAAAAAAATTATCTAAGAATTTTCTAAATTGCCAGGCAGTAGAATATAACAGCTTCCCAGAAAAGGAGACTTGCATAACTTAAAAGCTAAATGAGCTATACAGTCTCTCTTAGCTCTTCTTCCTACTGTGGTCAAAAGTAGCTGTGGCTTGATTTCAGATATCATTTTCAGTAATTTCAATCTATGTGACAAAACAGACATTAGAGCATAAGAACATAAAATAAAAAATGCTAATCTTGCCACCAACCTTCATCTGACTTGTCCTTACAACAATGTGAAATTGCCATAGCTATTGCTAGTAAAAATACTTTTAAAGATGGTGAATGATTATGTATCTTATATAATGTTTGGCTGATGGTTTAATGTGCAAAATCATGTTTTTAAAAGTTTACTAAAGTTTGGAACTATTGGAACCAGAGTAATGGTATGGAAAATTAAAAATTGCTTGGTAACTAATTCAAAAATAAGGAAAAACAATGATATAAGTCTAGATGCAAACCAAATATTATTTTAGTAGCAGGTTTTTTTATTCATTCTTTTTTAAATTTATATATTGATACAGAATCAAATTTGTTGCACTTAGCGCTTCTTGAGAATGACACTCTTTGATATTTTGTTTGCAATACTATAAAATGTTTTTTGGTTTTCTTTGAATAGCCTTTTGCATGTGCCAGATATTCCTGCTTTTCTGCAATTGTGTAAGCATTCACAAGATGTATGTATTGGTGTCAGTGAATTCTCACTTCACTTCTGTAAGTAACACAAGATAATTCAAAACTACAGAATCTTCAGCTTGTTGTGGGATGGCAAAGGTTTGACTGGGTGGGTTTTTCACTGGAAGTACCGTGTGCATGGTACAATTGCTGTCTTTTCTTTCCAACTCATGTTTAATCAGAAATGTTTGCTTGCTGATGATAGCTTTCCACTGGAGGAGATGAACAGTGGGAACTCAATTATTCAGAAGTCTTCAGATCCCTAAGGACTAGAACCTGAATGTAGATGTCAAGATTTGTTGACCCAAATCTTCCAGTTCTGGATGAGAGGAGGTCAGGAAGGCTTTCTAAAAACACATCAAGTTTTCTACATGGAATCTGAAAGATTTACATGCTCAGACACCCACAAGAATTGAACACACAAATGGTACATTGAAATTTCTTTTAAAGGAGAACAAATCCTCAATCACACAAAGAAAAGAATCATAGCTTAATATTTTAATCCATGTTAGAACTCATTGACTAATCCAGGTAGTATAGATAGTTTCACAAGTTTTACCTGAGGCACATAACCTTCTATCTTAAGATTGATGGCATGAGACCGATCTCCCTGAGCAGCCTAGGCTCTGTCCAGTACAGCTATGACCAGTTGTTGGGCCTGTCGTGCATGATATTCCACTCCCAAGACTCCCTCACTCTTTCCTAGCTATTTAGACTGGTTGCAGGGCAGAATGCACTATCTGTCATGGGAATTTTTACCACAAGGTATCAGGAAAATAAATAGGAAAACAAATTGAAAAACACTTTAAGTTTTTACTTTATTCACAAACTCAGAGAGAATTCCTAATCATACTGAAAAAGGAACATATCTTTTCATCTGTATTCTCAAATTCTATGAGTTTTCTTACACAAAATGAGAAAAAAAATATAAATCAAGACTTAAAGTCTCAAAAGAACATTTTCAATACAGATCCAAGATTAACATGACATTCATTGTAGCAGAATTCCTGTATATCCACCAAATATAATGGATGAGTTACTAGATGTAGTAGAGAACTGCGTATGCAGGGCAAGAGAAAGAAGAGTAGAATTAAATGTGCAGCATGCCAAAAATGACCAGAGTCTTTACTTGCCCAGGAGCACATCTGCAATGCTTATATGAAAACTTTGTATTATATTCATTATCTGAGGATTTATCAGAGAGCAACTTGCATTCACTTCAACAGAAAATCAAACATCAGTTTAGAATGACAGCCAGCCAGTCAGTCTTCTGGGATATCTACTTAAATAGAAAATAAGAAAATGTAGCCAATCATTTTAATAACACTTTCTTTATTTTGCTATTTATGTTGCAAGGAAGATGAAGAAACAATGCTGTGGTTCAGTCCTTTCCTCAGTCATCCAGCTACCCATTTCTGCAAAGCAGGCCTAGAGAACTGCTGTAATGAGAGAGTGTATCAAGGATGGCTTTTGCACCATGGTCTAAGCTTTGTCTGTTCATGGTGAGTTTGTAAAGTACTCTATCGAGCAATGTTAAATGAAACTACTGCTACGAGAGTTAAGATACAGGTGAACAAATCAAAAGATATCTTAGCCTGCAGGGACATATCCCATCCATTTTCAAGGAGCATTGGCTGTTAATTTTCTGCTAATAATTCTTAGTGAAGAAGCGTAAGCTCCCTTGGGGCTGACTGTGGCAATAAAAATAAATGATGACAGAGAATGGAAATAAGATTAAAAAATACAGAGCAGAGTAGATAGAAAAGAGTAGAAGTAGAAAACAAACTGAAGATACTAATATTACTACTAATAATAGAAACCTACAAAAACCCCCACAGAAACACTCTCCTCTCCTCACAAAAACAAACAAACAAAAACCAAAAGATTTCCCAACTGAGTGCCCTAGAATAACAATGATTTTATCAGGAATTTATCATTGTGATAATTACAAGTTTTTTAACTGAAATTTTTTTGTTGAAAAAAGCTTTTCCAAACTCTTCTCTCCCTGCTATAATAAGGACACCTGTTCTTCTACACTGAGCTGAATATAGACTCCTAAAGTGTGTATTTTGACACATTAATCCATTAGAAACAAAGTTTTGCTCAGAGAGCACAAGGTAAGGTTACAGGCCTTTAGCTTGATTACAATACAAACGCTTAATAATATGATAATACATCTTCAGATTTCTTGCAAATACTGACTTGAGATGAGTGTTAAAGATCTACATCAACCCCAATTCCTTTATTGCCCTTTTAGACAATACTAAAAGCCCAAGTCCTTTTGTTCTCTCTGGGACCAAGATCCCTGCTTTCTGTCACAGAAATTGAAGAGAAAATGTGAACACTTACCAGAAAAAATAAATCAGGATTTAATCTTAGGTACCTTTTAGAACTTCTGTTCAGCTTTCAGACCAGACTTCAGACTTTAAACCTTGGTTTGCTTCTCTGCAAAATCCTTTGGACTTCGAAGAAGTTTTGTCTAAAGAAAGAAAGCCTTAAAAATCTAACTTAACATTTAGATTCGCAGTATAATATAATGCAATTGTGTATTTGTTTCTGTATGATTTAATCCAAGAATATAACTTTTATATTATTGTCATATGAATATATTTTACTCTATGGATACAGTGAAAGACATGGTGAAACTGAATGGAGAATTTTTTGCCATCTCATTCCTCCTCAGATAATTCTTTGGCAGTGAGTTTGCTTTACTGTTTCTTGTCAAAGCACTGACAAAGGGACTCTGAACATAAATTTGTGTCTGTAGTTTAGTTAAATTATACTAAACATATTGATTTATGCTTCTGTATGAGATCCTTGGAATTTTCTGAACCTTCTTTTGAAAGCTCAGCTGAACAGAATGCATTGGTTGCTAAAGAAAAGTCCAATGTACTTGCTTATGCACTTAAGTGGACTGCAAAATTAAAGAGGTGGTATTTTGGTCTTTTAAAACCACTACAATTTACAGAAAAGCTGGATTTTCCCTACAGTTGCTGGAAGCCAGTGGGGCACTCTGAGAAAATACGAATAGAGAGATACATAGCTGTGGAATGTGAGTACGACTCATTGTAAAATCAAGTTCTCCTGAGCGAAGAGTCTGCTTATAAGCTGACTTCTAAGTACTACAGATTTTACCTTGACTGTGGCTGTGGAGATGGGCCTCAACATTGATTCCATGGTTGAGATTAAAGCTCTAATATGTGCAAAATCAAATGAAGAATATGTTCTAAACCACCTCTAGTTTTCTTGAGAGTGTTTAATTTCTGCCATTTTTTCTTGACTTTCTATCTTCTTTCCAGTGTTTCTAGTTCCTCTTAAAGGATTTGATCTTTGGTTCATCTTCAGGGGGTTTTCTCAAAGTCATATTTCAACCCTGTTGCATTCCATGTTCACATGGAACATGTCTTCAGCCTTGGGAGTGAACATGTCTTTCCAAATGTTTGCTAGGTCAAGGCTTTAAGTGCATTCAAAAGAGTCAGTGTAAGCTGCATGATGATTTTCTGGAAAAGAGAACAAGAAAACTTTTCTGCCCAGAGAAGCTGTGGATGCCCCATTCCTGGAAGTGTTCGCAGTCAGGTCATGGAGCAACCTGGTCAAGTGTAAGGTGTCCTTGCTCATGGCAGGGGTGTTAGAACTAGATGATCTTTAAAGTCACTTCCTGCCCAAAATGGTCTATGATTCTATGATTTCTGTGCTATTTCAGTTTTGGCTTCCTTCTGTCTCATTTTGTGGACAAAGATAATACTCCTAAAGCTAGAACGAGAAGAATTAAAAAAAAAAAAAAGCCTGCCCTAATGACTTGTTAAATTAATGGATATGTTTCCATCTATTTTAATGACTTTTACATCAAGCTGTTAATTCAGAGGATTACATTTTCATTAAATTTTTCAAGAAAAAAGTCAATAGATGGAAAACTTTTGTTTCATCCACACTTCCTCATAACATTTGCATTCTAAACAATGCATCATTGTAATAACTCCTGACAGCTAATTTATACTGCGTAGAATCAGGACTCCACCCAATTTGCATCCTCTTTATAGCACGAGAACTGAAAATATAATCTACAGAATAAATGCATAAATAATTATAACATATGAAAGTTGTTTTTTGATGTAAAATATATAGTTACTTCCATGGTATCATGTTAAAGTGAAAAATGTCATTATGGCATTTAATTTTATCAGCTATTAAAAAGAAAATCTCTAAGTTCTCAGCTCATTACATTTTTTTGCTTCAGTAATCAGTTGCACATGTAGACAAATACTAGAAATGAAAATGCATCGAAATCAAAACAGCTCACTACCAGTGATCAAGGAGAAGACAGCCTCAACTATCCAAATGTCCAAATGTACACTAAACCAGTTTAAACAATCAGTATATTGCATCATGAAAATAATTTTCAATGTGATATTCAATATTGCACCGTAGAACATGACTCCATTTAGAATATAAATGTGTCTCACATATCAGAGGGTAATGCAGATAAGACTGGGAAAAAAATCAGTCATTAATTTTAGAATACATAATTCTTCTATATTTCCTAAATTAATTTGGTTGAAATAAGTCACAGTCTTGTGGGAAGTGGGATAAAAATGATTCAAAAGAGGCACTAACCAAAACTCTGATCAGACTGAATGATGCATAAATGTCCTTTGGTTTATTAGTTATTTAAAAACTTTCACATCCTTTTCTCTTCCCAAAAGAAAATTAATTTTGTTTTTAAACAAGCTGTAGAGAATTAAAAAAAAATCAGAGATTTTCCACAGTTCAAACTAACACTTGCCTTTAGAACTGAAAAAACTCCTCTAATAAAGAACGTGTTACATTTTCTTAAAAAACTTTTCTCAAAGGAATCTTATTTAAATTTATCTATGTAATTGGCTATTATAAAGATCACTGTTTAATACAAGTAGAAGAAACAAATTTCTGTTTCATAAGCTGACTGCTCAGCTACTGTTGATTCTGCATATCGAGAAACTGTGATCGATGATGGCTCTTAACAGAAATAGGCCTTTGTAAATAGACATTTCTAGCAGGAAAAAATTAATATCTTGTTAAGCTTTCAAACGTTTTACCATTTGGTAATGAGTCACTGAAGCATCTGGCATGAATTTTAGAACCTTTGAACCATTTATGCACTGATAATGTTGATACACACTTCTTTGTTTATGGAAAAGAACATATGAATACATTCATTATTGCCTATGCTGGGGAAGAAGGAATGGAGCTATCAGAAGTAAATAAAAAAAACCAGCCAAATTAAAAAAGCAACCCAAGAGCAACAGGCAAAATGAATGTAAATGCTACATTCAGTTTTGGGAACACAGTATCTGAAAGCTTTGCCAAGGTGATGATACATCATTTTTCAGAATGGATGAAGTTGAGGCAGCCAAGAGATGCCTGAAGGAATTACTGTAGTAAGACATTTTCACCTAATTGCTTGTTTCCAAAGTCCACAGTTTTGACAATAATGGCTTAGAGTCAATTTTTAATGAATTGTTTGGGCTTAACACACACAAAGCACAGGGAGAAAAATCACATCACAAAAAACTACCCTGATTTAAGAGGGAAGATAAATTCTCAGTTGAATTTTCACAAGCTACAAGTACCATGAGCATTCAGAAAGACACAATTATCAGAATTAATGGCAAAGCAGCATTTTGCCTACAGCTCCTCCCTCTTCCTGCCCAATGTCCCTCACCCCTTTTCCAAAACAAGCTAACTACCATCATCGGTACATATTAAGAGGAATATTTTTATAAAATATAAAATATTTCTAAACTAGGAAAAAATCTATAAAAAAGTAAAACCAGGAGATTACCAATAAATAATTTTCTTAAAATTACAGACCTTCCTTATGTTATTTTACAGTTATTTTCAATAAGAGCACACTTGCGGATGTACAAAAGAAAAAAGAATTCTGTGGTGCTTGATAATGGGAGCATACATCCCTTTTTTTATATGCTTTTTTTCTTTGCACTTCACTGAAATGCTGCCAAAGTACTGATGTAAATAAAACCGAGATCAAACCCATTCTTTTGGAACTAACAACTCTCAGGAAAATCTTTTTCACACACAAATGCCTCGAGTCTAACCTGTCTACATAGAAAATTTGGATGACTGAACAATCAGAGTTTGTGAGCACCTCTGAATTTCTCTACAGACAAGTTTATTCAGTAAACCTTCTGCAAATCACATCAATTATTACCTGGTTTTGTGTGATTTTAGAAATAATGAGCAAGTAGAAACTGGCATGCATCAAATCAATGTAATTTTCTTCTATAACAGTAAATAAATAGGCCTTGCAGATGAAGAGAAGCAGTAGGTATTCTATCTTGAGTTCATTAAAGCTCATAAACTAGGAAGGAAATCAACATGTTACAGTTTGGATACAAAACTAGATAGGTAACTATGATTGCAGAACACTTATATGTGATTCATTGTCAAATGATTAAAAACATATCAATCTATAATGCAAAAGACGTATGCAGGTCTTGGGATTATGGAAAAATCTTATTAGTTTTTATAATTTTACTTTTACTATTTAAATTACATTAATCTGGGAGAGACTATGAATATACTGGAGGACAATATTGGGGTCTAACTTTATTACATTGAAAAGATTAAGAAATGTCTTGAAATCTCTGGAATTCTGTATGTAAATAATGCAGTCTTCTGATTTGAGCCAGCACTTCCAATTAATTAAACACAGGGTGAAAAATGACCAGGCAGGCAACAGACCAAGATTTGAGGTTATAGGAGATCACAGGTCACACAAGTCAGCAACATTATCTTGTTAAGTCAAACATTATACTACCACATAAATCAGAACAACTTGTAGAGTATTCTTTCTGCTTTGCAACTTACCACTTCTCCTTGAACAGGGCCACCCTCCAAGTGGACACTGTACCTTCTGTTCAGTAGAATTCAGAAAAGCTCAACAAAAGAAGAAAAGTCTTGGAAAGAATAGGTTAGGCAGTGGCAGTAAAACTTGAAAAAGGAGAGACTGCAGAGAACAGAATAATTTTCACTTCTATAAAATGATTTAAAGAAGAAAAGAATAATGCCTTTTCCTCCTGCTGTGGCTAGGTCTTAATTATCAAACTTTATACATTTCATTAAAACTATCCCCTTAAACAAGTTATATAAAGAAAATGATGAAATATACCAAATAATGTTAAAACATTCACATTGTAAAACCTTCCCAGGTTTGAGACTTTGAAATAATTGAAGCAATCAATCAACAGACCAGAATCCAAACTGACCCAAAAATTAAACTGCTCATTACGAAGGACATACGTTAAAAGAAAGTATTACTGAAACAAGGTTTCATCAGATTTAACAGAGACAAATCCAAAAGGCTGCATTTTCTTTCTTTTACTTTGGCTCCACTGCACACCTCTAGAAGAGAAACTGTGAGGTTCAGTGACTCCTAATCTGTTTTCTACAGGGTATTTTTTTCTCTCACTTCAGGGGAATGAGCACTATTCAGAATATGAATATGTTGGAAAAAAAAAGGGTAATCTATCTTACGTTTTGCTGTAGAAGTATAGAGGTATTTTGTTTGCTGTTTTTATATTCCAATGTGGAATAAACATGTGCAGTTTAAAAATAAAAGAAAAAATAATGTTGATGGAAATTTATTGAATGCACTAACTAGGAAATATTAGCTCATGAGGGTTTTTCTGTGCTAAGTTCAGACTCTCAGGATATCCTAAGTAAATGATTGTAGCTATCAGTAATTTCTTCAGAAGAGAATACATCTTTTAGTGAAAGAAGGGAAAAAAAACCATGATGCAGTGTGCTGAGTAAACTTGGCATGAGCATTACTGAATGAACAGCGTTATTAGTGAAGTACAGAACAATTCTGTGATGCTCAGTTCTTATGGGACATCCCATCTCAGGAACAGCTTCAAAAGTGTTAAATCATACATATTTTAGCCATTCAAATAATGATTTATTCTACCAAAATCAACATTGCAAGGTTATTTTTAGATTAAGCATATTCAAAGAATTAATCAAATTAATTCAAAGAATTAATTCAAAGAATCAATCTTAGGAAAAGCATTTGTAATATCAAAGAAAAATTGCACTTCATTAATCAAATCTACCCTCTAGATAAGGAATGGGAATATGCTACTTTGTGCATTCTTTTTCACAGAAAAAAAATAGCCTACAGCCTCTCCCTCTTCCCTTTGTGTTTTAGGAGGGAGAACTGATCTCTACTAACACTGCAGGAGAGACTATGCCAATTCTGCCATCCCTTGTATCTTTAGTTATACTGAGAAAATTTGAGGATCACTGTAATCAAGAGCTTACACTACTGCTGGAATTGTCAACTTTGATCAGCTGTCAAGTAACTGTGGAGAACATAATCTATCAAAAACCTACTATCCCTGAGGGTTTCATAGCCCATATAAACACATTTGGGTGCCTTAAAAATTAAGGAATCATAATATTACATTATTTCTTTTGACTGATGAAAAAAAAAAAAGAGTAAATGTAATGGGTGCTTGTATAATAACTAAACAAACCTAATGTCCCAGTTAGGCAAGCAGCTTGTGATCTAAATATTTATGTTATATCTTCATAGAATAGAACATCTTGGCCTTCGGGGGGGAAAAAAAACAAACAACAAAAAAAGTCACGCTTCAAGTAGCATGTTAAATTACAGCCTGAGAGGTGTTCATATTGAAGCACTTAATCTTTCCAAGAAACTCTCAGCCTTCTGTTTGCTTTAGGTTCAGAGTAATGGCTGAAAAGAAGTAGAGAATGCACCTCAGATTAATTTACACTGCTCTCATTTGCTGCAAGATTCTCTCATAACAGTGAAGGTTTGTGACAAACATTAACACACAACTTAAATGTTTATGCTTGATTTACTATGTTGAAAAGGAGGCCCCTAAACAGAAAAACAGTGTAATTCCCTCTAAAGAAAAAACAAACGACCATGTCTGTGTTCACAGAATCAAAGCATTAAATGAGTGTATAGTTATCTCAACAAATAGCTTTTATGCAGCATATCCTGTTTTCCACCATCACTTGTCTATTTCTTGGAGACTACAAGAGAACACTAAGTGAAATGTCTAAACCAAACATAATGTTGTGACTACTTTTACCTGTACCCAGAGAAACTGAATTCATTACATGACATTTTTCATAAGCACCACAGCTTCTGTAGCTCTGGCTCCTGTAGGATTTCAGATTTTATTTTCTTCTCAGTTGGGGGTGAAGCCACATAGTTCACTGGAGCATTATGTAAGAAAACCTGTATTTTCCTCAAAATAAGCAAATAAATCTAATAAATGCAGCATTGTACATGGGCCTAGGCTATCTTGTATATTCCACTGCAGATTATATACATTCCAAATTTTGCTCAAAGGTTTGTCAGTTTTTTCTCACTATAAGGAAATTTTCAGCTTAACAAATAGAGAATTGCAGTTTGTTAGATTTGAAACATACTTCCAAATAAGTTTGAAGCACCCACAATTCAAGTATTAATCCTGCCAACACCTAAATCTATTAAAAAAACCCAAACAAACAAACAAAAAAATAGAGAAAAAGTAAAGGGAAATATATATAAGCTTACAAGTAAGTGGAAATACAAGGCTGTTTTCTACTGGTATACTTATTTATTTTATTGTAAGACCATAAATTATGCAAAGACATTTTGATGACAGAGGCAATTTATAAAATGCCTAAATACACTAGACCCCACAGCTGGTTTTAATGTACAGAAGACACCTGTCAACGTTTTTATATCTCGAACTTTTATTTTGTCAAACTATATATATAGTATTCTATCCATTAGAAGCAGATAAATATATTTAACAAATGGAAGGATCAGTATGGACATCTGTGCCTCACAAGACAATGAAACTTACAGTTTCTCAATTGAACTCAGCAGCATCTACTCAAGGTGCAACAAGTGTCTTAGAGGACAAACATTTTTACCTACTGATAATAACCTATGACAGTGATCTCAAACTGTCTAATTGTTCTGATATTTAAAAGCTATATGTTTAAATGATATTTAAATGAAAGTCAGAAATTCTTAGATAGTTTGTGAATGAGCTATGACCTTTATGCTATGCTGTCACTTAAGTCACTATCTACCTGAGCTGAATCTGAAATGCCTCCTACTCTGATTGTCAAATAAAGACTTTTGTGAAATTAATATATGTTTTACTTACTTCTTCACAGAAAGGGAGTTTAATTTTGTTTTAGTTTTACGCCATTTTGGGAAGCAAATAGGATAAAAAGAAGAGTTAAGTAGGACAATCTCAGAGAATAAACTCCTGTAGTTCTGCACTGCTTCTCCCAACTTATACCAATGCTTTTCTACACAGAGTTGCATTATCATCACCAAGCAATGTTTTTTCTCTCCACATAACCTCATTTTGAAATGAATAAATTATACTTCAATACTCTTTTAGTGCTTCATTTGAAGTGGAAAACAGTTTTTATACAACCTGAAAGAGAAATAAAAAAAACTATTAACTATAAACATTATCTGTCATAGACCTTGAGTCCTGGATTGTTTGTGTAAGACTTTACTTCCACACAAATATGTCTGTCTTGAGGTAATAATCACAAGTAAAAATGTTCTTGTAAGAATGCCTTCATTTCTTGAAAAGAGTAATTTCTGAGTGGAAAGATAATGCTCAAGGTTATGTTGAATGCATAAAATGAAAAATACAATTTCAGTTATAACTTACAGTGCTGGAATAGTGTTATTTGTAATTTTTTCAGTCAGATGGCTCAGTAATAACATATTTTAAAACAAAAAGCTAAAATTAGCATTTATCATGGTATATTTAATAGGGAATTCACAAAGTGTTAAAAATTGTTTTCAGAATTCCCTTGCTGTTGATCTCCACAAATAGTGGAGATAGTACTTCAAAAGTACACAAAGATAGTATTTCAAGAATAAACAACAATAAAAAGAAAATTATTGAAACTTATACAGTCAACACAGAAATTATACTGAAATTTCACCAAAGCTGAATCAACTCCAAATTCTCCTTTAAGGTTACATCAAAAAACCCAAAACAAAGAAAAAATGTTTTCTAGGATGGATGCTGGAATATCATGACTTCAGCCTACAGTGACATATTTGATTATGCTAAACAACAAAACATTTTGAGAATGGTACTTCATGTTAGTTTTTCTAGGAAGGTAAATCCATGAATATATAATTGAGATAATTCTGAGTAACTATGAGCAAACTGTAAGAAGAAAACTTGGCATAATAATAATAATAATTATGGAAATGTTGTTTTCAGGTCTAAAATCAAGAGGCTAAGACCAGGATTCATTGGACTGGATTCAACAACTCATACCATAATGATCTTCCTATGAGTTAGCTGTTTAAACTTTTTTTTACATTCAGTAAAAAACACGTTCTCTAGAACATGATTCATCTAATCTCCTGAAGTAGCCATCTGAAACACATTAGATGAATCATACTCTTGTTTTTCTTAACCAGTTCTAAAGTGCGCTCAGTAACTAGCTCAGAAGTAGCCAGGTGACGACAGACTGTGGGCTGTGCCTCTTTCAGCAAGTGTGCCCTGCAAAAAGGAATAATCTTTCTGGTCCATGAACGTTAAAGGAAAAAATCAGCATATAAATTTGTTAAAAAGGGAGACACTGCCTATAAAATAGTTGAAAGGGGGAAAAAAACTAGCTCACCACTTTGCTCTTGACCTATGTTTGACAATAGTACTGATAATAACACTAGAAATAAGGGCATAATATGAATTTATTTTTTCAACCCTGTCATAATGCTCTCCATAAATAACATCATTAAAGAAAGTAATTGCTAAATGTGTAACCCCATTATGCACCTACAGTTTTGAGATGTGACATACCCACTGCAGCAGTGATATGACTACAGATTGATACTACAAGTTTCAGTCTTTTCAAAAGACTATGATTATAAGCACATTGCTCTTGGTTTCTGGCATTCACTCCCTGTGGTTTTATGTGAAATGTTTTAAAAGCATTAAAAGGGCATTTCAAAAAACCTGAAAAGTCAGATCTTTACTTGGTACTACTATATAATGGATCAGCATTCTAAAACCTGGCATAGGAATTGCTGAAGTATTGCTTGATTAAAATCTTAGTAGCAAATTATCTGATTACATAGAAGTGAGTGGTAAAAGTGACTTGTTGTAAAACCATATTAGAAAAACATAAAAACATCTAATCAGGCGTAGTATGGCAAGGATTCATCAGAGTTAAACCATTTGCATTGATCAAATATGTAAGATATCAGTAGCTAGAAGTACTGAGCTTGTAAATTTATTCCTTATACTGTGGAGATGATATCAAATCAGGACAGCAATACAGATGAAAAGTAAGTAGGTTCCAGCTTTATAAACAAACAAGGAAAGAAAGAAAACAAAACAAACATATAATAAAATAAAATAATAAGTAAACAGGAAAAGTTGGAATCTGCATCATCATTAAAGCCTAAAAAAATACAAGTTATGGTGGAGTCAATAAATCTGACAGCACAATTGGCAAAACAATTCAAGAAAAATACTAAAATGCATGGAGAGCCTCTGAGATTTACAAAACAAAGATCAAGCCAGAGGCTGCAAGAGAGGTCTTCACAAATGTTATATTTTTCCTAGAGAATAAAAAATGTGTTGATAATGCAAAGATGACACCCTCTAAGAAGTCAGGATTGAAATAATACTTCCTAAACTGTCCACATACTTGAACAGGGCCACTCATTACTTACTACTAGCCTAGAAAAGCTGTGTAAACCCTTTTTTACCACTCTGTCCTGGAATTTCATGTCTATAAACCCAATTGTAGTTCAAATATGACATTTAAAGAACTTCTGATGTCATTCTCATCAAGTCTGATATGTCTGTGGAAATTAAATCCACCACATTTAATAAGTATAGAAAACTAGTTACCTTATTTAAGAAAGATCACAGAATTACAGAATAATCTAAGTTGAAATGGACCTTTGGAGGTCATCTGTACCAGTTCCAAATCAAAGAACTGCTAACTTCAAAGTTAGAGCATGTTCAGAGCTTTATGCAGTTGAGTTTAGAGTACCTTCATGGATGAAAACTACGAAATCATTTTAGCGGCACTTCCAATTTCAGATCACTCATTACAAAGAATCCATCCTCATATTTTTCTGGTACTTGTATCTACTGTAGTGTGTGGATGTTGCCATGCGTGTTTCGTATGTGCTTTGAAGATGACCTACTATTTAATTGTTATCCCTGTTATCCTTGATTTTTACAGGAGGGGGGGGAGCTGACCTAGGTCTTTTATTTTCTCTTTCCTGGCTTACTATATAGAAGTTCCAGTTTTATTCTTATTGTATTTTATTTATGAACCTAGGTAATTTATATTTTCCATTTCACACCAGAAAGTCAAAATTAACATTTTTTTAACAATTTATTTTGTCCCTATTGTGCTGAAAGAACTTTGTTACTGAGCATTCCTACATTCCACAGGCAGTCTTTTATTATTTCCTATTGTCTCTCTGGATAAAGCTTTTTACCCCACTTGTTTGAGAGTGGGTTTTTTCTCCCTCTCTTATTTTGAATACAAACTTCATGTATATTTAGCTCCTTGATTTAAATTCAAAGCTTTCTCCACTTTGAAGCCTACAACTGTTAAATTGGGGTAACACCATAAAAAATCCACATACATCATCGGATCATCTGTGAAACAGATCTCCCGGTCTAAGTTGTGTTAACCAATAATCCACATTCTTCTGTCACAGACTAAAGGCTAAAACATCACTTCGATGTTAGACTTGTATCTTTATTCAAAATATGCAAGAAGTTGCATTGCTCTGGTATATCAGTAGCAAAAATACCAATTTGGCATGACCATGCAGCAGCTGGAAATCTTAATGGCTTCATTGATACACAATTCAAACACATGATACCAACTATCATGCTAATCAATAATATTATGGTCATATTATCCAGTTCTTGTAACTAATCATTATTTTTGAAAACTAAAAATCAATCTAAACCACTATCCTAATTTTATTAACTGATACAAGCAACAGCATCACATACCAAAAGTTTCCTAGCTTTGATTCAAGGATTTTAATCAGCTAACTTTGAGATTTATTTGTACATTAAGTCCCTACTTACATATTTTTTAAGCTCATTGAATCGAATAATTGGAAAACCTTGATTGAAGTCTATTTCTATCTCTATTTCTGACAAGCAGACCTCAATAAGGTAACTTCATATTTTACCAGAATCAAGTCTAATCCAATGGTACCTCACATTGGTTAATGACTATTTAGTAGGAAATGAGAGCAATTACAGCCAGTGATAGCTGTGCCCTGCAGCATTAGCAGCCTATCATTTCAATCAGCATCTCAGATTTTACAATCCCATTATGACAGAATTTCTGACGTGATTTTTTTTCTCTAATACCATTACAGAAATCATGACTAACCAAATCTCACTCTGACCCTGGGAGGTCCACCGTAAATTTCTGAGCACAAACTCAGTAAAATTTTTTATATCCATCCTTTCTCAAAGTAATTTTACTCAAAACTAATTTGTTTAATGCTGAAGTGCACAGTCACTCTATCAGCCCTAAACCAGGGCATTTTCCATGACAGCCATATTCATTTAGATGAGTAATGATTTTTCAAAAAAAGTAGGGGTTTTTTTGTTTGTTTGGTTGGTTGGGTTTTTTTGTGCCAAGACTTCATATATTTATGTTTAGTTTTGGGGCTGGTTGCTTGTTTATTTTACTGGAAATTGTCAAGAAGTTAAGATTAAAGAGCTGAAATTGGGGAGATTACTCATATAATGCATTTTTGTATATACTGCACATATCTGCCTAAATCTACCCTCTGTTTCGAATGGAGGGACATTGTATCAATGCAACTACCGAGGAACAAATATGCAAGTTAGAAGGAAGACTTGGATACAAGATCTAAAAAACCCTCTAGCAGTATGGTTGGCTTTTATTTATTTTTTCAGCTGTGCGGGGTAGAATGCATCTTGCATATTTGAACACACACAATCTCAGAATTAGTTCCAAGTATTAAGTGTCATCAAAGACTTTGTCATCAGTTAAAGGAAATCATGAATCTGGATAATATTTCCAAAGGCCTTGGAAATGTGTGACTAAAGGAAAGTACTATGTAGATCAGAGCCTTGTTTGTAAATCAGGCTTTTCATTCTATTTTTATTTATTCAAACATAAGAGAAAGGGAGAAAAAAAAATGCAGATTTTATTAAATGGACCAGGGAAGGCATATCTATGCCGTATCTCTTGTGACAAAGATACAACTGTTTATAGTAGCCATCTGTAGGGTGTACCATGTCAGAGGCATTTTTTATTAGGATCTTCCTAGCACTCATACCACCTTCAAACCATATACTCTGCACAAGCCAACTGAGGCACAGCAGAAGGACTCAGAAACTGCTGTGCCTCTCTTTACTGTACTTTTTTTTTTTTTTTTTTTTTTTTTTGCATTCAGGTTTTAAATTTCCTTAAGTTCTGGCAGCAGAGCAAATGTTGACTTTATAAAGCCTTGCAGCAAAGGAAAGAACTGACCCATTCATGTTTTNGGAGCTACAGAAAAGAACTAGAACCACCTATATAATAGGTGGCCTCTATGGGAGGCCAAGAAACAACTCCAAACAATCTGCAAATGAGCAACTGCAGGCAACACCAAATACTCCTGTGAAAAGAGGGGCTACAGATGATGTAGTGCTAGGTTCTATTCTCACACCTTGTGGATTAATGTTCATTATGTGCAACCTCTGCTGGAATCCTGTTGTTTTCTGTGTATGGAATTAGTGATATAGTGGATGATTAATTAAGCTGCGATTTTTAAGACATCTCTCTTCAGAACTGCAACAGAGGCTGCCTCTTTACTTAAAAAAAATCATAGAGATGTATTTGGAGATGTTCTGGTCAAAGTCGTTTGAGAGAGAGCTATACTTTATGTTAAACCAGGCTTCTCAGGAACATGTACCTGGCTAACTTCTGAATATTACCAATAAGATATCCCATAATATGGGATCCATGTGGATGGAGATCCCATAAGCTTACTAGAAAACTTGATACAAAATGTGACCTTTTCCATTGTAAAGATTTTTTCCTTTCTAATTCTATTCAGAATTTACTTTGTTTCACCTTATATCCTCTGTCACTCATCATTTTGTGGTGTACCTCCAAAAACAGTTCAGTGATCTCCCAGTAGGTAGGTTAAAAAGCATTATGATTCCTCCTTGGACTTCTCAGCCAAAGTGTACCCCATTCCATCTCTCTCACATGTCATTTTGCTCCATTTTGTGACTGATTTTTTTTTCTCAGAGCATCCATTATGAAATCTCAAATAAAACCATGTGTTTCAATCCATCAAAAGCAACAAGAAGACAGATGTTTCCCAATTTTCCTTATGCATATTACTTATTGCTTTTTATGGTTAGTCATTGCTAGGTGCCTTGAGAGAGAATTTCTTTCAGAGTTCGTCTTAAACTCTGCAGCACAGTCTGATACTCATGTGATTAGCATCATGGCTATTTTTCTATGCAATAGATGTGAATCCAACCTTAGGAAGTGTTCTTTGACTGACAGCAGGTTTGAGCAGTCCCTTCCCTCTGAGGTGCTCATAATGATCATGTCACTTTCTTAAGCATGACAGTTTAATCATGTAGATTGTCACAATTCCATGGAGGAAACCAAGTACTTTTTTCCTACCACTGAACCTGTGTGGAAAGGACCTGTGTGAAGAATCATAGAACCACACTGTATGGCTCACTAATCACTAGAATTAGACATACCTCTCTTTTAATACATTAGTTATAGCAATTAATATAACATTAAAATATTAGTTTCCTATTAGGGTTTTTTTGCATTTCCAATGGAGGTTTTTTGCCTGAGTGTACCTACATTTAACAGCAATTCTACATAACCAGTGTATTACTGGCAATTATAGATGCTAGAGGAAATAACATTGTTTTCTAGGATATTTATTACATGTTGCAGTGGGTATTTGTGCTTTGTTTTTTTGTTGTATTTTGTTTTTTTGTCTTCTATTCTAAATCCAAAATATAAGTTTATGTTTCAGTTGGGAGAAATAAAAAACAGTTTATGCATGCCTGCAAGGTATAAAGATACAGAACCAAATTTTCACAGGGTACAGCAGTAAGCCAAGTGGTTACAAAAGTAAAGGAGATGATTCTCAGCATCTGCAAAAGAGCATGGCGCCATTATCACTCTGGGAATTATTCTGATTTCTACCACCAGATCAGTCTCTAGTTGAATACATACTGCAGGTCTTATTTATGTCCTGTATTTTCATTAGTTTATTTGTACCAATGTGAGGGAGACAACCATAGGAACAGTATCAGTTTACATTTAATGAGTCAGTTCCAAAATATTTATTGTCTTATCAAAGATACAGTGAAGAAGTATTTTTGATAAGCATAGTATTCATTAAACAAAGGAAAAATATCACTATTATTCAACCTAGAAGAGCACTGTGTTTTGGAAACTCCAGGGAGATACAGTTTGAAGCTCAGGAAGCTGGTAGGCTCAGTCACTTTATATAAAATCAATCCTAAATTATCCAGAAAGTTGTATGTACATTAAGAATGGAAATACGGAAATGGCATTGTGTAGGAATGCAACCCTGAAGCTGCACAGGAAACTGTGCTTGGAAATGACCACGAAACTACAAATTACAAATCTGATTTCCTGTACCAAAATCTGCTCTCTCTTGCCTGTCCCCACCAGCCAACCTTCAACACAGAGCTTCTGTCTGTCTTGTCCTATGAGCCATCCAGTCAAGGACATGTTGCACCCCGTTATCCAGCGCAAGTATCTGTATTACCGTTTTTGTCAGTTAAGAGACAGATATACACTTCTCTTTAAAAATACATAAAGTATTGTGTGCTTTGGAAAGTAAACCCTGACATTCGCACGATGATTTACACAGGCCCATCAGATTTAGTGTGAGGTTCTGGGGCTGACTGACACCATGGCTTTTTTTTAAAGAGTTACTTGCAAATGTGCTGTTCAAATGTATGTTGTCTGTGTCTAAAACTTCAGTCAGAAAAGCGTTGTTGAGAGAGTGTGAGTTGCTGTGGGAGGACGGGGCACTGGTACTGCTGGTTGCACCAGCCAGCAGCCAGGTAGGTGATGGGGGTTTCAGAGTGGCTCCAGGTGTTTCCAAAACCTGTGAAACAGGCTGTAAATGGTGGGTCAGGGAAGCACGAGGAGATCCTGCTCAGGGACAGTCATATAAGTGGCAGTTGCAAGGGCAGAGACACTTCTAAGGGACTGCAGGTGGCCCAGCCAGGGCAGGGACTCTCTGATGGGC
The DNA here is from genome assembly GCA_013399895.1 of Serilophus lunatus. Taxonomy (NCBI): domain Eukaryota; kingdom Metazoa; phylum Chordata; class Aves; order Passeriformes; family Eurylaimidae; genus Serilophus; species Serilophus lunatus. The sequence goes on from VXBA01001184.1 coordinate 970,832, forward strand.
CACAGTGACACAGGTGTGAAACAACTCACCCTCCTTGATCTGGGGTTGAGAAGCAGCTCTGCATAAATCAGGTCCAGCTGCAACACTGGTTGTGCAGAAGTGAGAACCTGGAGACGTGATTCTGAGGAAAGCTAGTAGGGTGAAAACTACACACAGGAACTAAAACTGAGGAAGACAACCTATTGACAAGATGACAAATTTGTCAAAGAAGAATTGAGAATAAACATTAATTAATACAGAAGTGAAGAAAAAGAAAACAAAAACAACAAAAACAGCAGAAGATAGTGTTAGAAAGGGGAATACTGATGCAACTGCAACAAGCTACTTACGATCATGTACAAAAGCTGCTTTTAAATGCTGAAATGATCTGAAAAATGCATGCCACAGATTGTTTTTCAGACTTATATGAGCCACTTCCCCAAAGCTATTTGCTCACCATTTTAATGGCAGCTGCTGAGGTGCAGAGATGCTCCTGTGCATTCCAGTTGGGAGCATGCCTGGCTGGTGGCAGGCTGCACTACCTGCCTGTGCTTAGCGCCATCTAGTGAGACTCGGCCAGCTGCTTCTCTTTCTGCATGAATGAGAGTACTAAAAGCGATATTTGTTAACTTTCAGCCCACAGAAATATTTAGGGAACTGTGAAGAGTCCTCTGAAGCTTAGATTTAGGGGCAGGAGGAAAACCAATTCTAGGTGACTTCCGTGGATGCAGATCTTCCTTTCTTTCAAACACTTGTCTGTGATAAGGAACAGGGTAAGTGTGTGTGTTATGACAGCAGCATGGCTATCGAAATATTTCTTAGAGGTCAAAAATTCTGCCTTAACTCTAAAGCAGTAATCTAGCTTGAATGCCTCTCCTTTTATTAATATTATTGTTCAATTGGATTGGTGATTAAAATAAATAATATTTAGTCTAGAATTATCTACCATTATTTAAGATGGTATTTTTCTAATCCTTAGAAGTCATTCTATACTCTTCTTTCCAATCAAGATGAAAACTAGTTTATAAAATACTTACAGTAACAAGGATTTCCCTGAAAAACATGAATTATTTCACCCCTTAGATAGTTGTTGCACAAAGCAGAATCAGAAAATGCTATATTATAATAAATATTACTACAACTACAATGCACTTCAATCTTTATGAAGTTAGGTGCATATAAGCCACGCTGTACTTGGAAACAAACTGAACTCAGAGAAATATTCATTATTAGTAAACTACAGATCAGAAAAAAAATTTCAGGTCTTTCAACTATTTGCTCTAGATGTCTAATAGTCCTTTGAACAATAAAAGGTAAGAGTCAAGAAGAGGAAAGTTGAAGTTCAGTAGGCAGATGCAGAGACAGCATACAGTACTTTTTTCATGAGATCCGTTAACTGAAAGACAGAGGAACACTATTGGTGTTACTAAAGCTCTACCTTTATATGATGCTTTCTAGTAATAAAATTGTTCATGCATTTCCATCTCTTTCTGTCTTCCATTCCCTTCTGTCCTCTTTAAAACATTACAACATTACAAATTCAGTGGGAAATGTAGTGACCTAAAGGGCACCCAGAGTTTTGTATTTACTTTGAAAATGAAGTGAAAAATGAAAAAAAGAAGCAAAGTAATCCAATCTCTATATTTACACCCATTCACATTGACACCATAAATCCTGCACAGAAATTCTTTACAGTACCCCTTAGAACAGGATTTCTGAAGAACTCCCCACCAAAGTCCTTACAGGTATTTATGGTTAGGCCGCCTCAGGTATTTGAGCAGAATTTCTATGCGTTTTCAACTTGAAGGAACATGAAAAGAAAACCCATCTGAATTTATATTACACTTCTAAAGCAAGAAAGAACTTTCAATCTTCATATTGTTCACACAGCTGTATTTTAAAATAATTAATACTTTCCTGACAGAGGAACAGTTTCAGAGGAGCACTGGCAGGGCTGCATTTATCTCAACTCCTAACATTTTACTGGTCTGTGTACTTTAAATAGCAGTTTGAAAAGGAACATAGTATGATAACAATCTAGAAATGGCTTGATAAAAGAGTGTTTCAAAGACTTATGTCAGATCTGACATTTGCGTTTTCAAGAAATAAGGTGGCTGAAGTGCATCTGCATGAGGCGTTTTGTGGACGTTTGAGCGTAGTAAATTTGATACTTACGAAAGCAGGAGAGTTGATGCTATTAAGGCCACAGAACCTTGACCCAAATAATCTTTCTCAGTGAGTTTCCTTTTCCAGGCCCTGACAGTGATTGAAGAAAAACTCCTGGACCCTTCTGTTGGCATTTTTGTTTATTTTTATATTTGGTGCATTTGTAACTGACTTTGCTCTCTCTTCATATTCAGTCTTTTAAGAAACATTGATTTGTAAAAATGGCTATTGAACAGACATTTTCAGAATGTAACAGTAATGAATTTAATTAAAAGAAATAAATTCATTTTGTGTTTACATTAATTTCAGGTTGAAACAATTAGTTGTTCTAGCTGGTACCAAGGTACCAAGCTCACACTATCTTAGGTCTTTCATACATGGAAGAAGAAGTACGATAAATATATTTAAAAGAAAAATCCAGGGAGGAAATTCAGCTTTCCAAATGTTTAAAGTAGTATTTCGTACTAAGAGATTGGTAATAATCTAGAGGTAAAATTTGATGGTTTATCAATATATGAGTATAAACAATACAATATTAATTATTTTACAGTTTGTTAAGAGAAAATAAGGCTAATTTCAAGAGATATCTCTCCTACAAATAAATACTCCAGTCACTTACACTTGTGAATGTCCTACTCATGAATTGCTTAACATAGTCTGACTACATAAATTTAGGTCAAGAAAAATTTAATAGAAAACTTTTCCCCAAGGAAATCATCTGAAATATGCAATGGACTTGAGGGAAGCCAAGGTTTAATTTAAAAGCTACCAGACATAGTTTTATCCAAGTTATATATAAAATTTTAACTTTCTCTTCATACAGGCACCATTCTGCCAGTTTTCCCTTGTGAATGATGGTGTTTCCCCTGAAGGAAAATGTTAATGCCTGACACCAGGACTGTCTGTCATACAGTTTTCTCCACAAAATAAAAGTGGAGTAAATGGGGTATTAAGATAATTCAGTTCTGCCTGACAGGAATGTTTCTTCCATTTAAGAACCAACTACCTGCTAAGACCCTTGAGGCCACCTGGAATTGTAGCAGATTTAGGTGCTGAATTATAACTTACAACTTTTCTACCACTGCTTTTCCATTTTCTTCAGTTCGTGGGCACCTTAATTTTATTTAAAAAAACCCAAAAACTGGAGTAATAGACCATACATTAAACAAGGTTAAGTAATTCAGAGGATTGATAACCAGGTAGAAAACACCAAAGTGTAGGCAACAAGCCTTGAGTAAGATCTACTAGAACTAGTTGCCCAGCTGTTTTCCTCTCCCAGTGAAAAGTATGCTTAATTTTTACAGCTGCCAGTGTTCCATTGCAAGAGTAGAGTTACTGGGAATCCGTGACATCCATGAGCATTGCCAACAAGATAGACAATTTCAAATGGCTTTGAAGAAATCTACAACTAAACTTTAAAGTTAGCTTTGATATATATCTGAGTAAAGTACCTAATGTTCCTTAATAACTGCCTGGAGGGAGTTAAGTACCACAATAGAGAATTCACTATAATTTCCTTAGTAAGTAACATGAAACCTAAAATAAATAATAGGAAAATCTTGGAAGGATGGAGCAAAGACGGTCTCTTTGTGGTGATGTGGCAACTAACTGAAGTTTATGTGGGAATTCCTGTGTTAGATCAGAATCATAGCCACAGCTACTGACTCCCAGGAGCTAAGATAATTTTTCAAAAATTGGAGCAGGAGTTTTTATTTAAAGCTTAAGGAGTTTAAAGCAAAAAACCTAGAACCTAACATAACTAATCCACTAGGTCAAGATTTTAAGCACCCATGAAATTTATTATTTTCAATAATTGATTATATATATTTTTAATTGATTCTTGAAGAAGAGACTAAGATTTTCTCAGTTCCCTGCTCATGACCTAAGAGGCTGCATGAAAAGTAGACGTCTTTATTCCTTGAACTAATAGATGTTAGAGGTTGGGTACACAAACCCAACCTCGCCACATAGATTGAAAGTTTTTCTTTAGAACAGGATGCTTTCCTGAGAGTAAGAGTTGTTAGAGTGAAGCTATTTTTCTTCCTTTAACTCTGGAACTTTTGAATTAAGATGTGAATAGCAAATATCATCCATACGATCATTATTTGAATAGAAGTGGTTTTGTGTGGAAATTAATAAATCAGCACATAAAGCGAACTTTGAGGACATTTAATGTATTGATCAGCTTAGCGGACAGAGAAGCATCCAGTTTAGAGATCTTGAACAGAATGGAATATGTGTCAAGCTGCTCAGGTTAACCAAAAAGGTACAACTTTTAACCACATACAGAAGTAAAACTGTAGATAAATTTATATAAATTTAGTAGAGAAAAGAAGGCTAAGTTCACTGTAAACAGTGACGATTTCCCTGTGGAATGGCTGCAGAGTCCAGCATATTATGTTCTTTCAAAGGTCAATACTTTTTTAAAAAAGAATCATAGAACCTTAAAGATCTGGCATGATGTCTGAATACTTTCCCTGGTCTCAGTAATCTCAAACAGTTGTATGATTGTGTCCATAATAATGAATTCTGAAAACAGACATTTATCTTGGCGAGTAAAATGAATGCGTAGGGCTTCCAAGGATTGGACTTACAAAAGGACAAGAGAAAATCTAGCTAAAATAATTATGGCAAAGAAATATAATTGCTGTAGCACAACATAAGACCTGCAAAATAAAGACAGATGGATAAGTGGTCTAACCCACTCAGTCATCCCACCCTGTTTCCCATCCTGAGTATGAGTAAAAGGATGAGTGCTACCATATCATTTCCTCATTCCTCATGATATTGTATTTATCAAGTGTATTTTATATGTAGCTGTGGGTGTTCTCTACATATGTCAGAGACAAGAAAACTGGCTGAGTAATAGGCCAACCTAGCAGCAGTATGCTAGCTATGAGCATCACTATTTCAAAATATATTTGTGAGAGCTGAAATTCAACATCATACAAACAAATACAGCTATGTTCTACAGCCATATCTCAGCTTGGTTCAGAAACTGGATTTCAAGCTGTGGCTTGCATTATACAAAATATTTTTATGGGCAAGAGATATACACTGCATACATAGAACTAAAGCATAAATAATAACTTATAAGATTAACTTAAGAATATAATAAGAATAATAATGTTCCAATAAGAATAACTTTAATAACTGATATAATCACAGAATCACAAAATTAACAAGGTTGGAAAAGACCGCTAACATCCTATCCACTAAACCATGGCACCGAGTATCTCAGCCAGTCTCTTTTAAAACACATCCAGGGATGATGACTCCACCACCTCCCTGGGTAGCCCATTCTAATGCGTTATCAGTCTTTCTGTGAAAAATTTTTTCCTAACATCCAGCCTAATGTGAATTAATGTTTTAACAGTCTAATCCTCCAAGTTATCTAATTGAAATGGGAATTCATGTTAACAATACAGTTAAAATCATTACACAAAAGACCTCTTCCTGTATCCCATAGTCCTTCCTTTTTTCTCACATTCAATGTTCCTCGGGACCTAATGTTAATAGTTGTCATTTTCTTCAAACAGGAGTTGGAGTGATGGTTATGCTGAGTTATCAGTGTTCATTTGTCAGTTTTGGTGAGTTGAAGTAAGAATAGGATAGAATAGACCAAAAAGTTAAACAAATTATTAAGGGCCTCTTGAACATTGACAAGATTGAGGCATTGACTATCTCTTCCAGAACCTTGTTCCAGTGTTTGATCACCCTCTTTGCAAAGAAACACTTCCTAATGTTAAGCCTGAAACTCAACTCCTCTCCCTTTGCCAGGGTGATGTTCATTGGGTAAGAGTTTCTTCCTCTTCTGTCTTGGGGTCCAGGTTAGCGTAATATTTACATGTTTTCTTATTGTAGTTTGCCTCATCGCTTGTTCCTTGCTAGGGAAAATTCTGGAAGTCTGCAAGTTGTCTCCTCCAGCCTCAGCTGATATCAGGGACTGCTTCTTGCAAGGCAGTGCCTCCCTAGGTTTGCCAGACATTTACTATTCTTGGTTTTCACAAAATTTCACCTCAGTTAAATATGAAGCAATTGTCGCTTTGCTGTCAGATGAAAACAAAAATCAGCTGTCAAGACAAAGACAGACATGTCTGACACCTTGCAATATCTGGCCACCTCGAGTCTCTTGCTGATTATGGCGAAAATCATATTTCCTGCTGTAAGGGTTTGAAAGGGGAGGGGGGTACAGGGGGGTGCTGGGGGTTTCTT